>CM053038.1:33461880-33649475 GCA_028564925.1 Lithobates sylvaticus
CATGAGGGTCCCGCGTCCCACCCCACCATGAGGGTCCCTTACCCCACCCCACCATGAGGGGCCCCGTACCCCAACCCACCTCACCATGAGGGGCCCCGTACCCCAACCCACCTCACCATGAGGGGCCCCGTACCCCAACCCACCTCACCATGAGGGGCCCCGTACCCCAACCCACCTCACCATGAGGGGCCCCGTACCCCAACCCACCTCACCATGAGGGGCCCGTACCCCACCTCCAGCATGAGGGGCCCGTACCCCCCACCTCCAGCATGAGGGGCCCGTACCCCACCTCACCCTGAGGGGCCCTCCCCCCCCACCACGAGGTGCCCGTACCCCTCCCCCCCACCATGAGGTGCCCGTACCCCTCCCCCCCACCATGAGGGGTCCGTATCCCCCCCACCTCACCATGAGGGGCCCAGTACAGCTGTCCAGAGATGTGGACAATTCCGGGGAGAGATCCCCCAAGATGGAAGGGAGAAGGCCTCTTCCCAATGTATTGAAGCTTCTTGTGTCTCCTCTGCTTCCCGCAGTACGTCTGATGGTTCCTCCGAGGTCTCCACCGACGGCGGTTCAGCGAGCCGCGGACCGGTTCTAAGCGACCGCTACCAGTGTCTGGTCCTAGACGAGGCGGAGGCCAGCGGGCATTGTAACGGGTTCCCCAGCGTCCAGGTAACATTCCATGACTGAGAGGAGGGCTGCATAGTGCCCCGGGCACAGTGCTGTGGTCTGTCGGGTTATACTGCCACCTACAGGAGGACTGGGAGTACTCTGCCTGCTGATAGTGGAGGATAAGCAGAAACACTGGGGGAGGGGAGACTGAGGAAATGACTCCTCCTGCCTGCAGCAGACTGATGACATCATTGCAGCCTAGACACAGTCACTGACTTTCACCCATAGATGGTTTTCATAATTAAGAAAAGGTGAAGCTGATGCAGCAAAAATGAAAATGAGACTTACATTGTTTTAGGACACGAGCGATACTCTGAGGCATGCTGGGAGTAGGAGGGCTTATCCTCTCCTGTAGGTGGCAGTATAACCCGGTGAAGGACCTCCCTGTTGGTGTCGATTGGTTAGGAATTCATTCATGTGAAGCTGATGACAGGTCCCCTTTGAGGGGAGGGTATGAGTTGTGATCACATGACCGGCTTGTGTCGCCCCTCCCCCTCAGCAGCGGTCCAGCGAGGCGGACTCGGAGATGGTGACGGTGGCGTATCTCTGCCCTCTGGTGCTACGGAAGGAAGTGGAGAGCCTGCTGGAGAACGAAGGGAGCGACTTCCTGTGCCAGGCGGAGCTGGTGAACAGCCACCCAATCATCTACTGGAACCTGGTGTGGTACTTCCAGCGCCTGGCGCTGCCCAGCAACCTCCCGCACCTCGTCCTGGAGTCCAAACACGTCCAGCAGCCCACACAGGTGGGTATGAAAGTCCAAAGCTTTGCCCCCCCCCCCCCACGTTATGGTCCCCGCTGGTTACCGACTGCTACTAGGGACCGCCAGACCAGACGCTGTCATTGGCTGTCCCAGTGGTCACATGTTGGAGAGCCGGTTCCCGACCATTACTAAAGACCAGGAGACGGATCACGTGACCCCTTTCATTGGCCGTCACAGTGGTCACGTGTTCGGGAGTCGGTTCCCGACCATTACTAAAGACCAGGAGACGGATCACGTGACCGCTGTCATTGGCTGTCTCAGTGGTCACATGTTGGAGAGCCGGTTCCCGACCATTACTAGAGACCAGGAGACGGATCACGTGACCGCTGTCATTGGCTGTGGCAGTGGTCACATGTTCGGGAGCCGTTTTCCGACCATTATTAAAGACCAGGAGACGGATCACGTGACCGCTGTCACATGTTCACGAGTCGGTTCCGTAGGCTCCTGGTCATTTGACAGCTCGGGTCACAGTACGCCAGTCATAGGAGTAACGTGCTGACGGGTGATCTTTCCTCCCTGCAGGTCCCGGAGAACCCCCATGTCGGCGTGCGCCTGTTATGGGACGTCCTGGTGCAGGACCCGGACCGCTGGCCCCCGATGTACGTCCTCTGGAAGCTGCACAGTGAGTATGAGGGATGGACGGGAGGATGTGCAATCATGGAGGTTCCCTGGCCCCGCCCCTTTCATTCATTGGATTTCAGCTGTTGCATTACTGGAGGTTCCCTGGCCCCGCCCCTTTCATTCATTGGATTTCAGCTGTTACATTACTGGAGGTTCTGTGGCCCCACCCCTTTCGCTCATTGGATTTCAGCTGTTACATTACTGGAGGTTCTGTGGCCCCACCCCTTTCGCTCATTGGATTTCAGCTGTTACATTACTGGAGGTTCTGTGGCCCCGCCCCTTTCGCTCATTGGATTTCAGTTGTTGCATTACTGGAGGTTCTGTGGCCCCGCCCCTTTCGCTCATTGGATTTCAGTTGTTGCATTACTGGAGGTTCCCTGGCCCCACCCCTTTCGCTCATTGGATTTCAGTTGTTGCATTACTGGAGGTTCCCTGGCCCCGCCCCTTTCGCTCATTGGATTTCAGTTGTTACATTACTGGAGGTTCCCTGGCCCCACCCCTTTCGCTCATTGGATTTCAGTTGTTGCATTACTGGAGGTTCCCTGGCCCCGCCCCTTTCGCTCATTGGATTTCAGTTGTTGCATTACTGGAGGTTCCCTGGCCCCGCCCCTTTCGCTCATTGGATTTCAGTTGTTGCATTACTGGAGGTTCCCTGGCCCCACCCCTTTCGCTCATTGGATTTCAGTAGTTGCATTACTGGAGGTTCCCTGGTCCCGCCCCTTTCGCTCATTGGATTTCAGTAGTTGCATTACTAGAGGTTCTGTGGCCCCGCCCCTTTCGCTCATTGGATTTCAGTTGTTGCATTACTGGAGGTTCCCTGGCCCCACCCCTTTCGCTCATTGGATTTCAGTTGTTGCATTACTGGAGGTTCCCTGGCCCCGCCCCTTTCGCTCATTGGATTTCAGTTGCGATCATGTAGATTCCCTTGCCCCACCACTTTTTGTTCTTTAGATTTCGGTAATTTCAATCATGGAGGATCCCTGGCCCCTCCCTTTTTATTATTTGTATTTTGGTTCCTGCAATCATAAAGGGTTCTCTGGCCCCACCCCTTTCATTCATTGGATTTTAGTTCTTAAAATCATGGAGGTTCCCAGGCCCCGCCCGTTTCACTTATTGTATTTCATTTCTTGCAATCATAAAGGGTTCTCTGGCCCCACCCCTCTTATTCTTTGGATTTTGTTTTTTGCAGTCATGGAGGGTCCCTGGCCCCGCCCCAGTCATTCGTTGGGTTTCAGTTCTTGCAATCATAGAGGTTCCGTGGTCCCGCCCCTTTTATTCATTGGATTTTAGTTCTTGCTTTCCTGGAGGTTCCGTGGTCCCGCCCCAGTCATTCATTGGATTTTAGTTTTTAAAATCATGGAGGTTCCCTGGCCCCGCCCCTTTCACTTATTGGATTTCAGTTCCTACAATCATAAAGGGTTCTGTGGCCCCACCCCTTTTGATCTTTGGATTTCAGTTCTTGCAATCATGGAGGTTCTCTGCCCCCCCCCCCCCCGCACTGCAATGGGTCTGTGAGGTCTTAAGGAAGATATGTGGAAGATGTAAGCCCCTCCCCCCAGCCATGGCCCTTGTTCAGGCACTTCCTGTTAGAGGGTGACAACGCTCTGACCCTGTCTCTCATTTGTCCTCCAAGTGTTGTCACACGGGGTTCTGATGGTGACTACACGTGGCTGTTTCAGCTCAGATTACTCAGACCGTTGTCACCATCAGGGGACCCGCTCTGAGAAGTGTCATCACTGGAGTGCCTGGAGACAGGAAGTGGCTGCAAAGAGGCAGCAGGAGATCCGCAGAGAGAAGACAAAGGTAATTGACGTTGTTACTTCTTCAGTCAGTAATGAGAATGTTCCTCCCCCTCCAGGGAATCTCCCCACCCACATCCACGGCTGGCGCTCCCACTCCCACCCCTTCACCCTGGAGTTCCTGGAGAAGGTCCTCAACTTCATCGGTCTCTTCGAGGTCCATAAAGCCATCTCCATGATCCTCTCCGTCCTACAGGAGCAGAACTCTCCCCCACAGGTCCTGCAGAGGTACGTCCGGGTCATCAACACTCTCTGAGCACAGGGTCCAGGGACACGATCAGAGACTGCAGACATGATAGAGGAGATGATCAGAGACTGCAGACATGATAGAGGAGATGATCAGAGATTGCAGACATGATACAGGAGATGATCAGAGACTGCAGACATAGTACAGGAGATGATCAGAGACTGCAGACATAGTACAGGAGATGATCAGAGACTGCAGACATAGTACAGGAGATGATCAGAGACTGCAGACATAGTACAGGAGATGATCAGAGACTGCAGACATAGTACAGGAGATGATCAGAGACTGCAGACATGATAGAGGAGACGATCAGAGACTGCAGACATGATAGAGGAGACGATCAGAGACTGCAGACATGATAGAGGAGACGATCAGAGACTGCAGACATGATAGAGGAGACGATCAGAGACTGCAGACATGATAGAGGAGACGATCGGAGACTGCAGACATGATACAGAGACGATCAGAGACTGCAGACATGATACAGGAGATGATCAGAGACTGCAGACATGGTACAGGAGATGATCAGAGACTGCAGACATGATACAAGAGATGGTCAGACATAGTACAGGAAATGATCAGAGACTGCAGACATGATACAGGAGATGATCAGAGACTGCAGACATGATACAAGAGATGGTCAGACATAGTACAGGAGATGATCAGAGACTGCAGACATGATACAGGAGATGATCAGAGACTGCAGACATGATACAGGAGATGATCAGAGACTGCAGACATGATACAGGAGATGATCAGAGACTGCAGACATGATACAGGAGATGATCAGAGACTGCAGACATGATACAGGAGATGATCAGAGACTGCAGACATAATACAGGAGATGATCAGAGACTGCAGACGTAATACAGGAGATGGTCAGAGACTGCAGACATGATACAGGAGACGATCAGAGACTGCAGACATGATACAGGAGACGATCAGAGACTGCAGACATGATACAGGAGACGATCAGAGACTGCAGACATGATACAGGAGATGATCAGAGACTGCAGACATAATACAGGAGATGATCAGAGACTGCAGACATGATACAGGAGACGATCAGAGACTGCAGACATGATACAGGAGACGATCAGAGACTGCAGACATGATACAGGAGACGATCAGAGACGACTGCAGACATGATACAGGAGACGATCAGACGACTGCAGACATGGTACAGGAGACGATCAGAGACAACTGCAGACATGATACAGGAGATGATCAGAGACTACAGACATGATACAGCAGATGATCAGAGACTGCAGACATGATACAGGAGACGGTCAGAGACTGCAGACATGATACAGGAGACGGTCAGAGACTGCAGACATGATACAGCAGATGATCAGAGACTGCAGACATCAGATATTATGTAACTGATATAATTGATACATTGTTTCCTCTAATCTTCCCCTCCCCCTCTCTTCCTATAGGGGGATCTACAGAGAGATGTTACTTCTCACACTGGCTGCTCTGGGGAGGGATCACATGGATATAGGTGAGTGACCCCCCCCCCCCTACCACTTCCTGTGTCACCCCAAGCTACATCCTGCAGTTCAAATGCAGGTCATCAATGCCAAGTAATCAGCACTGGAAAATGAAGGGGGTCTTTTTGTTTTTGTTTTTGTTTTTTTGTAGGCGTGAAATAAAAAATACAGGGCCCCTGGGTATTTGATGGCGTTAGTTTAAAAAGGAAAAAATGATAATGGGAATTAAAATGTTATTTCTGTCCCCCAAACAGCCGCGTTCGATAGCAAGTACAAGACGGCGTGCAAGAAGCTCGGAAACTCATTGGGGAAAGAGGAACTGCGCAAGAGGCGGGCCCTGCTCCCCATGGCCAAAGCCCTGGACTGCCGCAAGACGTTTGGTGCAACACTGGAATGCTAGGCCCCGCCTCCATCGCTCGCTGTTTTTTGAAAGTGCAATATATGGAAGAAAAGAGGGGGAGGGGTCTCCGCTCTCATCAAAGACTGGATGAGGCAAACAAATTGGAGACCCCGCCCCCTGATGCAGAAAGGGAGGGGCAGAGTGCAGACAGAAAGACGCGGCGTGAGGACAAGCTCCACTGACATCCCACACCGCCCTCTCATCCTTGCTGTCCGCCCATTTACAGGCCGGAGACACGCCCCCCTAGGAACTGAAGACGCCACTATGAATCACGAAACCAGGGCATCTCGCCAAATCCGCATCAGTCTTATACGCAGCGCCAGGAATGGGGGCGTCCAACCAGAACTCTATCTCCAGTCCTAACGTTTTTTGTTTTTTAATGCTGCATTGAAACTGTGAGGGAGGCGGGTCTTAAGGGTTCATGTTACTTCATCTGAGAATCCTAAAGTGTTCCGCGGGGGCGGGGCAACAGACCAATGGAATTTTTTTTTTTAGTATTAAGAGGTCAAGACGAGCGATCAGGTTTGCGATGCATGTAACATTTTTTAATGCCGCATTGAAACTGATAAGGGCGGAGCTTTAGGGTTCACTTTACTTTTGCCGAGAAGAACAGTGTCCCGCAGGGGCGGGACAAGATGCCAAAGGAAATTTTCTTTTCTTTTAGTATTAAGAGGCCAAGATGAACGATTGGGATCACAGTGCTTGTAACATTTTTAATACTGTGATGAAACTGTGAGAGCGGCGCTTAAGGGTTCACTTTACTTCTGCCGAGAACTCCCAAGCGTTCCTTGGGGGCAGGGCAAGATGCCAAAGGAAATTTTTTTTTTTTTTCAGTATTAAGAGGCCAAGGTGAGCGATCATAACTGTGTGCTGATTAAAGGGGTATTTTGTCCAATGAGGTTTGAAATATGGGCTACTAGGTCTTCCAAAAATACTGCTTGCCTGGCAGTGTGTGGGTGTGGCCTAGCACTTCACTAACCTGGCAAAAACATGCAGCAAGCATAAAAAAAAATCAGGAGACACTCTGAATCATTTCTATATTTGTTCTGGGTCCTTTACTCGAATCTGAAGTGTGTGCAGGACAGCCAGGCAGCTGACATTTTCAGCATGACAGAGATTAGCAGCCTACATTATTATCCAATAGCAGACTTCCTAAAAGGTTACAATTTCCCTTAAGGTTCAGCTTTACATGCTATCATTTATGCTAAAACAGCCCTATTTTCTTTGATGTTTCTCCTCGTGGGTGTGGCCTGACGTGTCATGGATTATGCGCTCCACCCCCGGGGAACATTGACAGCTGCTAAGCAGTAAAAACACAGTTTCCATTGTGGCTACTAGTTAGTGCTCTCTGACCTCCCACCCACCAGTAGTTCACCGCTTGGTTTTCATGACTTTGCTTATGCTAAAAGAGCCCCGCCTACAGTTAATTATTCTCCTCATGGGTGGGGCCTGACATGTCATGGATAATGAGATCCATCCCTGGGGAACTAAGCTGTCAAGATGCAGCTAGCTACGGTCTCTGATCTCCCAGCCACTGGTAGTTCCGCTCTGGTAACAGCTTAGTTTTAATACCTTTTTATTTATGCTAAATGAGCCCCATCTCCATTTAATGATACTCCTCATGGGTGGGGCTTGACATGTCATCAATTATGAGAGCCACCTCTTGGGAAATATTGACAGCTACTAAGCAGTAAAATCACAGTTTCCGTTGTGGCAGTTTGCACTGGTAGTTCACCACTTGGTTTTCATGCCTTTTGCTCATGATAAAAGAGCCCTACCTACAGTTAATTATTCTCTTCATGGGTGGGGCCTGACATGTCATTGATATTGAGATTCACCCCTGGGGAACATTGACAACAGCTAAGCTGTAAATATGCAGCTAGCTGCGGGTCTCTGATCTCCCGCCCACCCATAGTTCAGCTTTGGCAGCAGCTTGGTTTTAATGCCTTTTTTGTTTTACTAAGTCCCACCTCCCATTTAATGATACTCCTCATGGGCGGGGTTCGCTATGTCATTGAGTATGAGATCCACCTCTTGGGAAACATTGACAGCTCCTAAGCAGTAAAGTTGTAGCTCCCATTGTCTTCTAGTTACTGTTTTTTGACCTCCCACCTGCCAGTAGCTTGGTTTTCATCCTATCCCATATGCTAAAAAAAAGCCCCACCCCCATTTATTGATTCTCCACATGGGAGGGGCCTGACATGTCATGAATTATGAGATTTATCCCTGGGGAACATTGACAGATGCAGTAAAAACTGTTTCTATTATGGTTGGTGATTCATTGCTAACCAGGGCTTGGTTTCCATGCCTTTAAATTATGCTAAAAGAGCCCCGCCTACAGTTATTATTCTCCTCATGGGAGGGGACTGACATGTCAGGGATAATGAGATTCATCCCTGGGGAACATTGACAGCTGCTAAGCAGTAAAATCTTTCTACTGTGCTTGGTGGTAATTCCCTGCTGGGTTTCCATGCCTTTAAATTATGCTAAAAGAGCCCCGTCTACAGTTATTATTCTCCTCATGGGTGGGGCCTGACATAGATTATAAGATCCAACCCTGGGGAACATTGACAGCTGCTAAGCAATAAATATGCAGCTAGTAATGGGATCTCTGACCTCCCACCCACGGGTAGTTCAACTCTGGCAGCAGCTTGGTTTTAACGCCTTTTACTTCTGCTAAATGAGTCCCACCTCTATTTACTGATGCTCCCCATGGGTGGGGCTTGACATTTAATTGGATATGAGATCCACCTCCTTGAAAAACATTGACAGCTGCCTAGCAATAAAGACGCCGCTTTCATTGTGTCTGTTGGTTGCAGCTCTCTGAACTTCCACCTGCCAGTAGCTTGATCCTAACACTTAGGCTAAACGAGCCCCACCTCCATTTAATGATACTCCTCATGGGTGGGGCCTGACATGTCATTGATTATGAGATCCACCCCTGGGGAACATTGACTGCTGCTAAGCAATAAAGATGCAAGCTAGCTAGGGATCGCTGATCTCCCACCCACCGGTAGTTCAGCTCTTGCAGCTGCGTGCTTTTAAATGCCTTTACTTATGCTCTATTAACTCCACCTCCATTTTAATGACACTGCTCATGGGTGGGGCTTGGTATGTCATCGATTGGGAAACATTGACCGCTATTAAGCAGTAAAGACGCAGCTTTCATTGTTTCTGCTAGTTGCTGGTCTCTGACCTTCCACCTGCCAGTGGCTTGGTTTTCATCCTATCACATATGCTAAAAGAGCCCCACCTCCATTTAATTCTCCTCGTGGGTGGGGCATGTCATTGATTTATGAGATCCACCTCCAGGGAACATTGATAGCTGCTAAATAGTAAAGTTTCCATTATACTGCTAGTTACTGACCTGGCAGTGGCTTCATGAGTGGTGGGGGGGGGGGGGGGTGGAGCCAACTGTGGACAGCATATGGCTGCAGATAACAATAATTAATAGGTCGCAGAAGCATCATGCAGTCACATTGGCTCCTCCTACATTTAAAAATGGCTTCCCCTACACCAAAAAAATAAATAAAAAAACCCCTTTAATCCGCTCACAGGAATAGATGGAAAAAGCCATCCAATCGCTCAAGCCAAGGATCGGTCTTCCAAAGATGGCCGCCACGCTTACCTCTGCGAGTCGCCAACCGCCAAAGCCGCGTCGTTTCGTGCCCCCCGCATTGTTGTTGTGACTCCGTGTCTAAAGGGCCGCTCCGGAGGCAGGTCACGCCCACAGGGCCTTTTTATGCCTCTTCGGGGTCCCCAGCTCCGCCCATCTGGCAGACTCTTAAAGGGGAGATCCACCCCCCAGCTGGATTTCCGGAGGGACATGAACGCCCAGTGATGGTTTCCACCTGTGAGGGAAATTTTTTTTTTTTTGAGCACAGCGACCCTCAAATCATTATTTTTTTTAATTGGCTTCGGGGCGTTTTTGCGCCCGTTTGTGCTGCGGTTTGGTTTTACATTGTCAGTATTAACAGATTTGTATATTTTTTTGTTCCTCTTATTTATTTAATGTATGTGGGAGGTCTCGTCCTTCGGGGGGGTGCCGCGCCGTTCCAGTAAATGAGACGTCATTGCGTCTGCTGTGCAGTATTACTCGGAGAGGGGAGGGGCTAGCTACAGAAACACCCCTCCCACCCTTTTTTTTTTTTTAATAGTGGGATCTTCCAAAGTTAGCCACGCCCATTTCAATCTGGTTGTACAATTTCTGTGTCCTGTGAGAGCCCACCTCTGTGTTTTATTTTCTATCCAATTATTTTCTATCGGGGGCCCTTCGGAGATCGTCCAATCAGATTAAGACATGTGCGGTCGGCTCCGTCACATGAGACTGTGAGATGGGGGGAGGGGGGGAGGAGCTCCGCCCATTGTAGCATCTTTGTACATATTTTTTTTTTTTTTTTTAATGGCTCCGGACATCTCATGTTTACGTCTCGTTTACCCGTTTTGCAGATTTTAACCTCCGTCGGTCATAAAGGGATCTTCTGTGTTTTACTTCCTGGTTCCGGGTGTCCGGGCGCCTTCCCTTCCCCCATAGTGTTCAGTATTATGTCGGGGCGGGGGGGAGGGGGGCACTTTAAGTCTGGAGCTTTTTATGTGTCAGACGTTGCTGGAAATAAAAAGTATTTGCTTCATTTATGGTTGTCGTGTGTGTTGGCTTGGTAAGGGGTGTGCCCCTTTAAGAAGTGGGAGGGGGGTGGTCCTCTTTAAGAAACGGGTGACACCTCTGAGATTGGAGGGGCATGTGACCCGCCAGGGCTGCCTGAGGGAGGGGGGAGGGTGGGTAACCAGGTGGGACGGTACTTGAATCCGTGCCTCCTCCCTCTTCACACCGCAGGAGGCGGGGCTGGGAATGTTCACACTGCAGGAGGCGGGGCTGGGAATGTTCACACTGCAGGAGGCGGGGCTGGGAATGTTCACACTGCAGGAGGCGGGGCTGGGAATGTTCACACTGCAGGAGACGGGGCTGGGAATGTTCACACTGCAGGAGGCGGGGCTGGGAATGTTCACACTGCAGGAGGCGGGGCTGGGAATGTTCACACTGCAGGAGGCGGGGCTGGGAATGTTCACACTGCAGGAGGCGGGGCTGGGAATGTTCACACTGCAGGAGGCGGGGCTGGGAATGTTCACACCGCAGGAGGTGGGGCTGGGAATGTTCACACCTTAGGAGGCGGGGCTGGGAATGTTCACACCTTAGGAGGCGGGGCTGGGAATGTTCACACCTTAGGAGGCGGGGCTGGGAACACATCATCTATCTTGTTACTGGCTGAGATTTGAAGCTAATCTGAGGATGTTACAGGGAACACTACCAGCCGGGGCCCTGGGAGGGGGGTGTACTGGGAAGACAGAAAGGTGTGCAGTGGGGGAGGGGCATTACAGTTAGGGGTGCCTTGGGGAGGGACATTATAGGTACAGTGGGTGGGGTATATTCAAATGAAGGGTGCAGTTAGGAAGGGTCATTATAATTGGGGGTGGAACATTACAGTTAGGGGTTGGGGGGGAATTATTATTGGGGGTGCGTTGAGGGAGGGGCATTATATTTAGGGATGCAGTGGGGGAGGAGCATTATAGTTGGAGTATTATAATTGGGGGTGCAGTGGGGGAGGGGCATTATAATTGGGGTGCATAGGGGAGGGGCATTATAATTGGGGTGCATAGGGGAGGGGCATTATAATTGGGGGTGGAACATTACAGTTAGGGGTCCAGTGTGGGGGGCATTATTGGGGGTGCATTGAGGGAGGGGCATTATAGTTGGAGTATAATAATTGGGGGTGCAGTGGGGAAGGGGCATTTTAGTTGAGGTGGGCAGTGGGATTATAGTTGGGGGAGCAGTGGGGGAGGGGTATTATAATCGGGGTGCGGTGTGGCAGGGGTATTATAGTTGGGGTGCAGTGGGGGAGGGGTATTATAGTTGGGGTGCAGTGGGGGAGGGGTATTATAGTTGGGGTGCGGTGGAGGAGGGGTATTATAATTGGGGTGCAGTGGGGGAGGGGCATTATAGTTGGGGGAGGGGCATTATAGTTGGGGGAGATTTGTTCAGTGTTAATGAATGCAGATAACCTTAGCCCCGCCCCCTTGTGACATTCCCTGGAGGGGGCGGGACTCTGGGGTTTTCCCCTGGAGGAGCAGAAGTGGGCGTCCACCAAGAGAGGTGGGCGGGGCTGACTTGCAGGGGCGGTCCCGGGTGTTGCTCCCTGCTAGTAGCGTCTAGCCTGTCACTGAGCCCCGCCTCCTGTCACTCGATATCTGCATACTTCACCCATTGGTGGGAACTCCTGTCTGTCACGACTCGTACCCGCCCCCTGCGTCACTTCTCCAAGGAGCCGCCAATCCGGGTGGACCCCGCCCACCAAGCTCCTCCTCCCGTCCCTGACTTATGGTTCCCTCCTCCCCCCATAGTGCGCCGTCTGCCTCCTCCCGCCAATCCCCGGCCTCTCCGCGGACCTGTGGGCGGGGCTCCGCCCCCCCTTGGCTCTCCTCCAATCAGAGTCATTGTTTGCAGGTGCCGCTGCCAGAGCCGCGAGGAGCCCGGACACGGCGGCCAGGTGAGCCCGGGGATCCGCGGCCTACAGCGGGGGGGACCTGGAGGAGAGGAGACCGGAGAGGGCCGGGGGGGCCGGGGCGGTGTGTGCGGAGCTCCGGGGAGGTGAGAGGACCGGGGAGCCGGCCTGAGAGAGGAGAGGAGCCGGGAGAGGCCTGAGAGGAGAGGAGAGGAGAGAGGGGGGAGGGGGGAGAGGAGGAGAGGAGGATACACGCACCGAGAGGAATTCTACCGACCGAGGGGAGAGGAGTGTGGAGGGAAATATAGAGAGGAGAGGAGATTATGTGGGGGGTGAGGAGAATATAGAGGAGATTATTTGGGAGATGAGTATGGAGGAGAATATCAGAGGGTATAGAGGAGTATACAGGAGAGGAGATTATAAGAAGTGTATGGAGAAGAGTGTAGAGGAAAATATAAGAGGAGAGTATAGATGGGAATATAAGGAGATGAGTATAGAGGGGATTATGTGGGAGATGAGAGGAGAATATAAAAGAGTATAGATGGGAATATACAGGAAAATAATAGAGGAGATTATGTAGGAGAGGAGTATGGGGGAGAAGAGATTGGAAAATACAGAAGAAGAGTGTAGAGGAGATGATTATAGACTGAAATATAAAAGAGATCAGAAGAGAGGAGGAATATAGAGGAGATGAGTATAGAGGAGATTATGTGGGAGAAGAGGAGAATATAGAGGAGATGAGTAGGGAGGGGGATATAAGAAGATGAGTATAGAGAGGAGAGGAGTGTATGGAGAAGAATGTAGCGGAAAATATAAGAGGAGTATAGAGGAGATCATGTGGGAGATGAGTAGAGAGGAGGATATAAGATGAGTATGGAGGAGAGGAGAAATATAGGAGAGAGGGAGATTATGTGGGAGATGAGTAGAGAAGAGAATATAGAAACATATAGAGGAGAGGAGAATATAAAACAGTATAGATGGGAATATACAGGAAAATAATAGAGGAGATGAGTATGGAGGAGAATAGAGAGGAGTAGAGGTTGGAAAATACAGAAGAATAGTATAGAGGGAAATATAAAAGGGTTTACAGGAGAATATAGAGGAGATATAGAAGAGCATGGAGGGAACTATAGACTATGGAAGAGTATAGAGGAAAATATAGAAGAGTATTGGGGGGGATATTATAGATAAGCATGGAGGGGAGTTTTGGGGGGGGGGGGGATATAGAGGAGCACGGAGGAGAATATAGAGGAGAATATAGAGGAGCACGGAGGAGAATATAGAGGAGAATATAGAGGAGCATGGAGGAGAATATAGAGGAGAATCTAGAGGAGCATGGAGGAGAATATAGAAGAGCACGGAGGAGAATATAGAGGAGAATATAGAGGAGAATATAGAGGAGAATATAGAAGAGCAAGGAGGAGAATATAGAAGAGCACGGAGGAGAATATAGAGGAGAATATAGAGGAGCATGGAGGAGAATATAGAGGAGAATATAGAGGAGCACGGAGGAGAATATAGAGGAGAATATAGAGGAGAATATAGAAGAGCATGGAGGAGAATATAGAGGAGCATGGAGGAGAATATAGAGGAGCATGGAGGAGAATATAGAGGAGAATCTAGAGGAGCATGGAGGAGAATATAGAGGAGCATGGAGGAGAATATAGAAGAGCACGGAGGAGAATATAGAGGAGAATCTAGAGGAGCATGGAGGAGAATCTAGAGGAGCATGGAGGAGAATATAGAAGAGCATGGAGGAGAATATAGAGGAGAATATAGAGGAGAATATAGAAGAGCATGGAGGAGAATATAGAGGAGCATGGAGGAGAATATAGAGGAGCACGGAGGAGAATATAGAGGAGAATCTAGAGGAGCATGGAGGAGAATCTAGAGGAGCATGGAGGAGAATATAGAAGAGCATGGAGGAGAATATAGAGGAGAATATAGAGGAGAATATAGAAGAGCATGGAGGAGAATATAGAGGAGAATATAGAGGAGCATGGAGGAGAATATAGAGGAGAATATAGAGGAGCATGGAGGAGAATATAGAGGAGAATCTAGAGGAGAATATAGAGGAGCACGGAGGAGAATATAGAGGAGCACGGAGGAGAATATAGAGGAGAATATAGAGGAGCATGGAGGAGAATATAGAAGAGCATGGAGGAGAATATAGAAGAGCATGGAGGAGAATATAGAGGAGAATATAGAGGAGCATGGAGGAGAATATAGAGGAGAATATAGAAGAGCATGGAGGAGAATATAGAGGAGAATATAGAGGAGAATATGGAGGAGAATATAGAGGAGCACGGAGGAGAATATAGAGGAGAATCTAGAGGAGCATGGAGGAGAATATAGAGGAGAATATAGAGGAGAATATAGAAGAGCATGGAGGAGAATATAGAGGAGAATCTAGAGGAGCATGGAGGAGAATATAGAAGAGCATGGAGGAGAATATAGAGGAGAATATAGAAGAGCATGGAGGAGAATATAGAGGAGAATCTAGAGGAGCATGGAGGAGAATATAGAGGAGAATCTAGAGGAGCACGGAGGAGAATATAGAGGAGCATGGAGGAGAATATAGAGGAGAATATAGAGGAGCATGGAGGAGAATATAGAGGAGCATGGAGGAGAATATAGAGGAGCACGGAGGAGAATATAGAGGAGCACGGAGGAGAATATAGAGGAGAATATAGAGGAGCATGGAGGAGAATATAGAGGAGCATGGAGGAGAATATAGAGGAGAATATAGAGGAGCATGGAGGAGAATATAGAGGAGCGTGGAGGAGAATCTAGAGGAGCATGGAGGAGAATATAGAGGAGAATCTAGAGGAGCATGGAGGAGAATCTAGAGAAGCATGGAGGAGAATATAGAGGAGAATATAGAAGAGCATGGAGGAGAATCTAGAGAAGCATGGAGGAGAATATGGAGGAGAATCTAGAGGAGCGTGGAGGAGAATCTAGAGGAGCATGGAGGAGAATATAGAGGAGAATCTAGAGGAGAATCTAGAGGAGCATGGAGGAGAATATAGAGGAGAATCTAGAGGAGCATGGAGGAGAATATAGAGGAGAATCTAGAGGAGCATGGAGGAGAGTATAGAAGAGCATGGAGGAGAATATAGAGGAGAATATAGAGGAGCATGGAGGAGAATCTAGAGGAGCATGGAGGAGAATATAGAGGAGCATGGAGGAGAATATAGAGGAGAATATAGAGGAGAATCTAGAGGAGCATGGAGGAGAATATAGAAGAGCATGGAGGAGAATATAGAGGAGCACGGAGGAGAATATAGAGGAGAATATAGAGGAGAATATAGAGGAGCATGGAGGAGAATATAGAGGAGCACGGAGGAGAATATAGAGGAGCATGGAGGAGAATATAGAGGAGAATCTAGAGGAGCATGGAGGAGAATATAGAGGAGAATATAGAGGAGCATGGAGGAGAACCTAGAGAAGCATGGAGGAGAATCTAGAGGAGCATGGAGGAGAATCTAGAGGAGCGTGGAGGAGAATCTAGAGGAGCATGGAGGAGAATATAGAGGAGAATCTAGAGGAGCATGGAGGAGAATATAGAGGAGCGTGGAGGAGAATCTAGAGGAGCATGGAGGAGAATATAGAGGAGAATCTAGAGGAGCATGGAGGAGAATATAGAGGAGAATATGGAGGAGAATATAGAGGAGGATATAGAGGAGCGTGGAGGAGAATATAGAGGAGCGTGGAGGAGAATCTAGAGGAGCACGGAGGAGAATATAGAGGAGCATGGAGGAGATATAGAGGAGCATGGAGGAGAATATAGAGGAGCATGGAGGAGAATATAGAGGAGCACGGAGGAGAATATAGAGGAGCACGGAGGAGAATATAGAGGAGCACGGAGGAGAATATAGAGGAGCACGGAGGAGAATATAGAGGAGAATATAGAGGAGAATATAGAGGAGCATGCAGGAGAATATAGAGGAGAATCTAGAGGAGCATGGAGGAGAATATAGAGGAGAATCTAGAGGAGCATGGAGGAGAATATAGAAGAGCATGGAGGAGAATATAGAGGAGCACGGAGGAGAATATAGAGGAGAATATAGAGGAGAATATAGAGGAGCATGGAGGAGAATATAGAGGAGCACGGAGGAGAATATAGAGGAGCATGGAGGAGAATATAGAGGAGAATCTAGAGGAGCATGGAGGAGAATATAGAGGAGAATCTAGAGGAGCATGGAGGAGAATATAGAGGAGCACGGAGGAGAATATAGAGGAGCACGGAGGAGAATATAGAGGAGAATATAGAGGAGAATATAGAGGAGCATGGAGGAGAATATAGAAGAGAATCTAGAGGAGCATGGAGGAGAATCTAGAGGAGCGTGGAGGAGAATCTAGAGGAGCATGGAGGAGAATATAGAGGAGAATCTAGAGGAGCATGGAGGAGAATATAGAGGAGCGTGGAGGAGAATCTAGAGGAGCATGGAGGAGAATATAGAGGAGAATCTAGAGGAGCATGGAGGAGAATATAGAGGAGAATATGGAGGAGAATATAGAGGAGGATATAGAGGAGCGTGGAGGAGAATATAGAGGAGCGTGGAGGAGAATCTAGAGGAGCACGGAGGAGAATATAGAGGAGCATGGAGGAGATATAGAGGAGCATGGAGGAGAATATAGAGGAGCATGGAGGAGAATATAGAGGAGCACGGAGGAGAATATAGAGGAGCACGGAGGAGAATATAGAGGAGCACGGAGGAGAATATAGAGGAGCACGGAGGAGAATATAGAGGAGAATATAGAGGAGAATATAGAGGAGCATGCAGGAGAATATAGAGGAGAATCTAGAGGAGCATGGAGGAGAATATAGAGGAGAATCTAGAGGAGCATGGAGGAGAATATAGAAGAGCATGGAGGAGAATATAGAGGAGCACGGAGGAGAATATAGAGGAGAATATAGAGGAGAATATAGAGGAGCATGGAGGAGAATATAGAGGAGCACGGAGGAGAATATAGAGGAGCATGGAGGAGAATATAGAGGAGAATCTAGAGGAGCATGGAGGAGAATATAGAGGAGAATCTAGAGGAGCATGGAGGAGAATATAGAGGAGCACGGAGGAGAATATAGAGGAGCACGGAGGAGAATATAGAGGAGAATATAGAGGAGAATATAGAGGAGCATGGAGGAGAATATAGAAGAGCATGGAGGAGAATATAGAGGAGAATCTAGAGGAGCATGGAGGATAATATAGAGGAGCATGGAGGAGAATATAGAGGAGCACGGAGGAGAATATAGAGGAGCACGGAGGAGAATATAGAGGAGAATATAGAGGAGCATATAGAGGAGCATGGAGGAGAATATGGAGGAGCATGGAGGAGAATATAGAGGAGCATGGAGGAGAATATAGAGGAGCATGGAGGAGAATCTAGAGGAGCGTGGAGGAGAATCTAGAGGAGCATGGAGGAGAATATAGAAGAGCATGGAGGAGAATATAGAAGAGCATGGAGGAGAATATAGAGGAGCACGGAGGAGAATATAGAGGAGCACGGAGGAGAATATAGAGGAGAATATAGAGGAGCACGGAGGAGAATATAGAGGAGCACGGAGGAGAATATAGAGGAGAATATAGAGGAGCACGGAGGAGAATATAGAGGAGCACGGAGGAGAATATAGAGGAGAATCTAGAGAAGCATGGAGGAGAATATAGAGGAGCATGGAGGAGAATCTAGAGGAGCGTGGAGGAGAATCTAGAGGAGAATCTAGAGGAGCATGGAGGAGAATATAGAAGAGCATGGAGGAGAATATAGAAGAGCATGGAGGAGAATATAGAGGAGCACGGAGGAGAATATAGAGGAGCACGGAGGAGAATATAGAGGAGAATATAGAGGAGCATGGAGGAGAATATAGAGGAGAATCTAGAGGAGCATGGAGGAGAATATAGAGGAGAATCTAGAGGAGCATGGAGGAGAATATAGAAGAGCATGGAGGAGAATATAGAAGAGCATGGAGGAGAATATAGAAGAGCATGGAGGAGAATATAGAGGAGAATCTAGAGGAGCATGGAGGAGAATATAGAAGAGCATGGAGGAGAATATAGAGGAGAATCTAGAGGAGCATGGAGGAGAATATAGAGGAGCGTGGAGGAGAATCTAGAGGAGCATGGAGGAGAATCTAGAGGAGCATGGAGGAGAATATAGAGGAGAATATAGAGGAGCATGGAGGAGAATATAGAGGAGAATCTAGAGGAGCATGGAGGAGAATATAGAAGAGCATGGAGGAGAATATAGAAGAGCATGGAGGAGAATATAGAGGAGAATATAGAGGAGCATGGAGGAGAATATAGAGGAGCATGGAGGAGAATATAGAGGAGAATCTAGAGGAGCATGGAGGAGAATCTAGAGGAGCATGGAGGAGAATATAGAGGAGCACGGAGGAGAATATAGAGGAGCACGGAGGAGAATATAGAGGAGCATGGAGGAGAATATAGAGGAGCATGGAGGAGAATATAGAGGAGCATGGAGGAGAATATAGAGGAGAATATAGAGGAGCATGGAGGAGAATCTAGAGAAGCATGGAGGAGAATCTAGAGGAGCGTGGAGGAGAATCTAGAGGAGCGTGGAGGAGAATCTAGAGGAGCATGGAGGAGAATATAGAGGAGAATCTAGAGGAGCATGGAGGAGAATATAGAGGAGCGTGGAGGAGAATCTAGAGGAGCATGGAGGAGAATATAGAGGAGAATCTAGAGGAGCATGGAGGAGAATATAGAGGAGAATCTAGAGGAGCATGGAGGAGAATCTAGAGGAGCATGGAGGAGAATCTAGAGAAGCATGGAGGAGAATATAGAGGAGAATATGGAGGAGAATATAGAGGAGCGTGGAGGAGAATATAGAGGAGCGTGGAGGAGAATCTAGAGGAGCACGGAGGAGAATCTAGAGGAGCATGGAGGAGAATATAGAAGAGAATCTAGAGGAGCATGGAGGAGAATCTAGAGGAGCGTGGAGGAGAATCTAGAGGAGCGTGGAGGAGAATCTAGAGGAGCGTGGAGGAGAATATAGAGGAGCATGGAGGAGAATCTAGAGGAGAATCTAGAGGAGCACGGAGGAGAATATAGAGGAGAATATAGAGGAGAATCTAGAGGAGAATATAGAGGAGAATCTAGAGGAGCACGGAGGAGAATATAGAGGAGCATGGAGGAGAATCTAGAGGAGCATGGAGGAGAATATAGAGGAGAATCTGGAGGAGAATCTAGAGGAGCATGGAGGAGAATCTAGAGGAGCATGGAGGAGAATATAGAGGAGAATCTGGAGGAGAATCTAGAGGAGCATGGAGGAGAATCTAGAGGAGCATGGAGGAGAATCTAGAGGAGAATCTGGAGGAGAATATAGAGGAGCATGGAGGAGAATCTAGAGAAGCATGGAGGAGAATCTAGAGGAGCGTGGAGGAGAATATAGAGGAGCATGGAGGAGAATATAGAGGAGCATGGAGGAGAATATAGAGGAGCACGGAGGAGAATATAGAGGAGCGTGGAGGAGAATATAGAAGAGCGTGGAGGAGAATATAGAGGAGCATGGAGGAGAATCTAGAGGAGCATGGAGGAGAATATAGAGGAGAATCTAGAGGAGCATGGAGGAGAATCTAGAGGAGCATGGAGGAGAATATAGAGGAGCATGGAGGAGAATATAGAGGAGCATGGAGGAGAATATAGAGGAGCATGGAGGAGAATCTAGAGAAGCATGGAGGAGAATCTAGAGGAGCGTGGAGGCGAATATAGAGGAGCGTGGAGGAGAATATAGAGGAGCGTGGAGGAGAATATAGAAGAGCGTGGAGGAGAATATAGAGGAGCATGGAGGAGAATCTAGAGGAGCATGGAGGAGATTATAGAGGAGAATCTAGAGGAGCATGGAGGAGATTCTAGAGGAGCATGGAGGAGAATATAGAGGGGAATCTGGAGGAGAATCTAGAGGAGCACGGAGGAGAATCTGGAGGAGAATCTAGAGGAGCATGGAGGAGAATATAGAGGAGCGTGGAGGAGAATATAGAGGAGCGTGGAGGAGAATATAGAGGAGCGTGGAGGAGAATATAGAGGAGCGTGGAGGAGAATATAGAGGAGCGTGGAGGAGAATATAGAAGAGCGTGGAGGAGAATATAGAGGAGCATGGAGGAGAATCTAGAGGAGCATGGAGGAGAATATAGAGGAGAATCTAGAGGAGCATGGAGGAGAATCTAGAGGAGCATGGAGGAGAATATAGAGGAGAATCTAGAGGAGCGTGGAGGAGAATCTAGAGGAGCACGGAGGAGAATATGGAGGAGAATATAGAGAAGCATGGAGGAGAATATAGAGGAGAATCTGGAGGAGAATATAGAGGAGCATGGAGGAGAATATAGAGTAGCATGGAGGAGAATATAGAGGAGAATCTAGAGGAGCATGGAGGAGAATATAGAGGAGGATATAGAGGAGCGTGGAGGAGAATATAGAAGAGCGTGGAGGAGAATATAGAGGAGCATGGAGGAGAATATAGAGGAGAATATAGAGGAGAATCTAGAGGAGCATGGAGGAGAATATAGAGGAGAATCTAGAGGAGCATGGAGGAGAATCTAGAGGAGCATGGAGGAGAATATAGAGGAGCATGGAGGAGAATATAGAGGAGCATGGAGGAGAATATAGAGGAGCATGGAGGAGAATATAGAGCAGGATCTAGAGGAACATGGAGGAGAATCTAGAGGAGCATGGAGGAGAATCTGGAGGAGAATATAGAGGAGCGTGGAGGAGAATATAGAGGAGCGTGGAGGAGAATATAGAGGAGCGTGGAGGAGAATATAGAGGAGCATATAGAGGAGCATGGAGGAGAATATAGAGGAGAATCTAGAGGAGCATGGAGGAGAATCTAGAGGAGCATGGAGGAGAATCTAGAGGAGCACGGAGGAGAATCTATAGGAGCACGGAGGAGAATCTATAGGAGCACGGAGGAGAATCTAGAGGAGCACGGAGGAGAATCTAGAGGAGCACGGAGGAGAATATAGAGGAGAATATAGAGGAGCATGGAGGAGAATCTAGAGGAGCATGGAGGAGAATCTAGAGGAGCATGGAGGAGAATCTAGAGGAGCATGGAGGAGAATATAGAGGAGAATATAGAGGAGCATGGAGGAGAATCTAGAGGAGCATGGAGGAGAATCTAGAGGAGCATGGAGAAGAATATAGAGGAGCATGGAGGAGAATATAGAGGAGCACGGAGGAGAATATAGAAGAGTATAGAGGGGTATATAACCTGAACATGACTTAGTAGTTGGTGGAGAAACCCTTGTTGGTGATCACAGAGGTCAGACGTTTCTTGTAGGTGGTGATCAGGTTTGCACATCTCAGGAGGGATTTTTCTCCTCTCTTCTCTACAGATCTTCTCTAAATCCTGAAGGTTTCTTGGCAACTCGAAGTTTCAGCTCCTCCATACATTTTCTATAGGATTAAGGTCTGGAGACTGGCTGGGCCACTCCATCACCTTCATGTGCTTCTTCTTGAGACACTCTTTTGTTGCCTTGGCGGTATGTTTTGGGTCATTGTCATGCTGGAATACCCATCCATGACCCATCTTCAGTGTTCTGGATGAGGGAAGAAGGTTCTCCTCCAAGATCTTACAATACATTGGCCCCTCAATGTGGCAAGTGGCCCAGCCAGTCTCCAGACCTTAATCCTATAGAAAATGTATGGAGGAGCTGAAACTTCAAGTTGCCAAGAAACCTTCAGGATTTAGAGAAGATCTGTAGAGAAGAGAGGAGCAAAATCCCTCCTGAGATGTGGAAACCTGATCACCACCTACAAGAAACGTCTGACCTCTGTGTTCGCCAACAAGGGTTTCTCCACCAACTACTAAGTGGATCAAATACTTATTTTACTCACTGAACTCCATTTATAACATTTGTTTTATGTGATTTTTCTGTATTTTGGTTGATGTTCTGTCTCTATCATATAAAATACACCTATGATAAAAATTATACTTTATTTAGCAGATCAGCTAAGATTAGCCCGGTAAACACATTAAATTAGCCAAGAATGCCACCTAGAAAACTTACAGAATCTGCAGAGGAGACAATCAGTATTTTCCCCATTGTAGAGGAGTATGGAGGGGGATATAGAAGAGCGTGAAGGAGAATATAGAAGAGGTTGTTGGGGCGGGGGATATGGGGGGCGGGGGATATGGAAGAGTATGGGGGGCGGGGGATATGGAAGAGTATGGGGGGGCGGGGGATATGGAAGAGTATGGGAGGGGCGGGGATATGGAAGAGTATGGGGGGGCGGGGGATATGGAACAGTATGGGGGGGCGGGGGATATGGAAGAGTATGGGGGGGGCGGGGGATATGGAAGAGTATGGGGGGATTTTACAAAAGCGTGGAGGGAAATTTAGGGAGAGAATGTTGAAGAGCATGGAGGGGAATATAGAAGAGTATACATAAAAGTATAGAAGACAATGGAGGAGAAGATAAAAGACAATAGAAGAGGAGATATAAGTATATGGAGAAGAGTATGGAAGAGCGTGGAGAAGACTATGGAAGAGCGTGGAGAAGACTATGGAAGAGCATGGAGGAGACTATGGAAGAGTATGGAGGAGACTATGGAAGAGTGTGGAGGAGACTATGGAAGAGCATGGAGGAGACTATGGAAGAGCATGGAGAAGACTATGGAAGAGCATGGAGGAGACTATGGAAGAGCATGGAGGAGACTATGGAAGAGCATGGAGGAGACTATGGAAGAGCATGGAGGAGACTATGGAAGAGCATGGAGGAGACTATGGAAGAGCATGGAGAAGACTATGGAAGAGTATGGAGGAGACTATGGAAGCGTATGGAGGAGACTATGGAAGAGCATGGAGGAGACTATGGAAGAGCATGGAGAAGACTATGGAAGAGCATGGAGAAGACTATGGAAGAGCAGGGAGAAGACTATGGAAGAGCGTGGAGAAGACTATGGAAGAGCGTGGAGAAGACTATGGAAGAGCAGGGAGAAGACTATGGAAGAGCGTGGAGAAGACTATGGAGGAGACTATGGAAGAGCGTGGAGGAGACTATGGAAGAGCATGGAGAAGACTATGGAAGAGCATGGAGAAGACTATGGAAGAGCAAGGAGGAGACTATGGAAGAGTCTGGATGAGACTATGGAAGGGTATGGAGAAGACTATGGAAGGGTATGGAGAAGACAATGGAAGGGTATGGAGAAGACTATGGAAGACTATGGAAGAGTATGGAGAAGACTATGGAAGAGTATGGATAAGACTATGGAAGAGTATGGAGAAGACTATGGAAGGGTATGGAGAAGACTATGGAAGGGTATGGAGAAGACTATGGAAGGGTATGGAGAAGACTATGGCAGAGCATGGAGAAGACTATGGAAGAGCATGGAGAAGACTATGGAAGAGCATGGAGGAGACTATGGAAGAGCGTGGAGAAGACTATGGAGGAGACTATGGAAGAGCGTGGAGGAGACTATGGAAGAGCATGGAGAAGACTATGGAAGAGCATGGAGAAGACTATGGAAGAGCATGGAGAAGACTATGGAAGAGCAAGGAGGAGACTATGGAAGAGTATGGATGAGACTATGGAAGAGTATGGAGAAGACTATGGAAGGGTATGGAGAAGACAATGGAAGAGTATGGAGAAGACTATGGAAGAGTATGGAGAAGACTATGGAAGAGTATGGAGAAGACTATGGAAGGGTATGGAGAAGACTATGGAAGGGTATGGAGAAGACTATGGAAGAGCATGGAGAAGACTATGGAAGAGCAAGGAGGAGACTATGGAAGAGTATGGATGAGACTATGGAAGAGTATGGAGAAGACTATGGAAGGGTATGGAGAAGACAATGGAAGAGTATGGAGAAGACTATGGAAGAGTATGGAGAAGACTATGGAAGAGTATGGAGAAGACTATGGAAGAGTATGGAGAAGACTATGGAAGAGTATGGAGAAGACTATGGAAGGGTATGGAGAAGACTATGGAAGAGCATGGAGAAGACTATGGAAGAGCATGGAGAAGACTATGGAAGAGCATGGAGAAGACTATGGAAGAGCATGGAGAAGACTATGGAAGAGTATGGAGAAGACTATGGAAGAGCATGGAAGAGAACATAGAGGAGCTTTGGGGAGACTATAGGAGACAACGGAAGAGATGATAGAAGATTATGGAGGGGAACGTGAAGGAATATGGAGGAGAATATAGAAAAGTATGGAGGAGAGCATCGAAGAGCATAGACAAGAAGATTGAAGAGCATAGAGGAGAATATAGAAGAGCAGAGTGATTCATAATAAAGTACCGAGGGGGGGTGGGGGGAGGGGCTATGTCCATTTATAGTGTGTTATGGGCGGAGCCTGTCTCTGTCAGTACTTCTCTTCTGTGATGCACTGAGGATCCTCCCCGCTCTGCTCCTGCATGATCTACATTTTCACTGTATGTGTTTTGCTGTCAGGGGTTTGTGGAGATGTGTTCAGAGATTTCGGGAGGAACTGATATGTTTTTTTTGTACACTGAGCAGTTCCCACCATCCCTGTGCTGAGTTCCCGGGTCTGTACGCCCGCTGTACCCATTATGAGGGGTTACCACCATCCCTGTGCCCATTATCAGGAGTTCCCACCATCCCTGTGCCCATTATCAGGAGTTCCCACCATCCCTGTGCCCATTCGAGGGGTTCCCACCATCCCTGTGCTGAGTTCCCGGGTATGTACACCCGCTGTGCCCATTGAGGGGTTCCCACCATCCCTGTGCCCATTTGAGGGGTTCCCACCATCCCTGTGCCCATTATGAGGGGTTCCCACCATCCCTGTGCCGAGTTCCCGGGTCTGTACACCCGCTGTGCCCATTATGAGGGGTTCCCACCATCCCTGTGCTGAGTTCCCGGGTCTGTACACCCGCTGTGCCCATTGAGGGGTTCCCACCATCCTTGTGCCCATTATGAGGGGTTCCCCACCATCCCTGTGCTGAGTTCCCGGGTCTGTCCCCCCTGCTGTGCCCATTATGAGGGGTTCCCACCATCCCTGTGCCCATTTGAGGGGTTCCCACCATCCCTGTGCCCATTGAGGGGTTCCCACCATCCCTGTGCTGAGTTCCCGGGTCTGTTCACCCCCTGTGCCCATTATGAGGGGTTCTCACCATCCCTGTGCTGAGTTCCCGGGTCTGTACACCCGCTGTGCCCATTATGAGGGGTTCCCACCATCCCTGTGCTGAGTTCCCGGGTCTGTACCCCAGCTGTGCCCATTATGAGGGGTTCCCACCATCCCTGTGCTGAGTTCCCGGGTCTGTACACCCGCTGTGCCCATTATGAGGGGTTCCCACCATCCCTGTGCCCATTTGAGGGGTTCCCACCATTCCTGTGCCCATTTGAGGGGTTCCCACCATCCCTGTGCCCATTTGAGGGGTTCCCACCATTCCTGTGCCCATTATGAGGGGTTCCCACCATCCTTGTGCCCATTATGAGGGTTCCCACCATCCCTGTGCCCATTATGAGGGGTTCCCACCATCCCTGTGCCCATTATGAGGGGTTCCCACCATCCCTGTGCCCATTATGAGGGGTTCCCACCATCCCTGTGCCCATTGAGGGGTTCCCACCATCCCTGTGCTGAGTTCCCGGGTCTGTACCCCCGCTGTGCCCATTATGAGGGGTTCCCACCATCCCTGTGCCCATTTGATGGGTTCCCACCATCCCTGTGCCCATTTGAGGGGTTCCTACCACCCCTGTGCCCATTATGAGGGGTTCCCACCATCCCTGTGCCCATTGAGGGGTTCCCACCATCCCTGTGCCCATTGAGGGGTTCCCACCATCCCTGTGCCCATTGAGGGGTTCCCACCATCCTTGTGCCCATTATGAGGGGTTCCCACCATCCCTGTGCCCATTATGAGGGGTTCCCACCATCCCTGTGCCCATTGAGGGGTTCCCACCATCCCTGTGCCCATTGAGGGTTTCCCACCATCCCTGTGCCCATTGAGGGGTTCCCACCATCCCTGTGCCCATTATGAGGGGTTCCCACCATCCCATGTGCTGAGTTCCCGGGTCTGTACCCCCGCTGTGCCCATTTTGAGGGGTTCCCACCATCCCTGTGCCCATTATGAGGGGTTCCCACCATCCCTGTGCCCATTATGAGGGGTTCCCACCATCCCTGTGCCCATTATGAGGGGTTCCCACCATCCCTGTGCTGAGTTCCAGGGTCTGTACACCCGCTGTGCCCATTATGAGGGGTTCCCACCATCCTTGTGCCCATGTGAGGGGTTCCCACCATCCCTGTGCCCATATGAGGGGTTCCCACCATCCCTGTGCCCATTATGAGGGGTTCCCACCATCCCTGTGCTGAGTTCCCGGGTCTGTCCCCCCTGCTGTGCCCATTATGAGGGGTTCCCACCATCCCTGTGCCCATTTGAGGGGTTCCCACCATCCCTGTGCCCATTGAGGGTTTCCCACCATCCCTGTGCCCATTATGAGGGGTTCCCACCATCCCTGTGCTGAGTTCCCGGGTCTGTTCACCCCCTGTGCCCATTATGAGGGGTTCTCACCATCCTTGTGCCGAGTTCCCGGGTCTGTACACCCCGCTGTGCCCATTATGAGGGGTTCCACACCATCCCTGTGCTGAGTTCCCGGGTCTGTACACCCGCTGTGCCCATTATGAGGGGTTCCCACCATCCTTGTGCCGAGTTCCCAGGTCTGTAACACCCGCTGTGCCCATTATGAGGGGTTCCCACCATCCCTGTGCTGAGTTCCCGGGTCTGTACCCCAGCTGTGCCCATTATGAGGGGTTCCCACCATCCCTGTGCCCATTTGAGGGGTTCCCACCATCCCTGTGCCCATTTGAGGGGTTCCCACCATCCCTGTGCCCATTTGAGGGGTTCCCACCATCCCTGTGCCCATTGAGGGGTTCCCACCATCCTTGTGCCCATTATGAGGGGTTCCCACCAACCCTGTGCCCATTATGAGGGGTTCCCACCATCCCTGTGCCCATTATGAGGGGTTCCCACCATCCCTGTGCCCATTATGAGGGGTTCCCACCATCCCTGTGCCCATTGAGGGGTTCCCACCATCCCTGTGCCCATTATGAGGGGTTCCCACCATCCCTGTGCGGAGTTCCAGGGTCAGTACCCCCGCTGTGCCCATTATGAGGGGTTCCACCATCCCTGTGCCCATTTGATGGGTTCCCACCATCCCTGTGCCCATTTGAGGGGTTCCCACCACCCCTGTGCCCATTATGAGGGGTTCCCACCATCCCTGTGCCCATTGAGGGGTTCCCACCATCCCTGTGCCCATTGAGGGGTTCCCACCATCCTTGTGCCCATTATGAGGGGTTCCCACCATCCCTGTGCCCATTGAGGGGTTCCCACCATCCTTGTGCCCATTATGAGGGTTCCCACCATCCCTGTGCCCATTATGAGGGGGTTCCCACCATCCCTGTGCCCATGTGAGGGGTTCCCACCATCCCTGTGCCCATTGAGGGGTTCCCACCATCCTTGTGCCCATTATGAGGGGTTCCCACCATCCCTGTGCCCATTATGAGGGGTTCCCACAATCCCTGTGCCCATGTGAGGGGTTCCCACCATCCCTGTGCCCATTTGATGGGTTCCCACCATCCCTGTGCCCATTTGAGGGGTTCCCACCACCCCTGTGCCCATTATGAGGGGTTCCCACCATCCCTGTGCCCATTGAGGGGTTCCCACCATCCCTGTGCCCATTGAGGGGTTCCCACCATCCTTGTGCCCATTATGAGGGGTTCCCACCATCCCTGTGCCCATTTGATGGGTTCCCACCATCCCTGTGCCCATTTGAGGGGTTCCCACCACCCCTGTGCCCATTTGAGGGGTTCCCACCATCCCTGTGCCCATTGAGGGGTTCCCACCATCCCTGTGCCCATTGAGGGGTTCCCACCATCCTTGTGCCCATTATGAGGGGTTCCCACCATCCCTGTGCCCATTGAGGGGTTCCCACCATCCTTGTGCCCATTATGAGGGGTTCCCACCATCCCTGTGCCCATTATGAGGGGGTTCCCACCATCCCTGTGCCCATTGAGGGGTTCCCACCATCCCTGTGCCCATTGAGGGGTTCCCACCATCCCTGTGCCCCTTGAGGGGTTCCCACCATCCCTGTGCCCATTATGAGGGGTTCCCACCATCCCTGTGCTGAGTTCCCGGGTCTGTACCCCCCGCTGTGCCCATTATGAGGGGTTCCCACCATCCCTGTGCCCATTATGAGAGGGTTCCCACCATCCCTGTGCCCATTATGAGGGGTTCCACCATCCCTGTGCCCATTATGAGGGGTTCCCACCATCCCTGTGCCCATTATGAGGGGTTCCCACCATCCCTGTGCTGAGTTCCAGGGTCTGTACACCCGCTGTGCCCATTATGAGGGGTTCCCACCATCCCTGTGCTGAGTTCCAGGGTCTGTACACCCGCAGTGCCCATTATGAGGGGTTCCCACCATCCCTGTGCTGAGTTGATGATTAGTATTGATGATGGTCCAGATCGCACATGATAAAAGGGTCGGGCGTAGGAGAAACGTCCTCCTCATTCTGTGATTTGTACAGTGAGTGGAGTGGTTGGGGTCATAGTGGCACATTGTAACGTGTGTGTCCAGCTTCATACAGTGATCTTCGGAGTTGACGATCCCGACTTGTAATGATTGGACGTAGAGGAAACGTCCTCCGCAGACCCGAGATGTGTCCGTGGGTTAGGTGTACACATCGCTCCGACATCAATCGCCTTGGAGGGGCTTCTTTTGGTCATGGGTCGGGGGTGGGCAAAGGTGAAAGTTTGGCATGGATCCAGACACCGCAGGGTGGGTGGGGGGATGGGCTGTACGTCTTGAGGGGCCCCAACACTTACTGAGGTCCCCTCACCCCCCACCAATTCAGGTTTTGTCCCCGAATTACTTGTGACTTGTAATGATTGGACGTAGAGGAAACGTCCTCACCAAACCTCAGACATGCCGGCTGGTTGTACATAGTGCTCTCTGTTTCCGTTGGTGAGATGAACGTCCAATCAGATCGTAATTTGTAACGCCAGATTGACCTGTAATACTCCCTGGATTGTACCGAAACATCTCGGGAGTTTATATCTTGATGGAGAGGGTTCACATCCTTGGAGGGGGGGTTCACATCTTGGGGGGGGGGGGGGGGGGGTTAAAGTTTTGGGGGGTCAGAGTTTACATCTGGGTGGGCTGGCTGTGAACCCCGTCTGCCCCTTGTCCTCTCTGCGACACTCAGGAGTTAAATTGTGGGGGTTATCACGTCTTGGGGGGGGTTCACGACTTTGGAGGGGGGTTGACGTCTTTGAGGGTTCCACGTCTTGGGGGGGGGGGGGTGATGGTTGATGTCTTGGTGGCGAGGGTTCACATCTTGGGGGTGGCTCACATCTTTGGAGGGGGGGTAAAGTTTTGGGGGGTCAGGGTTCACGTCTTGGTGGGCTGGCTGTGAACCCGGTCTGCCCCTTGTCCTTTCTGCGACACTCAGGAGTTAAGTTGTGGGGTTATCACGTCTTGGTCGGGAGAGTTCACAACTTGAGGGGGGGGGTTCATGACTTTGGAGGGGGGTTGACGTCTTGGGAGGGGGGGTGATGGTTGATGTCTTGGAGGGGTTCACGACTTGGAGGGGTTCACGTCTTGAGGAGGGGTTCACATCTTGGAGGGGTTCACGTCTTGGGGGAGGGGGGTTCACATCTTGGAGAGGTTCACGTCTTGAGGGGTTCACGTCTTGGAGGGGTTCACATCTTGGAGGGGGGGTTCACGTCTTGGAGGGGTTCACATTTTGGAGGGGTTCACGTCTTGAGGGGTTCACGCCTTGGAGGGGTTCACGTCTTGGAGGGGTTCACGTCTTGAGGGGTTCACGTCTTGGAGGGGTTCACGTCTTGAGGGGTTCACGTCTTGGAGGGGGGGATCATGTCTTGGAGGGGATCACGTCTTGAGAGGGGTTCACATCTTGGAGGGGTTCACGTCTTGGAGGGGTTCACGTCTTGGAGGGGTTCACATCTTGGAGGGGTTCACACCTTTGGGGGGGTGGTTCACGTCTTGGAGAGGTTCACGTCTTGGAGGGGTTCACGTCTTGAGAGGGGTTCACATCTTGGAGAGGTTCACGTCTTGGAGGGGGGTTCACGTCTTGGAGGGGTTCAAGTCTTGGAGGGGTTCACATCTTTGGGGGGGTGGTTCACGTCTTGGAGGGGTTCACGTCTTGGAGGGGTTCACGTCTTGGAGGGGTTCACGTCTTGGAGGGGTTCACGTCTGGAGGGGTTCACGTCTTGGAGGGGTTCACGTCTTGAGGGGTTCACGTCTTGGAGAGGTTCACGTCTTGGAGGGGGGTTCACATCTTGGAGGGGTTCAAGTCTTGGAGGGGTTCACATCTTTGGGGGGGTGGTTCACGTCTTGGAAGGGTTCACGTCTTGGAGGGGTTCACGTCTTGGAGGGGTTTCACATCTTTGGGGGGGTGGTTCACGTCTTGGAGGGGTTCACGTCTTGAGGGGGGGTTCACGTCCTGAGGGGGGGGGTTAAAGTCTTGGAGGGGTTCACGTCTTGGGGAAGGGTTCACGTCTTGTGGGGGGGGGGGGGGGGGGTTAAAGTCTTGGAGGGGTTCACGTCTTGGGGGGGGAAGGGTTCACGTCTTGGGGGGGGGGTTAAAGTCTTGGAGGGGTTCACGTCTTGGGGGGGGAAGGGTTCACGTCTTGGTGGGGGGGGTTCACGTCTTGGGGGGGGGGGTTAAAGTCTTGGAGGGGTTCACGTCTTGGTGGGGGGGGGTTCACGTCTTGGGGGGGGGAAGGGTTCACGTCTTGGGGGGGGGGATGGGTTCACGTCTTGGGGGGGGGGGAAGGGTTCACGTCTTGAGGGGGGGGTTAAAGTCTTGGAGGGGTTCACGTCTGGGGGGGGGAGGGTTCACGTCTTGGTGGGGGGGTCTCGGACATCAATCGTCTCGTTATTTTTTCGCTCACGGGTCGGTGGTGGGCAGAGGTGAAAGTTTGGCACGGATCCAGACACCGCAGGGTTGGGGGGGGGGGGGGGTGGTGGTGTGTTGTACGTCTCGGGGGGGGGGGGGGCCCTCTCACCCCCCACCGCATCGGGTTTGGTCCTCGGATTACTGTACGCAATTAAAAAAAATAAAAATAGCGCTAATTTGGCGTCCAGAGGTTGTAAACCGGCTACAACTGGATTTAACCCCCCCTTGCCCACGCTGGGAATTATGGGTAAAAAGTATGCATCCCCCCTCCCCCCCCCCCCTCCTCTTTCTTTCCTTATTTTTTCTTGCCTTTTGTTTAATTTCACTGTAGGGTTATGATTGGTTGAATGGCATCCGTGTGCCCACTCTTAGGGCAGGCGTCCCCGGGAATAGGAGGAGAAGGGGGGGGGTGGGGGGGCCCATGATTGGTGTCACACTGTCTGTGCCGCCTACCTACCACAATCCTTACATCCGACTAAAAAAAAAAATATATATATATATATATTCACCTTCCCCCCTCCCCCCCCCCCTTCTCCTTTTTTTTTTTCCCCGTGTCGCTCATCTTCCTCTAATATCGTCCCCCCCCCTCAACCCCCCTTCACCCCCCACCCCCCCTAAATCCTGCCCCACCGCCGTCTCAGCTGGATCACTGTGAGTATGCTGCGGAATGTGGGTTTTCGGGGAGGGGGGGGGGGCACGATGGTGGAGAGGGGGGGGGGGGGGAAAGGTCCGTCGTGCCGTAACAAAATAGACACATCTGCCGCCTCGCTGGTCGCCGCCGCCGCGGGCCGCGCGCTCGTTTGAGGTGAAATTGATTCTTTTGTTGGAGGTAATTTCACCACCCCCCCCTTCTTCTCTTTTTATTCCAATCCCCCCCCCCCCTTCTTCATTCTACTCCAGCTCTGTGAATGGGGCCAGTCAGCTGACGGTGGCCTCGGATTGGCTCGGTGCCACTGCGCCGGTGCACGAGCCGCGTGCGTCTCTCGTGTGTGTGTGTGTGGAAGGCCCCGGGCCGGCTCGGTGTAACGCACACGGAAAAGGCCCCCCTTGTGTGTCACTTCAAAAACCAAAGAAAAAAAAAAAGGGGGGGGGGGAGGAGGAGGGGGAGGGGGCTTACGTATACTCTTCCCCCCCCCCCTCTCTCTTCCTCATTCAGAAAGGGGGAGGGGGGATCTTTTTTTGGGCTGTCTGGCCCTTTGGAAGCTAGTCATGATATGCAAGGTAAATGCGACAATCCCTGGGGCCGGCGGCGGCGGCGGGACGACGGGGTTGTTGGGGGATTTATTTTTATTTTTTTATGTTGATGTCTTTGTTTTTCCTTTTTTTTTTTATTTGTTTTTATTTTGTTTCTTTTTCTTGGTGGAGCGTTTCTTCGTCTCTGGCGTGCCGGCGTCACGTTGTGTATTGTCAGCCCTGGAATGCGGTGCGATCGCAGAGGGGGGGGGGGGGGGTTGGTAATCCTCCGGCACAGTGGATTTATTTTGTGTTGTAGGTCGGGGGGGGGCGGCGGTGTGCCGGGGGGGGGCTCGTGTCTGGTGTGTGACGCCGCGCTGTCAGTGGTGTTTTGCGGAGTCTGACGCTGTCGGCCATGTAATGTTCGCTCCGTTACCTGCAGTGTGTGCGACGCCGGCCCCCCGCCGTAGATTAATGCGTTTCGTTTTTTCCCGGGGTGGCCCGTCTGCGCCGCGTAGTGGGGGGCGCTTCGGTGGGGGGAGGGGGGAGAAGGTGATCTGCTCCGATTTTATGTTGCTCAGGGGACCGTCACCTGGATTCACCCCGCGTTGGGGGGGTGCCGCTGTTTTTGGGCGCACATGTTGGGTACCACCGGAGGAGAATTACCGGACGCTCGTTTAACGCAACCGTAAGCCGAAGTCCTGCGAACGCGTCGCACAAAAGATTTCGGGCCTTTTCAGATCAATAACGTGTTCTGCGCATTTGCTGTGATTGATCGTTGATCAGGATTGCCGTTTGTGATTGATCATTGATTAGCATATGTCATCAATCATTGATAAGGATCACCGTTTGTGATCATCATTGATTAGGATTACGATTTGCGATTTGATGATTAATCAGGATCAGCACACGTGATCAATCATTGATTAGGATTACCATTTGCAATTGATTATTGATCAGGATCAGCATATGTGATCAATCATTCATTAAGATCACCGTTTACATTTGATCATTAATCAGGATCACCATTTACGATTGATCATTGATCAGCATATGTGATCAATCATCGATTGGGATCACTGTTTGCAATTGATCACATATGCTGATCCTAATCAATGATCAATCGCAAACGGTGATCCCAATCGATGATTGATCACATATGCTAAATGGTGATCCTGATTAATGATCAATTGTAAAAGGTGATCTTAATGAATGATTAATCACATATGCTGATCCTAATCAATGATCAATCATTGATTAGGATCACCGTTTACGATTGATCATAGATCAGGATCACCATTTGTGATCATTGATCAGCATATGTGATCAATCACTGATTGGGATCACCGTTTGCGATTGTTTATTGATTGGGATCACCGTTTACGATTGATCAGGATCACAATTTGCGATCATTGATCAGCATATGTGATCAATCACTGATTGGGATCACCGTTTGCGATTGATCACTGATTGGGATCACCGTTTGCGATTGTTTATTGATTGGGATCACCGTTTGCGATTGTTTATTGATTGGGATCACCGTTTGCGATTGTTTATTGATTAGGATCACCGTTTACGATTGATCAGGATCACAATTTGCGATCATTGATCAGCATATGTGATCAATCACTGATTGGGATCACCGTTTGCGATTGATCACTGATTGGGATCACCGTTTGCGATTGATCATTGATTGGGATCACCGTTCATGAATTATTTATGTTCAATCGCAAACAGCGATCCTGATCAATAATCATTCATAAATGGCGATCCTGATTAATCAGCTATCGCAAACGGTGACCCTTATCGATAATCGCAAATGGTGATCCTACAAGATCAGCATTCGCAAATTAGGATCGCCATTTGTGATTGATCATTCATCGGGATTAGCATTTGCGATTAATCGTTGATTAGAATCACCGTTTGTAATTGATCATCGATCAGCATTTGCGATTGATCATTGATTAGGATCGCCGTTCACGAATGATTAATGTTCAATCGCAAAACGGCAATCCTGATCAATAATCATTTGTGAATGGTGATCCTTATCAATGATCAATCGCAAATGGCTATCCTGATCAATAATCATTCATAAATGGCGATCCTAATCAATCAATAATTGCAAACAGTGATCCTGATCAGCAATCGCAAATTAGGATCACTGTTTGCGATTGATTAAGATTTAGGAATAATTATTGATCAGGATTGCTGTTTGTGATTGAGCATTAATCATTCGTAAACGGCGATCCTAATCAATGATCAATCGCAAATGCTGATCGATGATCAATTACAAACAGTTATCCTGATCAATGATTATTCATAAATGGGGACCTTAGTGAATGATTAATTGCAAATTAGGATCACCGTTTGCAATTGATCATCAATCAGCATTTGCGATTAATTAGGATCACCATTGCGATTAATCATTGATTAGGATCACCATTCAAGAATGACCATCGATCAGGATATGCATTTGCGATTGATCATTGATAAAGATCACCATTCACGAATGATTATTGATCAGGATAGCCATTTGCGATTGATCATTGATTAGGATCACCATTCACGAATGATTATTGATCAGGATAGCCATTTGCGATTGATTAGGATCACCATTCACGAATCATTATTGATCAGGATAGCCATTTGCGATTAATCATTGATAAGGATCACCATTCACGAATCATTATTGATCAGGATAGCCATTTGCGATTGATCATTGATCAGGATCACCATTCACGAATGACCATCGATCAGGATAAGCATTTGCGATTGATTAGGATCACAATTCACGAATGATTATTGATCAGGATAGCCATTTGCGATTGATCATTGATAAAGATCACCATTCACGAATGATTATTGATCAGCATAGCCATTTGCGATTGATAAGGATCACCATTCACGAATGATTATTGATCAGGATAGCCATTTGCGATTGATCACTGATTAGGATCACCATTCACGAATGATTATTGATCAGGATAGCCATTTGCGATTGATCACTGATTAGGATCACCATTCACGAATGATTATTGATCAGGATAGCCATTTGCGATTGATCACTGATTAGGATCACCATTCACGAATGATTATTGATCAGGATAGCCATTTGCGATTGATCACTGATTAGGATCACCATTCACGAATGATTATTGATCAGGATAGCCATTTGCGATTGATCATTGATAAGGATCACCATTCACGAATGATTATTGATCAGGATAGCCATTTGCGATTGATCATTGATAAGGATCACCATTCACGAATGATCCGCGGATTTCCAGCGATAGACATTTCCCAGCACGCCGGTCATTTTCGAACTGTAACAATTTCCCGTTCCTCTCGGAAATGTCCCGTTTGGAAATGGAAGATTTTAGCCGCGGTGCGTATTTTTTTATCCCTCATTGTCCGCGAGATAACAGAGCTGCCATTATCTCCTCTTCCCTCCTCCGTAGCATGTGTCACAACAAGGAACAGGTGCAGCACCCGCCTGTCGCCCCCACATTGGCTGCGGGCACCCTCTGAGGAGGATGCAGAAGGTTTAACCCCTCGCCTGCCGCCGCGAGATGCGTCTTCCTATAGGTCTTTATCTGAGCACCGATGTGAGGATGGATTGCCGCGTGCGTCCGGCGATGGCGAGCACCGGGCGATGTGGCATGTAATTATCCGTCTGGAGGGTCTCGTTGTGTTTGGATCTCTATGCCGGTGTTGGAGGAGAATCGGGTTTTCTTTGTAGTGGTTGGGAGGATGTCGGTGGCAGCGGTTGGCGGATGGCGCGGCCCCCTATGACTTAGGATCCAAATATACGATACACTATATGACCAAAGGTTTGTGAACACCTGACCATCACATCTCCATGGCCAGTGGTATGTGGACCCCCCTCCATCCCATGGCCAGTGGTATGTAGATTCCCCTTCATCCTATGGCCAGTGGTATGTAGATTCCCCTTCATCCCATGGCCAGTGGTATGTGGACCCCCCTCCATCCCATGGCCAGTGGTATGTGGGCCCCCCTCCATCCCATGGCCAGTGGTATGTGGACCCCCCCCCTCCGTCCCATGGCCAGTGGTATGTGGACCCCCCTCCGTCCCATGGCCAGTGGTATGTGGACCCCCCCCCCCCCCTCCGTCCCATGGCCAGTGGTATGTGGACCCCCCCCCCCCTCCGTCCCATGGCCAGTGGTATGTGGACCCCCCTCCTCCGTCCCATGGCCAGTGGTATGTGGACCCCCCTCCTCCGTCCCATGGCCAGTGGTATGTGGACCCCCCTCCTCCGTCCCATGGCCAGTGGTATGTGGACCCCCCTCCTCCGTCCCATGGCCAGTGGTATGTGGACCCCCCTCCTCCGTCCCATGGCCAGTGGTATGTGGACCCCCCTCCTCCGTCCCATGGCCAGTGGTATGTGGACCCCCCTCCTCCATCCCATGGCCAGTGGTATGTGGACCCCCCCTCCATCCCATGGCCAGTGGTATGTGGACCCCCCTCCATCCCATGGCCAGTGGTATGTGGACCCCCCTCCATCCCATGGCCAGTGGTATGTGGACCCCCCTCCATCCCATGGCCAGTGGTATGTGGACCCCCCTCCATCCCATGGCCAGTGGTATGTGGACCCCCCTCCATCCCATGGCCAGTGGTATGTGGGCCCCCCTCAAACCCATGGCCTGTGGTATGTGGGCCCCCCTCCATCCCATGGCCAGTGGTATGTGGACCCCCCCCCTCCGTCCCATGGCCAGTGGTATGTGGACCCCCCCCCCTCCGTCCCATGGCCAGTGGTATGTGGACCCCCCTCCTCCGTCCCATGGCCAGTGGTATGTGGACCCCCCTCCGTCCCATGGCCAGTGGTATGTGGACCCCCCCTCCGTCCCATGGCCTGTGGTATGTGGACCCCCCTCCGTCCCATGGCCCGTGGTATGTGGACCCCCCTCCATCCCATGGCCAGTGGTATGTGGACCCCCCTCAAACCCATGGCCTGTGGTATGTGGGCCCCCCTCCATCCCATGGCCAGTGGTATGTGGACCCCCCCCCTCCGTCCCATGGCCAGTGGTATGTGGGACCCCCCCCCCTCCGTCCCATGGCCAGTGGTATGTGGACCCCCCTCCTCCGTCCCATGGCCAGTGGTATGTGGACCCCCCTCCGTCCCATGGCCAGTGGTATGTGGACCCCCCTCCGTCCCATGGCCAGTGGTATGTGGACCCCCCTCCGTCCCATGGCCAGTGGTATGTGGACCCCCCTCCATCCCATGGCCAGTGGTATGTGGACCCCCCTCCATCCCATGGCCTGTGGGCCCCCCTCCAACCCATGGCCTGTGGGCCCCCCTCCAACCCATGGCCTGTGGGCCCCCCTCCAACCCATGGCCTGTGGGCCCCCCTCCAACCCATGGCCAGTGGTATGTGGGACCCCCCCCCCCTCCGTCCCATGGCCAGTGGTATGTGGACCCCCCCCTCCGTCCCATGGCCAGTGGTATGTGGACCCCCCTCCGTCCCATGGCCAGTGGTATGTGGACCCCCCTCCGTCCCATGGCCAGTGGTATGTGGACCCCCCTCCGTCCCATGGCCAGTGGTATGTGGACCCCCTCCAACCCATGGCCTGTGGTATGTGGGCCCCCCTCCGTCCCATGGCCAGTGGTATGTGGACCCCCCCCTCCGTCCCATGGCCAGTGGTATGTGGACCCCTCCGTCCCATGGCCAGTGGTATGTGGGACCCCCCCCCCCCTCCGTCCCATGGCCAGTGGTATGTGGACCCCCCTCCATCCCATGGCCAGTGGTATGTGGAACCCCCCCTCCGTCCCATGGCCAGTGGTATGTGGACCCCCCTCCGTCCCATGGCCAGTGGTATGTGGACCCCCCCTCCGTCCCATGGCCAGTGGTATGTGGACCCCCCTCCCTCCGTCCCATGGGCAGTGGTATGTGGAAACCCCCTCCGTCCCATGGGCAGTGGTATGTGGAAACCCCCTCCGTCCCATGGGCAGTGGTATGTGGACCCCCCCCCCTCAGTCCCATGGCCAGTGGTATGTAGATTTCCCTTCGTCCCATGGCCAGTGGTATGTGGACCCCCCTCCATCCCATGGCCAGTGGTTTGTGGACCCCCCTCAGTCCCATGGCCAGTGGTATGTGGACCCCCCTCAGTCCCATGGCCAGTGGTATGTGGACCCCCCTCCATCCCATGGCCAGTGGTATGTGGACCCCCCCTCCATCCCATGGCCAGTGGTATGTGGACTCCCCTCCATACCAGGACCAGTGCTATGTGGACCCCCCCCCCCCCCATCCCTCCCATGGCCAGTGGTATGTGGACTCCCTCCAAATGATGGAGTTCAGGTGTCTCCAGTGAAGGGTCCCGGTAGTACTCCATCATACAAAGACATTGTAGACAATTGTGCTCTTCCAACCTCGTGGTAACAGTTTGGGGAAGACCCTTTTCTGTTCCACCATAACTGTGCCGCACCCCCCCTGTACAAAGCCAGCTCAATAAAGGCATGGTTTGACCAGTTTGGTGTGGAGGATCTCCAGTGTCTTGCACAGAATCCTGACCTCAATCCTACTGAACACATTTGGGATGAGTTGGGACACCAATGGTAAACCAGGTCTTCTCATCCAACATCAGTACTTGACCTCAGTTCTACTGAACACCTTTGGGAAGATTTGGAACGCCAATGGTGAGCCAAGTCTTCGCATTCCAACATCAGTACGTGACTTGAACCCTACTAAACACCTTTGGGATGAGTTGGTACACCTATGGTGAGCCAAGTCTACTCCTCAAACATCAGTACTTGACTTTAACCTTACTGAACACCTTTAGGATGAACTGGAATGCCAATTGAGAGCCAGGTCTTTTTTATGGCACCCAATGGGAGGTCCAATGTTTAAGCCAGGTTTTTTTTCCGTTGGCGCTCAATGTGAGGTTCTAGGTGGGAGCCAGGTCTTCTCATCCAACATCAATATCTGACTTCACAAATGTGCCCAAATTCCCACAGACACTCTCCAAAATCTTATGCAAAGTCTTCCCAGGAAAGTGGAGGCTGTTAAAGCCGCAAAGGGGGGGCCAACTCCGTAATAATGTCCATGAGGTGATGGGGGCAACTCCATATTTATGTCCATGGGGAGCATCTCTGTATTAATGGCCATGGAAGGATGGGGGGCATCTCCATAGTAATGGCCATGGAGGCCAACTCCATATTTAGGGCCATGGGGAGCATCTCTGTATTAATGGCCATGGAAGGATGGGGGGCATCTCCATAGTAATGGCCATGGAAGGATGGGGGGGCATCTCCATAGTAATGGCCATGGAGGCCAACTCCATATTTATGGCCATGGGGAGCATCTCTGTATTAATGGCCATGGAAGGATTGGGGGGCATCTCCATAGTAATGGCCATGGGCAGCATCTCTGTATTAATGGCCATGGAAGGATGGGGGGGGCATCTCCATAGTAATGGCCATGGAAGGATGGGGGGCATCTCCATAGTAATGGCCATGGAGGCCAACTCCATATTTAGGGCCATGGGGAGCATCTCTGTATTAATGGCCATGGAAGGATTGGGGGGCATCTCCATAGTAATGGCCATGGGCAGCATCTCTGTATTAATGGCCATGGAAGGATGGGGGGGCATCTCCATAGTAATGGCCATGGAAGGATGGGGGGGGCATCTCCATAGTAATGGCCATGGAGGGCAACACCATATTTATGGCCATGGGGAGCATCTCTGTATTAATGGCCATGAAAGGATTGGGGGGCATCTCCATATTAATGGCCATGGAGGGCAACTCCATATTAATGGCCATGGAAGGATGGAGGGCATCTCCATAGTGATGGCCATGGAGGGCATCTCCATAGTGATGGCCATGGAGGGCATCTCCATAGTGATGGCCATGGAGGGCATCTCCATAGTGATGGCCATGGAAGGATGGGGGGGCATCTCCATAGTAATGGCCATGGAAGGCATCTCCATATTAATGGCCATGGTTTTGGAATGGGATGTCCAACCAGTTCATAGAGGTGTGATGGTCGGATGTTCAGTCTTTTCCAGTTAGGCCTATAACCGTAGTTTCAGTTTAATGATATTCGTAGTTTGGTAGAAGTACCATTGAGTGAACTGACCCTTGTACAGGTTCCTCTCTGACCTTTTGTGCGTTTCCTTCCATTAGGATGGACAGAGTGACAGAAGAAGCCCTCCGCCTCAACCTCCTGAAGAGGGGCCTGGAGCAGCCCGATGACCGCGAGGATGTTCTGGCCAAACAGCTGAAGATGGAAGGCCACGAGGCCATGGAGAGGCTGAAGATGCTGGCTCTCCTCAAGAGGAAAGACCTGCCGGGCCTGGAACTGCCGCATGAACACTCTGCCAAGCAGGATGGACTCAAACTGTACGACGAGAAGATGAACGGCAACCTGCGGCCCCACGTGGACACCCGGCCCTCTGGGCGGCACGGCAAGGAGAACATCGAGGAGCCGGTGGACATGAGCTCCAGACGCGGGTGAGATGTCCCTTCACACCTCGGGGGCCAGGAGACCTTCCTTGTGGTGTTTGTGTGTCAGGTGGACAACAGTTGTGACAGAAGAAGCATCCCAATGTCTACATTGTCTTCTCTTCAGCTTTGATAGTATCATATTTCATAATAATGTGGCAAGTCAGAAGAACCCGACCCCACCATACCACCACGTATGGAGCTTAGAGGTTCAGGCCGGAGCGGAGATTCCATTGAGAGAATATTGTAGCTTCATAGAATGGGAGCTTGCACTCTAATGTCCCCTCCCCCCCAGTCACATCAGTCTCTGTACAGAGGAGCTTACACTCTAATGTCCCCTCCCCACAGTCACATCAGTCTCTGTACAGAGGAGCTTACACTCTAATGTCCCCTCCCCCCCCACAGTCACATCAGTCTCTGTACAGAGGAGCTTACACTCTAATGTCCCCTCCCCCCCCCCAGTCACATCAGTCTCTGTACAGAGGAGCTTACACTCTAATGTCCCCTCCCCCTCCAGTCACATCAGTCTCTGTACAGAGGAGCTTACACTCTAATGTCCCCTCCCCCACAGTCACATTAGTCTCTGTACCAGAGGAGCTTACACTCTAATGTCCCCTCCCCCCACTGTCACATTAGTCTCTGTACAGAGGAGCTTACACTCTAATGTCCCCTCCCCCACAGTCACATCAGTCTCTGTACAGAGGAGCTTACACTCTAATGTCCCCTCCCCCACAGTCACATCAGTCTCTGTACAGAGGAGCTTACACTCTAATGTCCCCACCCCCCCACAGTCACATCAGTCTCTGTACAGAGGAGCTTACACTCTAATGTCCCCCCCCCCCACAGTCACATCAGTCTCTGTACAGAGGAGCTTACGCTCTAATGTCCCCTCCCCCACAGTCACATCAGTCTCTGTACAGAGGAGCGTACACTCTAATGTCCCCCCCACAGTCAAATCAGTCTCTCTACAGAGGAGCTTACACTCTAATGTCCCCTCCCCCCCACCGTCACATCAGTCTCTGTACAGAGGAGCTTACACGCTAATGTCCCCTCCCCCCACATCACATCAGTCTCTGTACAGAGGAGCTTAACGCTTAATGTTCCCCTCCCCCCACAAGTCACATCAGTCTCGTACAGAGGAGCTTACAACTCTAATGTCCCCTCCCCCACAGCACATCAGTCTCTGTACAGAGGAGCTTAACTCTAATGTCCCCTCTCCCCCCACAGTCACATCAGTCTCTGTACAGAGGAGCTACGCTCTAATGTCTCCTCCCCCACAGTCACATCAGTCCTGTACAGGGAGCTGTACACTCAAGATCCCCTCCCCCCCCCAACAGTCACATCAGTCCTCTGTACAGAGGAGCTTACCCAAAAGTCCCCTCCCCCCCCCACCCGTCCCACCATTTTTTTTTTTTAAAATTTTTTTTTCCCCCCTTTTTTACAAGGAAGGGGAAGGGCTTTTTTTTTTTCCTTTTTTTTTTTTTTTTTTTTTAAATTTTTTTTTTTTATTTTTCCCCTCCCCCCCACAGCCCCAACAATTTTCCGTTTTTCCCCTGTACAGAGGACTTTCACTCAATTTTCCCCCCCCCCACAGTCCCCCATCATCTCTGTAAAAAGAGGGGCCTTTCACTCTAATGTCCCCCCTCCCCCCCCCCAGTCCACTCAGTCCCCGTACAGAGGAGCCTTTCACTCGAATGTTCCCCCTCCCCCACAAAACACATTAATTTCCCCCCGTCCTTGGGACAGAGGGGCGTACACTCTAATGTCCCCCCCCCCACAGACACATCAGTCTCTGACAGAGGGCTTTCAAACCCAATGTCCCCTCCCCCCCCAGACACAACAGTCCTGTACAGAGGAGCTTAAATAACCCCCCCCTCCTAATTTGGGTTTTTTCCCCCCCCCCCCACAGCACATTTATCTCGTACAGAGGGGCTTACACTCCCTTTCCCCTCCCCCCCCCAGCCATCAGTCCCTGTACAGGGAGCTTAAAACCCCTAATGTCCCCTCCCCCACAAACACAACAGTCTCTGTACAAAAGGGGCTTACACCTAATGTCCCCCCCCCCCCCACAGTCCCATCAGTCTCTGTACAGAGGAGCTTACACTCTAATTTCCCCTCCCCCACAGTCACATCAGTCTCTGTACAGAGGAGCTTACACTCTATTGTCCCCTCCCCCCACAGTCACATCAGTCTCTGTACAGAGGAGCTTACACTCTAATGGCCCCTCCCCCCACAGTCACATCTCTCTGTACAGAGGAGCTTACACCTAATGTCCCCTCCCCCCCAGTTGCACACTATTATTATTATTATATATTTCTCTATATTTTCTGGTGACAGTGACCCGGACCGGGCCGGTCTGACCCCCTCCCCCGATATCATCGTCCTCTCTGATAACGAGGCCTCCAGTCCGCGCTCCTCCTCCCGATGTGACGACAAAATAAAGATGGCCAACCTGGAGATGTATAAGGTAGGAGACCCACTTCAGTGTGATGAAGGGGGGGAGGGGACTCATTCACTCAGCACCTCCTCCATTCACAGAACACCTTTATTTATTCAGTGACTACGAGACATTCTGTGATTGGATGAGGTGCACAGGGGGGGTGTATGATGTCACAATCTCCACCTTGTCCAATCACATGACGACTTGTATTCAAGGGTAGAGGGGGAGGGGTTAATGTACAGGACATATACAGAGGAGGGGGAGGGGTTAATGTACAGGACATAGTAGGGTAGCATCCCTGTCAGGGGGTGGGGGAGTGGTAGGGTCACTATCAGGGGTGGGATGGGTCGGGTCCCTATGGGGGGTGGGGGAGTGGTAGGGTCCCTGTTGGGGGGGTGGGAAGGGTCACGTCCCTGTGGGGGAGTGGTATCATCCCTGTCGGGGGGTGGGAAGGGTCGGGTCCCTATGGGGGGGGGTGGGGGAGTGGTAGGGTCCCTGTCGGGGGGTGGGGTCCCTATAGTGGGGTGGGGGAGCGGTAGCGTCCGTGTCAGGGGGGGGATGGGTCGGGTCCCTATGGGGGGGTGGTAGGGTCCCTGTCGGGGGGTGGGGGAGCGGTAGCGTCCGTGTCAGGGGTGGGATGGGTCGGGTCCCTATGGGGGGGTGGTAGGGTCCCTGTCGGGGGGTGGGGGAGCGGTAGCGTCCGTGTCGGGGGTGGGAAGGGTCGGGTCCCTATAGGGGGGGTGGGGGAGCGGTAGGGTCCCTGTCAGGGGGTGGGATCCCTATAGGGGGGTGGGGGAGCGGTAGCGTCCGTGTCGGGGGGGGTGGGAAGGGTCGGGTCCCTATAGGGGGGGTGGGGGAGCGGTAGGGTCCCTGTCGGGGGGTGGGATGGGTCGCGTCCCTATGGGGGGGAGAGGGAGTGATAGGATCCCTGTCGGGAGTGGGAAGGGTCGGGTCCCTTTTGGGGGGGTGCGGGAGTGGTAGGGTCCCTGTCGGGAGGTGGGATGGGTCGGGTCCCTATTGGGGGGGTGGGGGAGTGGTAGCGTCTGTGTCGGGGGTGGGATGGGTCGCGTCCCTATGGGGGGGAGAGGGAGCGATAGGGTCCCTGTCGGGAGTGGGAAGGGTCGGGTCATTATCGGGGGGGTGGGAAGGGTCGGGTCCCTTTTGGGGCGGTGAGGGAGTGGTGGGGGGGGGGTCACGTCCCTGTTGAGGGGTGGGATGGGTCGGGTCCCTGTCGGAAGTGGGAAGAGTCTGGTCCCTGTCGGGGGGTGGGAAGGGTCATGTCCCTAACGAGGGGTGGGGAAGCGATAGCGTCACCTGTCGGGGGCGGGGAGAAGTAGCGTCACCTGTCGGGGGCGGGGAGAAGTAGCGTCACCTGTCGGGGGCGGGGAGAAGTAGCGTCACCTGTCGGGGGCGGGGAGAAGTAGCGTCACCTGTCGGGGGCGGGGAGAAGTAGCGTCACCTGACCTTGCGCTGTGTTGCTCCGCAGGGGAAGAGCCTGGAGGAGCGGCAGCAGATGATTAAGCAGTTGAAGGAGGAGCTTCGGCTGGAGGAGGCGCGGCTTGTGCTGCTGAAGAAGCTGCGGCAGAGTCAGCTCCAGAAGGAGAACGTCCTGCAGAAGGTGAGTGACTCCCCACTGACCCCACGCTGTGATTGGACGCGGCACGACCCTGTCAGCAGGTTTCAGCCAATGAATTGGCTGTATGCCTGCTGGTCGGCGGTGTCACATGATTGGGTTATTAATAACCACTTGTGGACCACCCTGTGTCTATATACACGTGTAGCGGGAATATCGATGAACGGATCACCTACATCCCCCAGGATTGGTTTATTTTTATTTTTTTCCCAGCCAGTGATTGGCTTTCTCATGAAAGTGGTCCGAGTGGCCCCTCCCCTCGCCTGCGTTTTTCTCGAGCTTACCGGCGCACCCGAGAAGGGATGAGAACTGTGCGGCCGGATGGTCACAGAGGGGAACAGAGACCAGACCACCTCTGACCACCTCTATGGTCTAGGAGGACCACAGCGACGCCATGACGTCACCAAGTCATTTTCTATTTAAAGTTGTAAACAAGAAGGCCAATCCCAGCGGTCACATGACCAGCTTATTAACCACTTGCTGGCCGGGGGTCTTTCCTGACACTTTTCTTTTACAAGTTTAAATTAGTATTTTTTTCCCCAAGAAAATTGCTGATAACCCCCCAAACATGAGATATTTTTTGTTTAGCAGAGACCTCGGAGAATAAAACGGCGATTGTTACAATTTTTTTCTGTCGCACGGTATTTTTGCGCAGCGGTTTTGCAGACATCATCAGTGCCACCCAGACTGACTGCTTCCTGAACTCTGTAGTCCTTGTGACCCTCCTCCTTTTTTCTCTTTTCAGAATCCCGCGGCGCAGAACGCGTCGGCCATCGTCCAGCCGTCTCCCACCCACGTGGGGCAGTCCAGCCTGGCCAAAGTCCCCTCGCGGCCCGGAGCCCCGGGATTGGAGGTGCAGAATCTGCGCAACATTCAGGTACCAAAACGGGGCCCCACCCCCTCCACCCGCCCGATAGGTGGGAGTACAGGCAACGCCGCATTGACCAATGTCTTCTTCCCGCAGACTCACAGCGTCATCCGCTCCTCCTCCACCTCCACCCTACCCCACATGATGATGTCACAGAGAGTCATCGCCCCAAACCCCACCCAGCTCCAGGGCCAGTGTATGCCCAATCCCAAATCCAGCCTGATCCGCAACAGCACGCCGAGCATTACACAGGCACTCAACTACCCGCAGGTAAGTACCTCCCCTCCCCTCCCCCCCCCCCTGTATCCCCCAGTGTACCCTCACCTATCCCCTCCCCCCCCGTGTATCCTCACCGCTCCCCCCAGTGCACCCTCACCCCCCCCCCCCCCCCCCCGATGTACCCTCACCTCCTCCTCCCCCCTCCTCCTGTACCCTCACCTCCTCCATGTACCCTCCCCCCCCCCATTATACCCCCCCCCACCCCCCCCCCCCCCCCCCCCGCACCCCCCCCCCGCCCCCCACCCCCCCCCCCCCCCCCCCCCCCCCCCCCCCCCCCCCCCCCCCCCCCCCCCCCCCCCCCCCCCCCCCCCCCCCCCCCCCCCCCCCCCCCGCCCCCCCCCCCTCCCCCCCACCCCCCCCCCCCCCCCCCCCCCCCCCCCCCCCTGCCACCTCCCCCCCCCCCCCCCCCCCCCGCACCCCCCCCACCGTGTCCCCCCCCTGCCACCCCCCCCCGGTCCCCCCCCCCCCCCCCCCACCCCCCCCCCCCCCCCTCCCGCCCCCTCTGCCCGCCCCCACCCCCCCCCCCGCCCCTACCCTCCCCCCTCCTGTCCTCCTGCCCCCCCCCACCCTCCCCCCCCCCACACGCCCCGCCCCCCCCCCCCCCACCAACCTGCCTCCCCCCTGCCCCTCCCCAAACCCACCCCCACCCCCCCCCCCCTCCCCTGCCACCCCCATCATTTACACTCAGTCCCACCCCTCCCCCCCCCCCACCGCCCACCTCGCCCCCCCCCCCCCCCCCCCCCCCCCCACCCCCCCCCCCCCCCCCCACCCCCCCCCACACCCCTCCCCCCGGCCCCCACCATCACCACCCCAACGTACCCTCCCCCCTCCCCTGCCACCCCCCCCGACCCCTCTAGCCCCCCCCCCCGACCCCCCCCACCCCCCCCCGCCGCGTACCCTCCCCTCCCCACGTGGTACACTCACCTCCTCCCACCCCCTTTCCTCCAGTTTCCCTCACCCTCTGACCCCCCCCCCCCCCCCTGTTTACCCTACCGGCGCCCCCTGCCCCCCGTGTACCCTCACCCCTCTCCTGCCACCCCCCCCGTGTATCCTCACCTCTGCCCCCCCGTGTACCCTCACCTCCCCCCCCCCCCGTACACTCGAAACCCCCCTGCCCCCCCCTCCTCCATGTACCCTCACCGTCCCCCCCCCCGTGTACCCTCACCTCCCCCCCAGTGTACCCTCACCTTTCTTCCCCTGGCCCCCCCCCCCCCCCCCCCGTGTACCCTCACCTTCCCCCCCGTGTACCCTCACCTCTGACCCCCACCTTCCCCCCCCGTGTACCCTCACCTCTGACCCCCCTCTCTGACCCCCACCTTCCCCCCCGTGTATCCTCACCTCTGACCCCCCTCTCTGACCCCCACCTTCCCCCCCGTGTACCCTCACCTCTGACCCCCACCTCCCCCCCCCCCCGTGTATCCTCACCTCTGACCCCCACCTTCCCCCCCATGTACCCCCACCTTCCCCCCCGTGTATCCTCACCTCTGACCCCCCCTCTCTGACCCCCACCTCCCCCCCCCCCCCCCCGTGTATCCTCACCTCTGACCCCCCTCTCTGACCCCCACCTTCCCCCCCCGTGTACCCTCACCTCTGACCCCCACCTCCTCCTGCCCCCCCTCCTCCATGTACCCTCACCTGACCCCCCCCGTGTACCCTCACCTTCCCCCCCCCCCCTGTGTACCCCCACCTCTGACCCCCACCTCCCCCCCCCCCGTGTATCCTCACCTCTGACCCCCACCTTCCCCCCCATGTACCCCCACCTCTGACCCCCACCTTCCCCCCATGTACCCCCACCTTCCCCCCCCGTGTATCCTCACCTCTGACCCCCACCTCCCCCCCCCCCCGTGTATCCTCACCTCTGACCCCCCTCTCTGCCTCTCTGACCCCCACCTTCCCCCCCCGTGTACCCTCACCTCTGACCCCCACCTCCTCCTGCCCCCCCTCCTCCATGTACCCTCACCTGACCCCCCCCCGTGTACCCTCACCTTCCCCCCCCCCCTGTGTACCCCCACCTCTGACCCCCACCTCCTCCTGCCCCCCCTCCTCCATGTACCCTCACCTGACCCCCCCCCCCCCCCGGTGTACTCTCACCTCCTCCTGCCCCCCCGGTGTACCCTCACCTCCTCCATGTACCCTCCCCCCCCCCCCCCCGGTGTACCCTCACATCTGCGCCCCCCCTCCCCCGGTGTACCCTCACCTCCTCCCGGTGTACCCTCACCTCTGACCCCCCCCCCGTTGTACCCTTACCTTTGACCCCCCCCCCCCCCCCCGGTGTACCCTCAACTCAGTCATGGATCCTTCTACCCTCACCTCCTCCTGCCACCCCCCCCCCCCCCGGTGTACCCTCCTCACCTCTGACCCCCCCCCGTTGTACCCTTACATTTGACCCCCCCCCGGTGTACCCTCAACTCAGTCATGGATCCTTCTACATGGGACGTCTGATATCCCCAGTCTACTGCAGGCAGGTTAAAGCATTTCCTCAGTCTCCTCTCCCCCAGTGATCAGACTGTACATTGTAACTTAGTAGAAGGAGGAGGAGTCATTTCCTCAGTCCCCCCTCCCCTTAGTAATCTAGTAGTAGTAGTCTCCTCTCCCCTCTCCTCAGAGATCAGACTGCTGCAGGCATGGGGAAACATTTCTTCAGTCTCCCCTCAGCGATCAGAACGCTGCTGGTAAGAAGAAGCATTTCCTCAGTCTCCTCTCCCAGTCAGAAGAGAAGTTGGCCCTGTGGGATGCCGGCATGTGATTGGATGCTCACCAGACTGATAGCTGGACCCCCCCTCCCCCCTAGAGGAAGCCCCAGTGTTACCTGACAGTCAGCTGCACAGGAATTGCCAAGACTTACCTTGACCTTTGTTGAGGGAGGAGCCAAGCTCACCCATAGACGTGTCTTATCATTTAGAGGGCTGGGATTGCATGCTGGGAGTTGTAGTTCCTCACTAATGACTGTTCTTTCCTCAGCAGTCCACCTCGTCTGCCCCGTGCCAGCGTAACAACGCGTCGGCCATGTACATGAACCTGGGCTCCCACATGCAGGCCGGCAACCGCGTGTCTTCCCCTCTGCCCAGCCCCAGCGGGATGCAGGACCCCGCCAGCTCCCAGGCCGCCGCCAAGCTGGCCCTTCGCAAACAGCTGGAGAAAACGCTGCTGGAGATCCCTCCGCCCAAACCGCCAGCCCCGCTCCTCCACTTCCTGCCCAGCGCCGCCAACAGCGAATTCATCTACATGGTGGGCCTGGAGGAGGTGGTGCAGAGCGTCATCGACAGCCAGAGTAAGTCAACAACTCGAAATTCACCACGCGCACAGGTGAGCCAGGCAGGGACACGCTCCCCCCCTTTTTTGTCGGAGGTTTCGGTCTGACAAAGTCGGCCTCAAAGCGGGCAGTTACTGCGCTGCGCTGTCTAGTTGGCTAACCCACAGTGCTCTGGGAATCCTTTGTCATGGGAAGTTATCCTTTGTGTCCATGGACACTGTTGTGAGCGAGAAGCATTTTTCAAGCTTGCTCATCTTCCCCCCTGCATGCTCGGATAAGGGTCTGGTAATGGATTTTGGGGGGGGGCCATGCCATTTTTTTTTTTAACATTTTGACATGGGTCCCCCCCAAAATCCATACTAGACCCTTATGCGATCATCCAGCGAATGGGGTGAGACAAGCAAGGGCAATTGTTGATGAGAACAAGGGCCTCTTCCCAACAACCCTGGCCCAGTGCTTGTGGGGGGGGGTGACTTATCAAAATCTGGAAGCCCCCTTTAACAAGGGGCCCCCATATCCCAGCTCCCAACTGCAAAGAACTCCCCCTATGTTGGGGGCATGTAGCCAGGGTATGGTTAAGGGTTGGGGGGGCTGCGCTCGCTCATCTTCCCCCTTTCCTGTCCTGCTGGGCTGAATGCTCGGATAACGGTCTGGTTTGAATTTTAGGGGGGGCCCAGGCGATTTTTTTTTTTTTTTTTACATTTTGATATGGGTCCCCCCCAAAAAAATAAATAAATCCATACTACACCCTTATCCAAGCATGCAGCCTGGCAGGCTAAGAACGGGGTGCAACAAGGCCCCCCCCCCCCACACACACACTATACCAGGCCATGTTGATGAGCCGGGCTGCATGCTCGGAAAGGGTCTGGTATGGATTTTGGGGGGCCCCCCATTTTTTTTTTCTTTTACATTTTAACATGGGTCCCCCCTTCCCCCAAAATCCATACTAGACCCTTATCCAAGCATCCAGCGAACAGGGTGCGACAAGCAAGAGCCCCCCTCCACTATACCAGACCATGTTGATGAGGGCAAGGCCTCTTCCCCACAACCCTGGCCCAGTGCTTGTGAGGGGTGCGGGGGGTGACTTATCGAAATCTAGAAGCCCCCTTTAACAAGAGACCCCCAGATCCCAGCCCCCGACCGCAAAGCACCCCCCCCCCCCCCCCCCCCCATGTTGAGGGCATGTAGCCGGGGTATGGTTAAGGGGTGGGCTCACTCATCTTCCCCCCTTTTCCTGTCCTGCCGGGCTGCATGCTCGGATAAGGGTCCTGGTATGGATTTTGGAGGAGGACCCCACACCAGATTCCAGTCCCCACCCCAACCGCAAAGAATTCCCTCCCCCGCCCCCATATTGAGGGCATGTAGCCTGGGGTATGGTTCGGGTGGGGGGGGGTTCACTCGCTCATCCCCCACTTTCCTGTCCTGCCGGGCTGCATGCTCATGTAAGAGTCTGGTATGGATTTTAGAGGGGACTTCAGGCTAGTTTTGCAGCCTGGTGGGTTAAGAAAGGGGAGGGGACAAGCGAACCATACCAGGACATGTGCCCTCAACATGGGGGGGTGCTTTGGGGTCGGCCCCCAAATGTTGAAGGTATGTAGCTGGGGTACTCATAAAGATGACCTCCAGGTGAGGTTTCCCACCAACTGTCCTCCGCTTCAGCACTCAGTGGTGTGGGGGGGCGGGGCACTGACAACCGTTGACTCAGGGGGTGGGGTTTAGGGAGAGTGCATGGTTTGCATACTGGCAGCTCTAGACATTTGGTAGCGGGTTATATTGAGAAAAATATCAGAGCTGCTGGGATGCAGAGAAGTGTAGGTTGTCAGGACGCTGCAACAGGGTCGCCATTAGGCTCCTCCCCCCCTCGGCGTTAGACGCAGGAAGTAGATGACTGAAGTCTGCGGGCCCCGACCTCTAACACCTCTCTGTCTCCACAGGCAAAGGCTGCCCCTCGCTGCTTCACATGGACCCCTTCACCTGCGCCCAGTGCCGCACCGACTTCACCCCCCACTGGAAGCAAGAAAAGAGCGGCAAGATCCTGTGCGAGCAGTGCATGACGTCCAATCAGAAGAAAGCGCTGAAAGCAGAACACACCAACCGACTAAAAAACGCCTTCGTCAAAGCCTTGCAGCAGGAGCAGGTAAGGTCCAGCAGAACATGGCGGGGGTCGCTTTTACAGGCGACAGAAAGGATGGGAGAGCCCGGGAAGGCGGCGGTCCCTACCAGGGAGCCGGGGACTGCCACCGGCTGACCATAGAGATGATCGAGGACCAGAATGTCCCCGATCATCTCTATGGTCTAATAAACTGGAAGCAATGAGTATTTCATTACTTCCGGATACCAGTTAGGACGCTACCTCATACCCCCACCCCCCCCCCCCCCCCCAACAAGGACGCTACCTCTCCCCCACCCCCCCCCACCCCCCCCCCCCCAACAAGGACGCTACCTCTCCCCCACCCCCCCCCCCCCCCCCCCCCCCCAACAAGGACGCTACCTCTCCCCCACCCACCCCCCCCAACAAGGACGCTACCTCTCCCCCACCCACCAAGGACGCCACCTCTCCTCCCCCCCCCCCCCCCCCCCCCCCCCAACAAGGACACCGCCTTTTCTCACCCCCCAACAAGGACGATACCTTTTCCCTTACCCCCCCAATAAGGACGCTACTTCTACCCTACCCCCCCCCAACAAGGAAGCTACTTTCAAACCACCCCCCCCCCCCCCAACGACGCTACTTCTCCCCCCCCCCAACAACGCTACTTCTCCCCCACCCCCCCAACATAGACGCTACCTCTCCCCTACTCACAACAAGGACGCTACCTCTGCCCTACCCCCAACGACGCTACTTCTCCCCCCCCCCCCCCACATAGACGCTACCTCTCCCCTACCCCCAACAAGGACGCTACCTCTCCCCTACCCCCAACAAGGACGCTACCTCACCCCCCCAAATAAGGACGCTACCTCACCCCCCCCCCAAATAAGGACGCTACCTTTCGTCTCAGACCCCCAGCAGAAGCCAGAGACCCGAGACCAGATCCTGGGGTGCTGAAAGTGGTAGCTTGTAAGGGGGAAAACATGCTTGGGAGCGGAGTTACCAGGAGCAGAGCGTACCACCTGAGCAAATGTAGACCTATCAGGGCCAAGGCCCCACACTGATGTCACAGTAGTCTGTACATTAATAATTGCTTGGACCATTGTCCGTCACGCCGGTACTGGGACCATTGTCCGTCACGCCGGTACTGGGACCATTGTCCGTCACGCCGGTACTGGGACCATTGTCCGTCACGCCGGTACTGGGACCATTGTCCGTCACGCCGGTACTGGGACCATTGTCCGTCACACCGGTACTGGGACCATTGTCCGTCACACCGGTACTGGGACCATTGTCCGTCACACCGGTACTGGGACCATTGTCCGTCACACCGGTACTGGGACCATTGTCCGTCACACCGGTACTGGGACCATTGTCCGTCACACCGGTACTGGGACCATTGTCCGTCACACCGGTACTGGGACCATTGTCCGTCACACCGGTACTGGGACCATTGTCCGTCACACCGGTACTGGGACCATTGTCCGTCACACCGGTACTGGGACCATTGTCCGTCACACCGGTACTGGGACCATTGTCCGTCACACCTGTACTGGGACCATTGTCCGTCACACACACACATTCAATTTCCCATCAGGAATAGTCACAGTTTCCTGAAGCTGAGTCTTCAGCAGCTTTGGGGCAAACAGCTTTGGACTTGGGTAGAGGATGGTTAACAGGCTGAGCTGAGACTTGTAGTTCCTCTACTTAAATGTAACTTTTGCTGCACTGCAGCATCAGCAGGTACAACATTGGTACACACAGGACTAGCAACCCGATTATCACTGGGCACACTTTCAGCATTACTCATGGTGATAAATGGCACAAAAACTGTTTTATCCCCTCCTTGGGACTTGACATTATCAGGCACATCGTCAGTAATGTCCTCATCACCAAACCCCCCGCATAGGAGACTCCATTGCCTGGATTACCCTCAGCATGCCTCCTGAGAAGGCATGGGGCTGCTTACCTCTCCCTGAGTGGGCAGAACAGGGGTCTCCTCCATATCCACCTTTGCCATCCTTGCAAACCTTTGATCATTGCCAAACTTCTCTTTGAAGGGCCCATCTCTTCCTTTCATCATGGACACAATGAATGGACTTTAGCCAGTTGGATTTTCAAATCCATCAATCCGCGGTTCCGGCTGTACAAGCCCTCACGCTGCCTTCTCAAACGTTTCAGCTCCGCTCGTCTCTCTCCCTATTCAGGACTTTAATCCCGGCAACCACTCGCTTCCGAATGGCCTCCGAGCCTTCACCCTCACCAGGGGCAGAGCGATCGCCAGCCATGGCTTGTACGGGGGCAGAGCGATCACCAGCCATGGCTTGTATAGAGATCACCAGCCATGACTTGTATAGAGATCACCAGCCATGGCTTGTATAGAGGCAGAGAGATCACCAGCCATGACTTGTATAGAGGCAGAGAGATCACCAGCCATGACTTGTATAGAGGCAGAGAGATCACCAGCCATGGCTTGTATAGAGGCAGAGAGATCACCAGCCATGGCTTGTATAGAGGCAGAGAGATCACCAGCCATGACTTGTATAGAGATCACCAGCCATGACTTGTATAGAGATCACCAGCCATGACTTGTATAGAGATCACCAGCCATGACTTGTATAGAGATCACCAGCCATGACTTGTATAGAGATCACCAGCCATGACTTGTATAGAGATCACCAGCCATGACTTGTATAGAGATCACCAGCCATGACTTGTATAGAGGCATAGAGATCACCAGCCATGACTTGTATAGAGACAGAGAGATCACCAGCCATGACTTGTATAGAGATCACCAGCCATGACTTGTATAGAGACAGAGAGATCACCAGCCATGGCTTGTATAGAGACAGAGAGATCACCAGCCATGGCTTGTATAGAGACAGAGAGCTCACCAGCCATGACTTGTATAGAGGCAGAGAGATCACCAGCCATGGCTTGTATAGAGACAGAGAGCTCACCAGCCATGACTTGTACAGAGGCAGAGAGATCACCAGCCATGACTTGTATAGAGATCACCAGCCATGGCTTGTATAGAGACAGAGGGGAGATCACCAGCCATGACTTGTATAGAGATCACCAGCCATGACTTGTATAGAGATCACCAGCCATGACTTGTATAGAGGCAGAGAGATCACCAGCCATGACTTGTATAGAGACAGAGGGGAGATCACCAGCCATGACTTGTATAGGGGCAGAGAGATCACCAGCCATGACTTGTATAGAGATCACCAGCCATGACTTGTATAGAGATCACCAGCCATGACTTGTATAGAGATCACCAGCCATGACTTGTATAGAGACAGAGAGATCACCAGCCATGGCTTGTATAGAGGCAGAGAGATCACCAGCCATGGCTTGTATAGAGGCAGAGAGATCACCAGCCATGACTTGTATAGAGATCACCAGCCATGACTTGTATAGAGATCACCAGCCATGACTTGTATAGAGATCACCAGCCATGACTTGTATAGAGATCACCAGCCATGACTTGTATAGAGATCACCAGCCATGACTTGTATAGAGATCACCAGCCATGACTTGTATAGAGATCACCAGCCATGACTTGTATAGAGATCACCAGCCATGACTTGTATAGAGCAGGGCTTGACAAATTTGCTTGGAATCTAGGAGCCAGCTAAAAAAGTTAGGAGCCAGTTTTTTTTTTTTTTTAACTTATTGAGATCCGCGCTGTAGCCGTCGTTCTGCTTTGCCGGGACGACGTCCTATGACGTTGTCCCCTGTACGAGCGGCCTGCGCGCCCCCTGCTCTGTGATCAGCGAGTCTGTGAGACTCGCTGGATCACAGATCCGAGTAAGGGATCGATCCCGACCCCTTACCACGTGATCAGCTGTCAGCCAATGACAGCTGATAACGTGATGTCAACACAGCCGGTAATCGGCTATTTTTTTTCCTCGCCCTGACAGCACGAGGAGAAAAAAAGCCGATTGATAACGACCGACAATGGTTAATTTTTTATATTGAAAAAAGCTATCTTAAAATTTACACAGACGACTACAACCAAAGCATACATACACATATTACTAATATATTATATATATATATAACTAATATATTATATATATATATATAACTAATATATTATATATATATATATTACTAATATATATATATATATATATATATATATATATATTATATATATATATATAATATATATATATATATAAAATAAATATGTGTGTGTATTTTGGTTCTATTCGCCTGTGTAAATGGAGGCAGCAGACAGGGCTCCATTAGCATTGCTGGATGTCATACCAACGGCCACCACTAGATGGCGCCAAGATCTTAAAAGGAAGCATAGGCTTGCAGAAGGCCGCAAAGCCGCGGCCTCGATTACCGGCCGGCGCGGCCCGACGCAATCGCGGGCCGAGGAGGGGGGTCCGCACCGAGACAGGATACCCCAGATGGGCTGCCCCGGGCGCCAGGTCACTAATTCTAGTCGCCATGGCGCCCTGGCGCCTGGGGATTGTCGAGCCCTGGTATAGAGGCATAGAGATCACCAGCCATGACTTGTATAGAGACAGAGAGATCACCAGCCATGACTTGTATAGAGACAGAGAGATCACCAGCCATGACTTGTATAGAGACAGAGAGATCACCAGCCATGACTTGTATAGAGGCAGAGAGATCACCAGCCATGACTTGTATAGAGATCACCAGCCATGACTTGTATAGAGGCAGAGGGGAGATCACCAGCCATGACTTGTATAGAGATCACCAGCCATGACTTGTATAGAGATCACCAGCCATGACTTGTATAGAGATCACCAGCCATGACTTGTATAGAGGCAGAGAGATCACCAGCCATGACTTGTATAGAGGCAGAGAGATCACCAGCCATGACTTGTATAGAGATCACCAGCCATGACTTGTATAGAGGCAGAGAGATCACCAGCCATGACTTGTATAGAGATCACCAGCCATGACTTGTATAGAGATCACCAGCCATGACTTGTATAGAGATCACCAGCCATGACTTGTATAGAGATCACCAGCCATGACTTGTATAGAGATCACCAGCCATGACTTGTATAGAGATCACCAGCCATGACTTGTATAGAGATCACCAGCCATGACTTGTATAGAGATCACCAGCCATGACTTGTATAGAGATCACCAGCCATGACTTGTATAGAGATCACCAGCCATGACTTGTATAGAGCAGGGCTTGACAAATTTGCTTGGAATCTAGGAGCCAGCTAAAAAAGTTAGGAGCCAGTTTTTTTTTTTTTTTAAACTTATTGAGATCCGCGCTGTAGCCGTCGTTCTGCTTTGCCGGGACGACGTCCTATGACGTTGTCCCCTGTACGAGCGGCCTGCGCGCCCCCTGCTCTGTGATCAGCGAGTCTGTGAGACTCGCTGGATCACAGATCCGAGTAAGGGATCGATCCCGACCCCTTACCACGTGATCAGCTGTCAGCCAATGACAGCTGATAACGTGATGTCAACACAGCCGGTAATCGGCTATTTTTTTTCCTCGCCCTGACAGCACGAGGAGAAAAAAAAGCCGATTGATAACGACCGACAATGGTTAATTTTTTATATTGAAAAAAGCTATCTTAAAATTTACACAGACGACTACAACCAAAGCATACATACACATATTACTAATATATTATATATATATATAACTAATATATTATATATATATATAACTAATATATTATATATATATATTTATATAATATATATATATATATATATATATATATATATATATATATATATATATATATATATATATATAAAATAAATATGTGTGTGTATTTTGGTTCTATTCGCCTGTGTAAATGGAGGCAGCAGACAGGGCTCCATTAGCATTGCTGGATGTCATACCAACGGCCACCACTAGATGGCGCCAAGATCTTAAAAGGAAGCATAGGCTTGCAGAAGGCCGCAAAGCCGCGGCCTCGATTACCGGCCGGCGCGGCCCGACGCAATCGCGGGCCGAGGAGGGGGGTCCGCACGAGACAGGATACCCCAGATGGGCTGCCCCGGGCGCCAGGTCACTAATTCTAGTCGCCATGGCGCCCTGGCGCCTGGGGATTGTCGAGCCCTGGTATAGAGGCATAGAGATCACCAGCCATGACTTGTATAGAGACAGAGAGATCACCAGCCATGACTTGTATAGAGACAGAGAGATCACCAGCCATGACTTGTATAGAGACAGAGAGATCACCAGCCATGACTTGTATAGAGGCAGAGAGATCACCAGCCATGACTTGTATAGAGGCAGAGAGATCACCAGCCATGACTTGTATAGAGATCACCAGCCATGACTTGTATAGAGGCAGAGGGGAGATCACCAGCCATGACTTGTATAGAGATCACCAGCCATGACTTGTATAGAGATCACCAGCCATGACTTGTATAGAGATCACCAGCCATGACTTGTATAGAGGCAGAGAGATCACCAGCCATGACTTGTATAGAGGCAGAGAGATCACCAGCCATGACTTGTATAGAGATCACCAGCCATGACTTGTATAGAGGCAGAGGGGAGATCACCAGCCATGGCTTGTATAGGGGGCAGAGAGATCACCAGCCATGACTTGTATAGAGATCACCAGCCATGGCTTGTATAGAGACAGAGGGGAGATCACCAGCCATGACTTGTATAGAGATCACCAGCCATGACTTGTATAGAGATCACCAGCCATGACTTGTATAGAGATCACCAGCCATGACTTGTATAGAGATCACCAGCCATGACTTGTATAGAGATCACCAGCCATGACTTGTATAGAGGCAGAGAGATCACCAGCCATGACTTGTATAGAGATCACCAGCCATGGCTTGTATAGAGACAGAGAGATCACCAGCCATGACTTGTATAGAGACAGAGAGATCACCAGCCATGACTTGTATAGAGACAGAGAGATCACCAGCCATGACTTGTATAGAGACAGAGAGATCACCAGCCATGGCTTGTATAGGGGCAGAGAGAGATCACCAGCCATGGCTTGTATAGGGGCAGAGAGATCACCAGCCATGACTTGTATAGGGGCAGAGAGATCACCAGCCATGACTTGTATAGGGGCAGAGAGATCACCAGCCATGACTTGTATAGGGGCAGAGAGATCACCAGCCATGACTTGTATAGAGACAGAGAGATCACCAGCCATGGCTTGTATAGGGGCAGAGAGAGATCACCAGCCATGGCTTGTATAGGGGCAGGCATGTCACCCGATGGACCAGAAGATGGCTGCAAGCTTCCAGCAGGAGAGGCCTCCATGGCTTCCCCAGAAAAGGGCCAGGAGGACTGGGAGAGATTTCACCACCACTCACCTCTCACACAGCTCACCTGCAGAAGCTTCAGAGACACCTTCCTCCTGACACACCTGTGCTCCAATGATGGGTGGGGCACTATTCCTCCCCCACTGACCCCAATGATTAGGCACTTTTCCTTCCCCTAATGCCAATGATGGGCCATTGTTTACTCCCACTAAAGTCTGAAGGACAGTAAACTGGCCCTTTGTTTAGTAGGTTTGGAGACCCCGGCCCTGTATGGTCTGGAGAGTCCTGGGCTCCACCTGAGAATGTATTGGAACTGTTCTCTCTTAAGGGGGGTTTGTCAAACAGTAGGCTATACCCACGATGGGCCTGCCAGTAACCTGCCTCAACAGGGAAGCTACAAGACGGGTAGAAGGCTTTTCAAGATTTCTACTGACTGGCGGCTAAAATGCCTCCTAAAGGCTAAACACTGGGGACATAAAAAAAAAAAACGTGCAGTGGTTGGTTGGGTCATCATTTTCCATCTATTGGTTTTACACCTGCGTGAATCTTATGTCCATTTCCTGCACAGAAGTGCAACGGGTGACCCCAAACTATACTCCCCTATCAGTACTTGGGGCATTTACTCATTATCCTCTGAAGGAACTGGTGACCCTATGGTTATAGGGTCTACATCATCAAAGTCCCCTTCAGCTCTATCAAGTGAAGCCAAATCTCTTGCCTTGTTTTCAGGGACCTCCATGTTCATTCTGAGCTTTTTGGCCTTTCTGCCTTCTACATATCATGGAAGAGTCCCCAATGGGCTTGTGCTCTGTTGGCTGTCTGTTATATAATCTAAGAACCAATCAAATCCTGAAGTTGGAGGATGCGAGTTCTAGTGGAGGGCTCTAGTTTTAGGTCTAATCCTGAAGTATGATGGACGAGCACATTGGTGTGTGGGAGGAGGAGATGGCTCAGAGGTAAGTACTCTGGCTGCAGACTCTGCAGTTGTGAGTTTGAATCCCAGAGCCAACTTCCCGTGGTGACTCTAGATGGGTTGCCTCAACTCCCAGGGGGTCCCAGTGCCTCCAGTATGTGAGATGGTTACATGGCACCCCAGTGTTGAGGTTACCAGGGCCTCACAGGTGGTCCAGAATGTGACCAGATGATGCAGTGTCACAGGTGCACCTGAATGTGGGACACCAGTTCCAGGGTAACCAATCCAGTAAACTGGTTGGGCAGTTTAAATATTAAAAAAATAAATTACATTTTAAGTAACTAAACAAGTCTATTCTCTTTTACATGTGGCCAAGCACCAACTTACATCCCTACATGATGCCAACACCCTGTTCCCATCACCAGTTGGGCACCACAGGATGCCAACACCTCTTGTCTGGGGTTTTTCTTACAGGGTAGAGACCTACTCCCTTATGTGAGGCCAACATCCAGCACCGGACACTGGGGTGACTTGTCTGGAGTCACCAGGAGACCACTCAGGGATTCGAACTCTTAGCCCCATTGCACCATCAGCCTTCACTGGGTGGGGCTATTAGTCCTCTGAGCCATCTCCTCCTCACACAAAGTAATGTGTTCGTCCTCCTATTTCTCCAGGACTGGGACTGATGGAATTATAAGACGTTAAAGAAATGGTTCGAACTCACAGTGTCATCACCACAGCCGGAGCACCTACCACCGAGCCAACTGCTCCTTGCTTAGTTTCGTGTGCTCATCCTTGTATTTCTCCAGAACAAGGTCAAGGACTGGTGGCGTAATAAAGGAACGGTTAGAACTCATAGTGTTATCTCACCAGCCACAGCACTTTACACCAAGCCAACTGCGGTTTACCATTTCTTGGCTCGTCCTCCTATTTCTCCAGGACTGGGACTGATGGAATTATAAGGAGGTAAAGAAAAGGTTCGAACTCACAGTCTCATCACTACAGCCGGAACACTTACCACCAGGCCAACTGCTTGGTGTGCTCATCCTTGTATTTCTCCAAGACAATTAACGGTGGAATTATAAAGTGGTAAAGGAGTGGTTGAAGCCCATCATACCTTCTCAGGTATCTAGAGCACTTACCTCCAACCTGCTCCTCACAGAATATGGCGTGTTCATTCTCCTATATCTCCAGTACAAGATGGGATTATAAAGTGGTAAAGGATTGGTTTGAACTCACAGCAACCGCGTCCTAGCCCAAAACTTTACCTCTCATCTATCTCCTCCACTCAGGTGGGGCACAAGTTATTCTGATAGTTCTAAATCTCTCCAATGCTCGGTGTAAAACAGAAATAAGAGGGTTTGAACCCATGACTAGAAATCACCAGCCATCTCCATTAACCTGCTGAGCCACCTCTGAGATGAGTGCCCCTTGTTAAAAAAAAAAAAAACTAAATCCCGGTAAAAGGCAATGAGGTCACGGGTCAGGGCAGGATTTATCTTCTTCACTGTAATTCAACTCTGCTCTTCATCCGGAAACAAAATGTCACATCATCCGCTCAACAGCCTTATGTTCCTTATGGACGTTGAGGTGCTCGTTCTATTTCTTCAGGACAAGAACTGGTGAAATAAAAAAAAAAAAAAAACAGTAAACAATGGTTTGAAATCACGGCAACTTGATATAAGCTTGAGTACTTACCTCTAAGCCGTCTCCTCTTTAAGGAGGGTTGTGTCATAGTCCTCTTATATCTCCAGGACATGGAGTAGAGGAATCATAAGAAAGAACTTACAGCACCTTCCCTACCACCAAGCCTTCTGCTCCTTATTCTGGGTCGTGCCATCTTCTTATTTCTCCAGGACATGGACTGGTGGGGTTATAAAGTGATAAAGAATTGGTTCAAGCTCACCTTATCAATATCTAGAGCACTTTCCTCCCGTCTGCTCCTCACAGAGTACAGTGTGTTCTGTCTCCTATTTCTCCTGGACAATCACTGGTGGAATTATAAAGTGGTAAAGGAATTGTTGTAACTTGTGGTACTATTGCACCACCCAGAACACTTACCACCAAGCCAACTGCTCCGATGTTGTGCTTGTCCTATTTCTCCATGATTAGGACTGGAGGCATTATTAATGGATAAGGAAATGGGTTGAACCCATGGATCCAGCACACCAGCTAGAGGACTTGCCACTGAGCCAACTGCTCTTTGCTTTCTTTGATGTGCTCATCCTTGTATTTCTCCAGAACAAGGTCAAGGACTGGTGGCGTAAAAATGCAACGGTTAGAACTCATAGTGTTATCTCACCAGCCACAGCACTTTACACCAAGCCAACCACGGTTTACTATTTCTTGGCTCGTCCTATTTCTCCAGGACTGGGACTGATGGAATTATAAGGCGGTAGAGAAAAGGTTCGAACTCACAGTGTCATCACTACAGACGGAGCACTTACCACCAAGACAACTGCTCTTTGCCTAGTTTGCTGTGCTCATCCTTGTATTTCTCCAAGACAATGACTGGTGGAATTATAAAGTGGTAAATGAGTGGTTGAAGCCCATCATACCTTCTCAGGTATCTAGAGCACTTACCTCCAACCTGCTCCTCACAGAATATGGTGTGTTCATTCTCCTATATCTCCAGTACAAGATGGGATTATAAAGTGGTAAAGGATTGGTTTGAACTCACAACAACCGCGTCCTAGCCCAAAAACTTTACCTCTCAGCTATCTCCTCCACTCAGGTGGGGCTCAAGTTATTCTGTTAGTTCTAAATCTCTCCAATGCTCGTTGTAAAACAGAAATAAGAGGGATTGAACCCATGACTAGAAATCACCAGCGATCTCCATTAACCTGCTGAGCCACCTCTGAGATGAGTGCCCCTTGTTAAAAAAACAAAAAAAAACTAATCCCGGTTTTTGACGTTGTTGTGCTTGTCCTATTTCTCCATGATTAGGACTGGTGGCATTATTTAAGGATAAAGAAATGGTTTGAACCCATAGAGCCAACACACAATCAAGAGGACTTGCCACTGAGCTAACCGCTCCTTGTTTAGTGTGGTGTGCTCAACCTTGTATCTCTCCAGAACAAGGTCAAGGACTGGTGGCATAATAAAGGAACGGTTAGAACTCATAGTGTTATCTCACCAGCCACAGCACTTTACACCAAGCCAACTGCGGTTCACCATTTCTTGGCTCGTCGTCCTATTTCTCCAGGACTAGGACTGATAGAATTATAAAGTGATAAAAGAGTGGTTGGATCTCATGGTGCCAGGACACCAGCCAGAACACTTTCGACCAAGCCAACTGCTCCTTACCAAGCATTCTTGAGTCGTCCTCCTATTTCTTCAAGCTTAGGACTGGTGGAATTATAAAGTGATAAACAAGTGGTTTGAACTCATGGTGTCAGTACACCAGCCAGAACACTTACCACCAAGCCAACTGCTCCATACCCAGCAGCCTTGCGTCGTGGTCCTCCTATTTCTTCAAGTTTAGGACTGGTGAAATTATAAACTGGTAAAGGAACAGTTGAAACTCATGTGGCTACCGCGCCAGCCTAAGCACTTACCACCAAACCAACTGCAACTTACATAGCATGTCGTGCTCATCCTCCTATTTCTCCAGGATTGGGGCTGGTGGAATTATTAAATGGTAAAGAGCCGGCTTGAACTCATGGTGATAATGTACCAGCCAGAGCACCTACCACCAAGCCAACTGCTTCTTACCCAGCCTTCTTGAGTCGTCCTCCTATTTCTTCAAGCTTAGGACTGGTGGAATTATAAAGTGATAAACGAGTGGTTTGAACTCATGGTGTCAGTACACCAGCCAGAACACTTACTACCAAGCCAACGGCTCCTTAGCCAGCTGTCTTGCGTCGTCCTCCTATTTCTTCAAGTTTAGGACTGGTGAAATTATAAACTGGTAAAGGTACAGTTGGTACTCAAGTGGCTATCGCGCCAGCCCAAGCACTTACCACCAAGCCAACTGCAACTTGCATGTTGTGCTCATCCTCCTATTCCTCCAGGATTGGGGCTGGTGGAATTATTAAATGGTAAAGAGCCGGCTTGAACTCATGGTGATAATGTACCAGCCAGAGCACCTACCACCAAGCCAACTGCTTCTTACCCAGCCTTCTTGAGTCGTCCTCCTATTTCTTCAAGCTTAGGACTGGTGGAATTATAAAGTGATAAACGAGTGGTTTGAACTCATGGTGTCAGTACACCAGCCAGAACACTTACTACCAAGCCAACGGCTCCTTAGCCAGCTGTCTTGCGTCGTCCTCCTATTTCTTCAAGTTTAGGACTGGTGAAATTATAAACTGGTAAAGGTACAGTTGGTACTCAAGTGGCTATCGCGCCAGCCCAAGCACTTACCACCAAGCCAACTGCAACTTGCATGTTGTGCTCATCCTCCTATTCCTCCAGGATTGGGGCTGGTGGAATTATTAAATGGTAAAGAGCCGGCTTGAACTCATGGTGATATTGTACCAGCCAGAGCACTTACCATTAAGCCAACTGCTCCTTACCTAGCATTTGTGGGTCGTCCTCCTATTTCTTGAAGCTTTGGACTGGTGGAATTATAAACTGGAAAGGGAACAGTTGGAACTCATTGGGCTATCGCACCAGCCTAAGCACTCACCACCAAGCCAACTGCAACTTACATAGCATGTTGTGCTCATCCTCCTATTTCTCCAGGATTGGGACTGGTGGAATTATTAAATGGTAAAGAGCAGGCTTGAACTCATGGTGATATTGTACCAGCCAGAGCACTTACCATTAAGCCAACTGCTCCTTACCTAGCATTTGTGGGTCATCCTCCTATTTCTTGAAGCTTTGGACTGGTGAATTATAAACTGGTAAAGGAAAAGTTGGAACTCATTGGCTACCGCACCAGCCCAAGCACTTACCACCAAGCCAACTGCAACTTACATAGCATGTCGCGCTCATCCTCCTATTTTTCCAGGATTGGGACTGGTGGAATTATTAAATGGTAAAACGCTGGTTTGAACTCATGGTGCTACTGTACCAGCCAAAACACCTACCACCAAGCCAACTGCTCCTACATAGTTTTCTTGGGTTGTCCTCCTATTTCTTCAAGCTTAGGACTGGTGGAATTATAAACTGTAAAGGAGCAGTTGGAACTCATTGGGCTATCACACCAGCCCAAGCACTTACCACCAAGCCAACTGCAACTTACATAGCATGTTGTGCTCATCCTCCTATTTTTCCAGGATTGGGACTGGTGGAATTATTAAATGGTAAAAAGTAGGCTTGAACCCATGGTGCTAGTGTACCAGCTAGAGCACCTACCACCAAGCCAACTGCTCCTTACATAGCATTCTCGGGTCATCCTATTTCTTCAAGTAGTACCTGGTGTGATCATTCAGCTGCTCCAGTTCCATTCTAGGATAGTTCCTCCTTCTCCCTGTACCTGGAAGATGTCACTTGCTGGAGTTCCACCTGATTTTGGTGGGTTCTTGTGTTGATTACCTTCTCCCTGGTTCAGTTTGATCCTTCAGCTGCTCCAGTTCCATTCTAGGATAGTTCCTCCTTCTCCCTGTACCTGGAAGATGTCACTTGCTGGAGTTCCACCTGATTTTGGTGGCTTCTTGTGTTGATTACCTTCTCCCTGGTTCAGTTTGATGTTCCCTTCCCTGTAGGGAGTCATTCCCCCTCTGCCGTTGTCCTTCTCAATTCTAATATTGAGCTACAGGTCCATTCACCATACCCTCCTTTTGGAGGCTCCCCTTTCGGTAGGGGGCTCCACCTCATCCAGTATCATTTTGGCTTTGGTCCTTCAGGCAGCTCCTGGGCTGGAGGAGGTTGGCAGTCCGCTTCCTGTGGCCTGTTAGCGATTGTTGCTGTGTTGCCCTCCCCTCTTGTAGGACTTCTTTTGGACATCCCGACTTTTTGAATTCCAGTGTCCCTCAATTGATGGGGAAAAAAATTAGAATCTTCGTACTTACTGTAAAACAGAAAATTGTATCGAATGCTCACTGTAATTTTCCTTTCCTGATGCCAATCCATGGTAGCATACATGTGACATAGCTCCGCCCCTATATCCACCCACAGGACCCGTTTTCCCTCCCCTACTTGTTAATTTAAGCCGCCGAGTGTGAAAGGATAGCCCCGTGTAAGCTATGAGTTGTACCTTATGGACCCCTGGGAAAGCATCAATAGGCCCAGGGAGGGTGGTCCCAGCTACAGTCCAGTGCCTGATACTCTTCCAAAATATGTGCAGCAGTTATTGGTGTCCACAAAACCAGAGGAGCTAACACGCCAATGTTAGTGGAAGCCAATTAATTGAAACCGACAAACATGGGAGGGCATTGAGGATGAGCGCTTTCACTTTCCCCAAAATTTTACCCAAATGTTTCCATTTCAGCAAAATGCATTGGCGTCAATAAGGAAAAGGGGGAAATGAAGGTGGATTATCACACAGCTGTGATTTGTTATAATGATTTATTATGTTTTTATTTTATATTTTATATAAACTGAATTGGGTATATGGGATTGTATGATATTCTTTTATTTTTTTTGGTTGAACTGGATGGACTTGTGTCTTTTTTCAACCTGACTAACTATGTAACTATGTAATATGTTTCATTTTTATATTTTATTCCATTTTTGTACCTTTTTATTACTTTTTTTATTTTAATTTCTATTTTTATTATTATTATGGTATATTTTAATATTTATTATATTTTAGTTTTATATTAAATTTATTATGTTTTTAATTTTAGTATTTTTTTTGTATTTCATATTTTATTTATCTTTTTAATTGTAATTGTTTTAATTTTTTTATATATATTTTGATTAGATTTTTTTGTTCATTCGATTTTTTTTATTATTATTATTATTATTTATATTATTATGGTGTCGTCGTGTGTCTTGCAGGAGATCGAGCAGCGGTTGCAGCACCAGGCCTCCTTATCACCGGGCACCCCTCCGGCCGTCAGCAAGCAGGAAAGCATCATACGGCATCACTCCATGAGACCGGTAGGTGGCGGGAGGGAGAAACAGAGCAGAGGAGAGTAACTTACAACACACAGACCATTATTATTGTATCGAGGCCTTTCTGTGACAAAAGTGTCCCTGGTTATAACTCAAGAGAATAAACGTAATTAGTGCAACTCTTCTCTAAAATCAAATATTATAAAAATACCTAAAAAATAATGTAAAAAATAATTATTATTATTTTTTATTTTTTTTATATTATGTTTTATATTCCTGGTTATAACGCCCTCATCAGGCTGCCAGGTGCATGTGAAGAAATTTGAACTCTAGGTTCTGTGTGTGTGTGTCTGTCTTGCAAGTCAATAAAAATAGGAGTACATCGAACCTGGGGAATTTATACCTCCAAAGGTGCGATAGAAAAAAGTCTGAAATATTAATGTTTTATTTGGACATATCCATTGAAAGAAAGCTTAAAACCAAATGTACAAATTAGCCAATCCGAAGTTTACAGTATATGTGGCCTTGAAATCAACCTGTAACGATCAACGCGTTTTTTTCGCGGGGGCTTCATCAGGACTTGGTATCTCAATGTAGACGCATTTTGCGGGGCTTCATCAGGACCTGGGATCTCAATGTAAAAGCACTGTAACAATACACATAAATGATTTATGTTTGTAACATTTCATCTCAAAAATACACAAAATACATCACAATAAGCGTAGTATATATACCAATTCTGGAATGGAAGGAGGATAAGGGAGGGCAGAATACCAACATATAAAGAAATAGAATGGTAAACATTATACTTATATAGGACAATGTAAACTGTCAAAAAAATCTTCACCTTTAAACAAACTTGTAGGAGAATGGAATGTGGCAGGGTCTGCCGGGCCCGTGGGGAGGAACCAATTCCAGACCGCTACACACCCAAAGAAAGGTTGTATATGACTGTATATATATATATTTTTTTAATAAAATGTAATTTTTGTATATAAAGCACTGTCCAAAAGATAAAATGGGGGGGGGGAGCCAAGACAGGAAAAAGAGGGAAAAGAAAGAGGAGAGGGGGGAAAAAGAAGGGGAGGAAAAAAAGAGGGGGAGGAGAGAAGTAAAGAAAGGTAAAGGATGGGAGGGGGGAATGTAAAGGGGAAGGAAGGGGAAGAGAAGAAGGAAAAAAAAGGGGGGGGGGTGGAATGAAGGAGGGAAAAGAAAGGAATGGGAAGAAAAGGAGGGAGAAGGGGAAGAGAATAGTGGGAAAAAAGGGGGGGGTGGAATGAAGGAGTGAAAAGAAAGGAAGGGGAAGAAAAGGAGGGAGAAGGGGAAGAGAATAGTGGGGAAAAAAAGGGGGGGGAGAAGGAAAGAGGGAGGGAAAAGAAAGGAAGGGAAAGGGAGGAAAAGGAGGGAGAAGGGGAAGAGAATAGGGGTAAAAGGGGGTGGAGAGAAAAGGAAAGGAGGGATAATAAAGAAAGGGAGGGAAGAGGAAAAGGGGAAGCGGGAGGGATGGGTGGGGGGGAACCGATTTCAGATCACTTCACACCCAAAAAAATAAGGTTGTATATGAATGTATATATATATATATATTTAACAAAATTTAATTTTTGTATATAAAGCACTGTTCAGTAGATAGGGGGCCAAGACTGGAAAAAGAGGGAAAAAAGGAGGGGAAATGGGAATATGAAGAGGAAGAGAAGAAGGAAAAAAGGGGGGTGGCGAGAAGGAAAGAAGGAGAGAAAAGAAAGGGAGGGAAGTGGAGGAAAAGGAGGGGAAATGGGAACACGAAGGGGAGGAGAAAATCTAGTAAAAAATAGGGGGTGGGGAGAAAGAAAGAAAAAGGATGGGAGGGAAGGGCAGGAAAAGGAGTGGAAAGAGGAAGGAAAAAAGGGGGGGTCAAAGGAAAGAAGGAGAGAAAAGAAAGGAAGAAAGAGAAAAAGGGAAAAAAAAAAAAAAAAAAAAAATGGGGGGGGGTAAGCAAAAGGAAGGAAGGGGGGGGGAGGAACCAATTGCAGATCACTACAAACCCCCAAAAAACGTGTATATGTCTGTGTATTTATATATATATATATTTAACAAAATTCAATGTTTGTATATAAAGCACTGTCCAATAGAAAAAAAAAAGAGGAAAAAGGGAGCTAAAAACTGGAAAAAGAGGGAAAAAAGGAGGGGAAATGGGAATATGAAGAGGAAGAGAAGAAGGAAAAGGGGGGGGGCGATAAGGAAAGAAGGAGAGAAAAAAACGTGAGGGAAGGGGAGGAAAAGGAGGGGGAATGGGAACATGAAGGGGAGGAGAACATTTTGGGGGAGGAGAGAAAGAAAGAAACAGGATGGGAGAGAAGGGGAGGAAAAGCAGTGGAAAGGGGAAGAAAAAAGGGGAAAAAAGGGGGGGCCAAAGGAAAGAAGGAGAGAAAAAGAAAGGAAGAAAGAGAAATAGGAAAAAAAAAAGGGGGGGTGGAATGAAGGAGGGAAAAGAAAGGAAGGGGAAGAAAAGGAGGGAGAAGGGGAAGAGAAGAAGGAAAAAAGGGAGGGGGTGGAATGAAGGAGGGAAAAGAAAGGAAGGGGAAGAAAAGGAGGGAGAAGGGGAAGAGAATAGTGGGAAAAAAAGGGGGGGGCGAGAAGGAAAGAAGGAGGGAAAAGAAAGGAAGGGAAAGGGAGGAAAAGGAGGGAGAAGGGGAAGAGAATAGGGGTAAAAGGGGGTGGAGAGAAAAGGAAAGGAGGGATAATAAAGAAAGGGAGGGAAGAGGAAAAAGGGAAGGGGGAGGGATGGGTGGGTGGGAACCGACTCCAGATCACTTCACACCCAAAAAAATAAGGTTGTATATGAATGTATATATATATATTTAACAAAATGTCATTTTTGTATATAAAGCACTGTTCAATAGATAGGGGGCCAAGACTGGAAAAAGAGGGAAAAAAAGAGGGTAAATGGGAATATGAAGAGGAAGAGAAGAAGGAAAAAAGGGGGGGGGTGGCGAGAAGGAAAGAAGGCGAGAAAAGAAAAGAAAGGGAGGGAAGTGGAGGAAAAGGAGGGGAAATGGGAACATGAAGGGGAGGAGAAAAATTAGTAAAAAATAGGGGGAGGAGAGAAAGAAAGAAAAAGGAGTGGAAAGGGGAAGAAAAAAAGGGGGGGGGGGGGGTCAAAGGAAAGAAGGACAGAAAAGTAAGAGAAAAAGGAAAAAAAAAAAAAAAGGGGGGTAAGCAAAAGGAAGGAAGGGGGGAGGAACCAATTGCAGATCATTACAAACCCCAAAAAAACTTGTATATGTCTGTGTATTTATATATATATATTTAACAAAATTCAATGTTTGTATATAAAGCACTGTCCAATAGAAAAAAAAGAGGAAAAAGGTAGCCAAGACTGGAAAAAGAGGGAAAAAAGGAGGGGAAATGGGAATATGAAGAGGAAGAGAAGAAGGAAAAAAAAGGGGGGGGGGGGGGTGGCGAGAAGGAAAGAAGGAGGGAAAATAAAAGAAAGTGAGGGAAGGGGAGGAAAAGGAGGGGGGATGGGAACATGAAGGGGAGGAGAAAAAATTGTAAAAAATAGGGGGAGGAGAGAAAGAAAGAAAAAGGATGGGAGGGAAGGGGAGGAAAAGGAGTGAAAGGGGAAGGAAAAAAAGGGGGGGTCAAAGGAAAGAAGGAGAGAAAAAAAGAAAGGAAGAAAGAGAAAAAGGAAAAAAAAAGGGGGAGGAAAAAAGGAAGCAAAAGGAAGGAAGGGGGAAAAGGGAAGGGGGGAGGAACCAATTGCAGATCAGTACAAACCAAAATAAAACTTGTATATGTTTGTGTATATATATAATATATTTAACAAAATTTAATGTTTGTATATAAAGCACTGTCCAATAGAAAAAAAAAAGAGGAAAAAGGGAGCCAAGACTGGAAAAAGAGGGAAAAGAAACGGAGTGAAGGGGAGGAAAATGAAAGAAGGGGAAGAGAAAAAGGGAAATGAGGGGGAGGAAAGGGAAAAGAAACAGAGGGAAGGGGAGGAAAAGGAGGGTAAAGGGGAAAAAGAAGGGGAAGACAACAAGGAAAAAAAGGGGGGGGGGGGAGAGAGAAGAAGGAAAGAAGAAGGGAAAGAAAGGAAGGGAGGGGAGGAAAGGGAGGGGGTGGGGAAGAGAAGGGTAACCAATTCCAGATCACTACACACCCAAAAAAAAGTTTGTATATGCCTGTATGTATATATTTAACAAAATGGCATTTTTGTATATAAAGCACTGTCCAATAGATAAAAAGGGGCGGGGGGAGGGGCCAAGACTGGAAAGAGGGAAAAGAAAAGGGAGGGGGAGGAAAAAGAGTGCACAGAGGGGGAAAAAAAAGGAGAAAAAAGGGGGAGGAGAGAGAGAGAAGGAAAGGAGGAGGGAGAAGAAAGGAAGGAGGGGAGAGAGGACAGGGGGAGCTGGGCAGGGGTGGAAAGTCGCTGGGGGGGTGGGGGGTGGGGGGGGGGGTGTTGAAGGGGAAGTCTTGCAAGTCACTGTTTAGCAGGAAAAGAAAAGTTGCCTGAACTCCTGCGATTCCTTGATGGCCTCAGGTATTCTTGATAAGACAACTGCCAGCTCACTACAATTGTTGTATGTCCCAACAGGCCGCACAGCCACAGAGCGCGATGCAGAGAGGAATGCCCACCGCCCGCTCAATGCTCTCCAACTTTGCCCAGGCACCACAATTACCCGTGGCCGGGAGCTTGCTTGGCATGCCAGGTACAGGAACCCCTCATTATTCTAATATACCTACCATGACTTGTCATTATCCGAACTCTGAAGATATAGATGCTGTGATAAGGTCATTGGGTTCGCATGTCTTATTGTTATTGATAGAATACAGAGAACCATTTCAGGTCTTGCCATGTTCTAAGCAGCGCTGAATACATAAAGAGCCCCAAAAGGAGGGCTGTAGTGTTCAGGCAGCTTTGCTGCTTGTAGTGGGCTGTGAAGGGGGTCCCATTCAGTCGTGCTATCCGTGCCATCACCGCCCTGGAAGCAGCTTAATACCTTTTGTGCATGCAGGGGTGTAGGTAGGCTGTATATATTGTGCTTGAGTCCTCTTTGCATGCAGGTGTGTATTCTGTGTATGTTGTTTCTAAGACCTCATTGCATGCAGGGGTGTAGGCTTTGTATGTTGGGCTTAAGACCTTGTTGCGTGCAGGAGTATAGGCTGTGTATGGTTTCCCTTAGACCTTATTTCATGCAGGGGTGTAGGTTGTGTATGTTGTGCCTTAGGCCTTGTTGTATGAAGAGGTGTAGGCTGTGTATGTTGTGCCTTAGGCCTTATTGCATGCAGGGATGTAGGGAGTGTATGTTGGGTTTTAGGCCTTGTTGCGTGCAGGGGTGTAGGCTTTGTATGTTGTCTCTTAGATCTTATTTCATGCAGGAGTGTAGGCCGTGTATGTTGGGTTTTAGGGCTTGTTGCATGCAGGGGGTGTAGGTTGTGTATGTTGTGTTTTAGGCCTTGCTGTATTAAGAGGTGTAGGCTGTGTATGTTGTGTTTTAGGCCTTGTTGCATGCAGAGGTATAGGCTGTGTATGTTGTGTTTTAGGCCTTGTTGCGTGCAGGAGTGTAGGCTTTGTATGTTGTCCCTTAGACCTTATTTCATGCAGGAGTATAGGCCGTGTATGTTGGGTTTTAGATCTTATTTCATGCAGGGGTGTAGGCCGCGTATGTTGGGTTTTAGGCCTTGTTGCGTGCAGGGTTGTAGGCCGTGAATGTTGTCCCTTAGACCTTATTTCATGCAGGGGTATAGGCCGTGTATGTTGGGTTTTAGGCCTTGTTGCAGGGTTGTAGGCTGTGTATGTTGGGTTTTAGGCCTTGTTGCGTGCAGGGGTGTAGGCCGTGAATGTTGTCCCTTAGATCTTATTTCATGCAGGGGTATAGGCCGTGTATGTTGGGTTTTAGGCCTTGTTGCATTCAGAGGTGTAGGCCGTGTATGTTGGGTTTTAGGCCTCGTTTCATGCAGGGATATAGGCTATGTATGTTGGGTTTTAGGCCTTGTATGAAGAGTTGTAGGCTGTGTATGTTAGGTTTTATGCCTCCTTGCATGCTGGGGTGTAGGACGTGTATGTTGGGTTTTAGGCCTTGTTGCATTCAGAGGTGTAGGCCGAGTATGTTGTCCCTTAGACCTTATTTCATGCAGAGGTGTAGGCTTTGTATGTTGGGTTTTAGGCCTTGTTGTATGAAGAGGTGTAGGCTGTGTATGTTGTGTTTTAAGCCTTATTGCATGCAGGGATGTAGGGCGTGTATGTTGGGTTTTAGGCCTTGTTGCGTGCAGGGGTGTAGGCTTTGTATGTTGTCTCTTAGATCTTATTTCATGCAGGAGTGTAGGCCGTGTATGTTGGGTTTTAGGGCTTGTTGCATGCAGGGGGTGTAGGTTGTGTATGTTGTGTTTTAGGCCTTGCTGTATTAAGAGGTGTAGGCTGTGTATGTTGTGTTTTAGGCCTTGTTGCATGCAGAGGTATAGGCTGTGTATGTTGTGTTTTAGGCCTTGTTGCGTGCAGGAGTGTAGGCTTTGTATGTTGTCCCTTAGACCTTATTTCATGCAGGAGTATAGGCCGTGTATGTTGGGTTTTAGATCTTATTTCATGCAGGGGTGTAGGCCGCGTATGTTGGGTTTTAGGCCTTGTTGCGTGCAGGGTTGTAGGCCGTGAATGTTGTCCCTTAGACCTTATTTCATGCAGAGGTGTAGGCCGTGTATGTTGGGTTTTAGGCCTTGTATGCAGGGTTGTAGGCTGTGTATGTTGGGTTTTAGGCCTTGTTGCGTGCAGGGGTGTAGGCCGTGAATGTTGTCCCTTAGATCTTATTTCATGCAGGGGTATAGGCCGTGTATGTTGGGTTTTAGGCCTTGTTGCATTCAGAGGTGTAGGCCGTGTATGTTGGGTTTTAGGCCTCGTTTCATGCAGGGATATAGGCTATGTATGTTGGGTTTTAGGCCTTGTATGAAGAGTTGTAGGCTGTGTATGTTAGGTTTTATGCCTCCTTGCATGCTGGGGTGTAGGACGTGTATGTTGGGTTTTAGGCCTTGTTGCATTCAGAGGTGTAGGCCGAGTATGTTGTCCCTTAGACCTTATTTCATGCAGAGGTGTAGGCTTTGTATGTTGGGTTTTAGGCCTTGTTGTATGAAGAGGTGTAGGCCGTGTATGTTGGGTTTTAGGCCTTATATGCAGGGATGTAGGCCGTGTATGTTGGGTTTTAGGCCTCGTTTCATGCATGGTGTAGGCCGTGTATGTTGGGTTTTAGGCCTCGTTTCATGCAGGGATGTAGGCCGTGTATGTTGGGTTTTAGGCCTCGTTTCATGCATGGTGTAGGCCGTGTATGTTGGGTTTTAGGCCTTGTTGTATGCAGGGATGTAGGTTGTGTATGTTGGGTTTTAGGCCTCGTTTCATGCAGGGATGTAGGCCGTGTATGTTGGGTTTTAGGCCTCGTTTCATGCAGGGTGTAGGCCGTGTATGTTGGGTTTTAGGCCTTGTTGTAGGAAGAGGTGTAGGCTGTGTATGTTGGGTTTTAGGCCTTGTATGCAGGGATGTAGGCCGTGTATGTTGGGTTTTAGGCCTTGTTTCATGCAGGGGTGTAGGCCGTGTATGTTGGTTTTAGGCCTTGTTGCATTCAGAGGTGTAGGCTTTGTATGTTGGGTTTTAGGCCTTTTTGCGTGCAGAGGTGTAGGCCATGTATGTTGGGTTTTAGGCCTCGTTGCATGCAGGGGTGTAGGTTGTGTATGTTGGGTTTTAGGCCTCGTTTCATGCAGGGTGTAGGCCGTGTATGTTGGGTTTTAGGCCTCGTTTCATGCAGGGTTGTAGGCCGTGTATGTTGGGTTTTAGGCCTCGTTTCATGCAGGGTTGTAGGCCGTGTATGTTGGGTTTTAGGCCTCGTTTCATGCAGGGATGTAGGCCATGTATGTTGGGTTTTAGGCCTCGTTTCATGCAGGATGTAGGCCGTGTATGTTGGGTTTTAGGCCTCGTTTCATGCAGGGTTGTAGGCCGTGTATGTTGGGTTTTAGGCCTCGTTTCATGCAGGGATGTAGGCCATGTATGTTGGGTTTTAGGCCTCGTTTCATGCAGGATGTAGGCCGTGTATGTTGGGTTTTAGGCCTCGTTTCATGCAGGGTTGTAGGCCGTGTATGTTGGCTTTTAGGCCTCGTTTCATGCAGAGATGTAGGCCGTGTATGTTGGGTTTTAGGCCTCGTTTCATGCAGGGTTGTAGGCCGTGTATGTTGGGTTTTAGGCCTCGTTTCATGCAGGGTGTAGGCCGTGTATGTTGGGTTTTAGGCCTCGTTTCATGCAGGGTTGTAGGCCGTGTATGTTGGGTTTTAGGCCTCGTTTCATGCAGGGTGTAGGCCGTGTATGTTGGGTTTTAGGCCTCGTTTCATGCAGGGTTGTAGGCCGTGTATGTTGGGTTTTAGGCCTCGTTTCATGCAGGGTGTAGGCCGTGTATGTTGGGTTTTAGGCCTCGTTTCATGCAGGGTTGTAGGCCGTGTATGTTGGGTTTTAGGCCTCGTTTCATGCAGGATGTAGGCCGTGTATGTTGGGTTTTAGGCCTCGTTTCATGCAGAGATGTAGGCCGTGTATGTTGGGTTTTAGGCCTTGTTGCATTCAGAGGTGTAGGCCGTGTATGTTGGGTTTTAGGCCTTGCATCCCTTTAAAAACGATTGGTACCTTTACTAACGGCAACCTCGTTAACGACTTCTTTTCCGCGCAGGTGTGAACATCGCGTACCTGAACGCCGGAATGGGAGGCCACAAACCCGTCACCCTGGCGGACCGGCAGCGAGAGTACCTCCTGGATATGATCCCCCCACGTTCCATATCGCAGTCCATCACTGGGCAAAAATAGCCACAGCTTACCCAACCCCCCCCCCCCCTTCCACCCACCCCCCAACCTACCCAACACCCTGCATCGGACAGACTGGCAGACCTTACCGAGGCCTGGGATGAGCCAGTCCAACCCCTCCCCCCACCCCCTTTTACCTCCCTTCCTTCCTTCCCTCCAAGAGCAGCTTATAAAGGGTCAGTGTTTGTGCTTGTTTTGTCCTCAGACTGGCTTCGCTTTTGATTTTTAAGATATTTTTTTCTTTTGATACTTTTTTCTTTTTTTTTTTTTTGTTGTTGTTTTTTTTTTTTTTTTTCTCTCTCGCTGGTGCCACCTGCATAGTATAACTTTATTTGGATGACTCCTTCCTTCTGGTGGACGGTATAAAGCCGAGGGGACCCAAGATGAGAAACCCCCCTTCGCAAAAGGGGGAGGCGGTGCTATTCTGCCAGCTTGCCGCAACACCCACCCCCTACCCCCCTCAAGGGGGAGGGGCAGCCTGTGGTCGACATACAGTCACCACCTTTCAGAAGCTCTGCAGTGCAGAGTATTACTCTCCGTTAAACGGACTTATAAAAAAAAAAGGAATTGTCGAAGTTCTCCTCCTCCTCCTCTTCTGGACGTTCTGCTGCCAACAACGCGCGCCCCCCCCCCCCGCGCGCGAGAGAGACCGCTGCGGCCCGCCGGAGACCCGTATAAAGACACACGGAGGTTTACCCTTATTTGCACTAAGCGTGTGCCCATCGCGAGCCGCCGCGCAGCATCTATAACCAGCAGGATAAAGCACACCTTACCCCCCCCCCCCCCCCCCCCCCCTTTGACTATGAGCGGTGGATGAGGACCCCGGGGGCGGGGGGAACGGGACGTACCGGAGGACACCCTCAACTCGACATGGATTTTTTGCAGTGTTTCGGCAGCTTGCTCGCGGGGTAAGACCCCCCCTCTTCCTCCTCCTCCAAGGCCCCTCCCCCACCCCCCCCCCTGCACCGGAGTGCCACCTACTTTGTGTTTACTGTGTCTTGGGGACATCCGCAGTATAAAAAAAATGCCCCAATTGTATTACAGAGGACTGCGTTTGTCAAAACGAAAAAAAAAAAAGAAGAAGAAGCACTTAACCCTTTAAAGGAATTCTTTATCGGACTTTTGCTGCAAAAAAAAAAAAAAAAAGTGACTCATTTCAATGGAGACAAGCGGCGTGGTGCAAAAAAAAACTATCAGTGTTAGTCCAGTGGCATTGTGCCGAGAGGTCGCGGACCTCCCCATCCTATAGGGAGCAGAGCTAACCATTTGCCCCCTTTACCCACCCCTGAATAACCTCCCCCCTCCCCTTTATCCACCCCTGAATAACCTCCTCCCTCCCCTGAATAACCTCCCCCCTCCCCTTTACCCACCCCTGAATAACCTCCCCCCTCCCCTTTACCCACCCCTGCATAACCTTCTCCCTCCCCTGAATAACCTCCACCCTCACCCACCCCTGAATTACCTCCTCCCTCCCCTGAATAACCTCCACCCTCACCCACCCCTGAATAACCTCCCCCCTCCCCTGAATAACCTCCCCCTCACCCACCCCTGAATAACCTCCCCCCTCACCCACCCCTGAATAACCTCCTTCCTCCCCTGAATAACCTCCCCCTTCACCCACCCCTGAATAACCTCCTCCCTCCCCTGAATAACCTCCCCCCTCACCCACCCCTGAATAACCTCCTCCCTCCCCTGAATAACCTCCCCCTCACCCACCCCTGAATAACCTCCCCCCTCCAACCTCACCCACCCCTGAATAACCTCCCCCTCCCCTTTACCAACCCCTGAATAACCTCCCCCCTCACCCACCCCTGAATAACCTCCCCCCTCCAACCTCACCCACCCCTGAATAACCTCCCCCCTCCCCTTTACCAACCCCTGAATAACCGCCCCCCTCACCCACCCCTGAATAACCTCCCCCCTCCCATGAATAACCTCCCCCATCACCCACCCCTGAATAACCTTCCCCTCCCCCTTTACCCACCCCTGAATAACCTCCCCCTCCCTTTTACCCACCCCTGAATAACCTCCCCCTCCCTCTGCCCTTTCCACTTTTATAACTGTTATTGGGGCAGCTGTGCAGTACTTCCCCTTGGAGCCCAGTAGAGGGCGCACATCAGATCACATCTGCCATAGTACATTAAAAAAGAAAAGGCAATAAAAATGTAGGTTTTTTTTAGGCCACTCGCGGCGAACCAATACAAAAAAAACGCAGCTCCCGTGACAGCGAAGCAGCATCCAATCGCAGATCCTCATGGTTAAAAGAAATGACTCTTGTTTTATTGTAGGACAGCCAGGCACATCCAGGAGCTGGATGACACCGGGGGGAGGGGAGTGGAGGGTCTCACATCTGCATGTACATTCGTTCCATTGCGAATCGGGCAAAAAACTAATGTTATTTGGGCTATTTCCTCTTTTGGACGAACGCTGTCCTATTACGGGCGGTAGTAAACTACCGCATTGTGGCCACTAGAGGGAGCCGAGTACAAAAAAATACACACGTCTTTGTAACAAGAGATACAATTTAACAACTCTAGAGAACGCTGGAGGGAATAATCAGATCTAGAGAACGTTAGAGGGAATAAGCAAATGAGTGTAACCATGGCTTACATTTATTTGCCACCTCAGTCAAAGGCATTTTAATTTAATATGAAGTCTAGAGTCGAGGGGAGGTTGAATTATGGCGACTAGATGGAGCCGAAGATCAGAGGAGAAACACACATGTCTTTGTAACAAGAGTTACAATGTAACAACTCTAGAGAATGCTAGATGGAATATGTCAATTCAGTCAATAGCTTTTTATTTAACTATGCAGTCTAAAGTTGGGGGGCTACATTATGGCTACTAGATGGAGCACAGGAAATACACACGTCTTTGTAACAAGAGTTACACTGTAACAACTCTAGAGAACGCTAGAGGGAATAAGAAGATATGTGTAACTAATGGTTATAATTTGCCAATACAGTTAAAGGCATATTATTTGAATATGCAGTCTGGAGTTGGGGCTGCATTATGGCCACTAGATGGAGCCAAGGAGCACAGGAAATGCACACATCTTTGTAACAAGAGTTACAATGTAATAACTCTAGAGAACACTAGAGGGAATAAGTCAAGGTTTACACTTATTTGCCAATACAGTTAAAGGCATTTTATTTGAATATACAGTCTAGAGTTGGGGGAAGGGGGACAATATGTTAGATTATATCCCAATATATATGTGCGCCTCTCAATAAGCTCCCTGGGCTCTCGAGTGGGAGGCTCTCTGCAGCTGACCCATCCCCTCCCCCCCCCCCCCCGGGCACCCTTACTATTGGGCCAATTACAGAGAACGGCCTAGCTTGTAAAACTTGGCGTCAGCGGGGTACGCGTAGGTCAAATTTTGAAACGCGTTATTAGGCCACGCCCCCTCCCGCTCCAGGTTTTTTTACTCTCGTCACCCCTATTTTTGATTTTTTTTTTTTTTTCTGGCGTTTTTTCGCCCCCCTCCCCCGGCATTTGAGTGGGGGGAGGGGGAAACCCTTGCTTCCCTATTGAGTGATTTTTGTACGTGGAAACCGTTTTCTCGTAACAAAAAAAAAAAAAAAAAAAAAGAAACTAACCCCTCCCCCCCTCCCCCCCCCCCCTTTTATGCAATGATCCCCAAAACCTGACGATGTTTTCGATTTGTTTATACAAAAAAAAATGAATACGGTCAGAAAATGTTTTTTTTTTTTTCTTCTTTTGCTTCAGGTTTTGATGCAACAACAACATTTTGTTCTCAATGTAAAAAAGATAAAAAAAAAAAAAGTTATCTCTGGACATAAAATAAAAAACTACAGAAAATGTTGTATATGATGTATAAAAAGGTTCTAATAGTGTGAGACTCTCGTCACTGTGTATTATAATCCGCGCCACCCGCGTGAGAGCGCAAAAGGCAGCGCCTCCTCCCCCCCCCCCCCCTGGATGAAAGGGGGAGGGGCTGGAGGCATAAGGGGTGGGGCTTGGGTCCTGTAATCCTCTTCTAGAACAGAAATAGTGCAACGCTCCAGCGAAACTACAAGTCCCAGCATGCCTTGGTCAGCTGCAGGTTGGGAAAAGATATCCAGGCCTGAAATCTGAAAACAGATCTACAGATTGTACAACGAAAAGGGAAATGGCCGTTACTGGAGATTAGCGGTCAAATCAGATATCGGCATAGATCCAGATCGATATCAGATATCGGCATAGATCCAGACCGATCGATATCAGATATCGGCATAGATCCAGACCGATCGATATCAGATATCGGCACAGATCCAGACCGATCGATATCAGATATCGGCATAGATCCAGACCGATCGATATCAGATATCGGCACAGATCCAGACCGATCGATATCAGATATCGGCACAGATCCAGACCGATCGATATCAGATATCGGCATAGATCCAGACCGATCGATATCAGATATCGGCACAGATTCAGAGCGATCGATATCAGATATCGGCACAGATCCAGACCGATCGAAATCAGATATCGGCATAGATCCAGACCGATCGATATCAGATATCGGCACAGATTCAGAGCGATCGATATCAGATATCGGCACAGATCCAGACCGATCGAAATCAGATATCGGCATAGATCCAGATCGATATCAGATATCGGCATAGATCCAGATCAATATCAGATATCGGCATAGATCCAGACCGATCGATATCAGATATCGGCACAGATCCAGACCGATCGATATCAGATATCGGCATAGATCCAGACCGATCGATATCAGATATCGGCACAGATCCAGACCGATCGATATCAGATATCGGCACAGATCCAGACCGATCGATATCAGATATCGGCACAGATTCAGAGCGATCGATATCAGATATCGGCACAGATCCAGACCGATCGAAATCAGATATCGGCATAGATCCAGATCGATATCAGATATCGGCATAGATCCAGATCAATATCAGATATCGGCATAGATCCAGACCGATCGATATCAGATATCGGCACAGATCCAGACCGATCGATATCAGATATCGGCATAGATCCAGACCGATCGATATCAGATATCGGCACAGATCCAGACCGATCGATATCAGATATCGGCACAGATCCAGACCGATCGATATCAGATATCGGCACAGATCCAGACCGATCGATATCAGATATCGGCATAGATCCAGACCGATCGATATCAGATATCGGCACAGATCCAGACCGATCGATATCAGATATCGGCACAGATCCAGACCGATCGATATCAGATATCGGCATAGATCCAGACCGATCGATATCAGATATCGGCATAGATCCAGACCGATCGATATCAGATATCGGCATAGATCCAGACCGATCGATATCAGATATCGGCATAGATCCAGACCGATCGATATCAGATATCGGCATAGATCCAGAGCGATCGATATCAGATATCGGCACAGATCCAGACCGATTGATATCAGATATCGGCATAGATCCAGACCGATCGATATCAGATATCGGCATAGATCCAGACCGATCAATATCAGATATTGGCATAGATCCAGACCGATCAATATCGACATAGATCCAGACCGATCAATACCACTCCACTCACCAACTCATCTCACCGTCCAGCTCCATATAATTGCATTACCTCTTTCCCTATATCTTTCTCCTCCTTTCCCCTCTCATCTCCCGTCTCCTCCCCCTGTCTCTTGTCTCCTCCCCCTGTCTCTTGTCTCCTCCCCCTGTCACATCTACTCCCCTATCCTATCCCTGTCTCTTGTCTCCTCCCCTTCCACTACCCTATCCTCTCCTTTCCTCTCGTCCTCTTCCCCCCCCCCCCTCCTCTCCTCTCCTCCTTTCCCCTCTCATCTCCCGTCTCCTCCCCCTGTCTCTTGTCTCCTTCCCCTGTCACATCTACTCCCCTATCCTGTCCTCTCCCTGTCTCTTTTCTCCTCCCCTTCCACTCCCCTATCCTATCCTCTCCTTTCCTCTCGTCCTCTTCCCCCCCCCCTCCTCTCCTCTCCTTCCCCTTTGCTCCCTTCTACTCCCCCTATTTCCTCTCCACTCCCACCTCTCTCTCTTCCCCTCTTTCTCCTTTCCTCTCCCCCTCTCCTTTTTCAAAATCTCTCTCCCCCGCTCTGTCTTCCTCTCCTTATTCTCTTCTCTTTCCCCTTCCTCTCTTCTCTCCCTTTCTCCTCTCAACCCTTCTCTGTCTCCCCCTCTCTTCCCCCCGCTTCCTCTCCTTCTCTGTCCTCTCCCCTGCTCTTTTCTCCCCTCTTCTCTCTCTCTCTCCTCTCCCCCCTTCTCTCTCCCTCTCTTCATCTGTCTATCCCTCCTCTCTTTTCTCTCTCTCTTCCCTCCCCCTCTCCCTCTTCCCCCTTCCTCCCTCTCTCTCTTTACTCTCTCTCCTTTTTCTCCCCCTCTTTCTTTTCTCTCTCTACCCCTCCTCTCTCTCCCCTCTCTTTTCTCCCCTCTCTCTTCCCCCTTCCTCCCTCTTTCTCCTTTCTCTCTCCCCCTCTCCTTTCTCTCTCTCCTTTCTCTCTCTCTCCCCTCTCCTTTCTCCCCGACCTCTCTCTTCCCCCCCTCTCCTTTCTCTCTCTTTCCCCCCTCTCTCCTTTCTCTCTCTTCCCCCCCTCTCCTTTCACTCTCTCCCCCCTCTTTCTCTCTCCCCCATCTCCCCTTTTTTTCTCTCTCCCCTCTCTTTTCTCTCCCCTCTCTTTTCTTCCCCTCCCCTTTCTCTATCTCCCCCTCCTTTCTCTCTCTCTTCCCCCCCCCCCCCCCCCTCTCGTTTCTCTCTCCCCCATCTCCCCTTTTTTTTTCTCTCCCCCCCCTCTCATGTCCTCATCTTCCACAGAAAAAAGGCAGTTTTTTTTACTCCTCTTCGATAGATTGAAGAAGAAATGATAAAAATATTGTGAAATGTTTTGCTCCTGATGTGGATGTCGTGTTCTGGATCCAACGGAAGGATCATTTATTTTTTTTTGGATGAGAAATTTATGTTCTCATATTTCTCAAGAAAAAATATCCTTCCGTTGGATCCAAAACATGACATCCACATCGGGAGAAAAACATAAAAAGGTCAAATCAAAATTTGAATGAAAAAGAATAATGTGATTGCAGCTGAACAGCAGAAGATCCTCAGAAATTAATTGAAAAAAAAAAATGACAATTAATCCAAAATAAAAAAACTGATCTGGGATGGGTGCGTCAGCGGCTGACAACACACAATGGTGGGAGTCGAGGCTCCGGCACTGTGATTGGATAGGAGAATTGGGGGGCTCTGGGTCAGCCAGCATGAGATAAGCAGAGAGCTCTGGTTGGTTCAGCCGCATCCGCCCACCTATCCCACGACCTATCAGAGCGGCGATGGGGGGGGAGGGAGGGGCAAGCTGCCTTTTGCGCACTGAAGACGTCCCCTCTTAATTTTGTTCTGAATTTCATTTTATTACCTCGGTTCCACGTTGTGTTTTTGGAAATTTGTTTCAGACTCCAGCTCCCCCCCCCCAACAGTGACTGACTTCTGCAGATTAATTAAAAAAAAAAATTAAAAAAAATACAAAAAGTAAAAAAAAAATTAAAAAAAATAAAAGCTCAATTTTGGAGAAAGGATTAAAAAAAAAAAAATTCAAAACCATTTGTAATATTTATCACTTGCAAGCTTCGTTTAATAAAGAAAGGAACGGTTTATAACTTTTTATTTTGCAGTGGAGTTCATTGAGGGTGGGGGTGGGGAGGTAAATCAGAGGGGGGGGGGGACAGATTGGGTCAATATTAGGGCGGAGTTCTAAGCTGGAACCACAAAGCCGGGGGGGGTGGGGGGACGACACGGACGTCATGCGTGTTGGAGGATGTCGTCTATATACCTGCCCTAGTAGACCAACTCCGGTCTCCTGTTGGTATAGACGACATCCTCCTCCCACTTGGCCATAAACAGCCCGATTGGTTGCCTGGAATCACATGATCTGAGGAACAATGGGCCTAAGCCCATGTAGGGGCCCCACCCTTTTTTACAGTTTGTGATCTCCAGTGACCGCATAAGTGCACTGCAGCACACACCGATTGGTTGCCTGGAATCACATGATCTGAGGAACAATGAGCCTAAGTCCATGTAGGGGCCCCACCCTTCTTACAGTTTATGATCTCCAGTGACCGCATAAGTGCACTGCAGCACACACCGATTGGTTGCCTGGAAACACATGCCAAGCCCACTTTCTTCTTGCAGTTTGTGGTCTCCAGTGATTACATAGCAGTATTGCAGCGCACACCAATAGTTTGCTTGGAACTGGAAGCTTTGAGGAATGTTGGGACTAATCCCATGTGTGGGGCCCCACCCTTCTTGCAGTTTGTGGTCTCCAGTGACTACATAAGTGCATTGCAGCACTGCACCAGTTGGTTGCATGTTACACATGTTAAAGGCACTTCCTTGTCTGCAGTTTATGATCTCCGGAGACAGCATTAGAGCTTTGCACCTCACGTGACGATTGGTTGCCTGGAATTACATGTTTTGGGGAACGGTGGGGCCACGCCCATGTAGGGGGGCCCCTCGTGCAGTTTGTGATCTCCAGGAGGCGTTTGGTGCCTTGCAGCAATAGGTTGCCTTTTAATCAGATGCTTTAAGGGACAGTGGGGCAAAGGCCTTGTAGGAGCCCCTTCCTTCTTGCAGTTTGTGATCTCCAGTGACTGCGTAGGCGCACTGCAATAATGCACCAGTAGCTTAAAACCCATGTAAGGGGCCCCTCCCTTCGTGGAGTTGGTGGCCCTCAGTGACTGCATCAATGCCTTGCAACACGGTTGGTTGCCTGGAATCTCATGCGAAGGCGTCTCGTTCTTACAGCTTGTGCTCTCCAGAGACAGCATACGAGATTTGCACCGCACGCGATGATTGGTTGCCTGGTTGATCTCCAGTGACCACATGGGTGCACCAATAGGTTGCCTGCAGTCAGATGCTTTGAGGCATAGTGGGGCTGAGCTCTTGTAGGAGCCCCTTCCTTCCTACAGTTTGTGATCTCCGGTGACCACATAGGTGCACCAATAGGTTGCCTGCAGTCAGATGCTTTGAGGAATGGTGGGGCTGAGTTCTTGTAGGAGCCCCTTCCTTATTACAGTTTGTGATCTCCAGTGACCACATAGGTGCACTGCAGCACTGCACCGATAGGTTGCCTGGAATCACATGATCTGAGGAACAGTGGAGCTAAGACCCCCATGTAAGGGGCCCCTCCCTTCTTGCAGTTGGTGGTCCTCAGTGACTACATAAATGCAGTGCAGCACAGTTGGTTTGCGGTGAATTACATGCCAAGGCCACTTGTTCTTACAGTTTGTGATCTCCAGAGATGCAGAACACACGCTCTTTGGTGGCCTGGAATCACGTGTTTTGTGGAACAGTGAAGCTAAGACCATGTAGGGAGCCTTAATTTCTTGCAGTTTGTGATCTCCAGTGACCACATAGGTGCACTGCACCAATAGGTTGCCTGCAGTCAGATGCTTTGGAGGAACGATAGGGCAAAATCCATGTAGCTGCCCCATCCTTCTTGCGGTTTGTCATTTCCACTGACTGCATAAGTGCACTGCAGCACACACCGATTGGTTGTCTGGAAGCACAACATGCTCAGTCCACTTCCTTCTTGCAGTTTGTGGTCTCCAATGACTGCATAGCAGCACACACCAATTGGTTGCGTGGAATCACATGCCACAGGGCCACTTCCGTCTCTGCAGTTTGTAATCACTGAGGATGACATAAAAGCTTTGCAACACACATGCTGATTGGTTGCCTGTCGAGGAACAGTGGGGCCAAGCCCATGTAGGGGGGACCCCTCGTGCAGTTTGTGATCTCCAGTAAGAGTATCGGTGCCTTGCAGTAATGCACCAATAGGTTGCCTGCAATCGGATGCGTTAAGGGACAGTGGGGCTAAGCCCTTGTAGGAGCCCCTTCCTTTTCGCAGTTTGTGATCTCCAGTGACTGCGTAGGTGCATTGCACCAGTAGCTTTCTTAAAACCCATGTAAGGGGCCCCTCCCTTCTCTCAGTTTGTGATCTCCAGTGACTGCGTAGGTGCATTGCAGCATTGCACCAGTAGCTTGCTTAAAACCCATGTAAGGGGCCCCTCCCTTCTCGCAGTTGGTGGTCCTCAGTGACTACATAAATGCAGTGCAACACGGTTGGTTGCCTGGAATCACATGCGAAGGCGTCTCGTTCTTACAGTTTGTGCTCTCCAGAGACCTCATAAGAGCTTTGCACCTCAAGTGATGATTGGTTGCCTGGAATTACATGTTTTGAGGCTAAGCCCATGTGGCTGGGGGGGGGGGGCGGGGATTCTTTTTGCAGTTTGTGATCTCCAGTAAGTGTAATGGTACCTTGCAGCACTGCACCAATAGGTTGCCTGCAATCAAATGCTTTGAGGAATAGTGGGGCTGAGCTCTTGTAGGAGCCCCTTCCTTCTTACAGTTTGTGATCTCCAGTGACCACATAGGTGCACTGCAGCAATAGGTTGCCTGAAATCGCATAATCTGAAGAACAGTAAGGGGCCCCTCCCTTCTTGCAGTTGGTGGTCCTCAGTGACTACATAAATGCAGTGCAACACGGTTGTGGTGAATTACATGCTAAGGCCACTTGTTCTTACAGTTTGGGAATAAGAGCGTAAATGGGGAGGTAAATCGGAGGGGTGGGGGCAGATTGGTCGAATTTAGGTTGGAGTTCTACGCTGGAACCACAAAGCGAGGGGGGGGGGGGACACAGACGTCATGCGTGTTGGAGATTCTCAGTGTGTCATCCTATCACTGGTTGCTTCATTAGTGGTAGTTTTGGGGTCTGCTCCCAGAGAATAGAGAAGTCATAAAACACTCTGTGGTCACCAGTAAAAAATTATTGGAGATTTGGGACTATCTATGGTACATACAAAAAAGAAAATAATTTCATAGAGGTATGATAAAATATCTTGTTTTATTAACATAAAAATAAAGAAAAAAGTATACACTATTAGACTCTATGTACATCAGAACGTGAATTATAGGGTTCAAAGGTGCTACATACAATTCCTAGTGGAACACCTATATTGTCATACATTCAAAATACACAGGTCATAATACTTGTCCAAACGCTCGACATGTTTCGCCTATAGAGGCTTCATCAGGAGACAAGGATAAGATATATTTGTAGATGGACGAGGATTTTTGAAAGTTATTCCGTATTCTATGGTATGTATACAAAACAACATATTAGTTAATGTACATAAAAAGAAAAAACAGTTTAACAATCATTGAGGCGTTATATATGCTGCATAGGATATGCGATGACCAGGATGTCTAGTGAAGTCTGATTACATCTGCATGACTCCCTACCTCCAATGTCATAGGGGTTCTGAACATGGTCAGGCTTCTGAATAGAGGTGCCGATGGTTGCACTGGAGCACCCCCCAGGGGACCCACACAGGGACGTACCCAGCGAACACCACCAGAAAACGTGGCTGGGAAATTGTCGGGGGAGATTGAGATCCTGTTCTTTTTCCAAAAAATGTTTATAGGGCCTGTGGGGTACAAATGTACTTATTGACCACAATTGTATTCACATAAACCATAATCATGCATGCGGTAGGCAAATAGTGCGACCATGCCCAATATTAATTGTCGGACTATACCTACCTCTACGGAAGCTTGTAAAAATGTGTATTTATGAGAGGCTCGGGTCGGTCAGCCCCCTAGACAGCAAGAACCGAATGGGGGAAGACGGGCGGGAACTTCTGGATCAACTTCTGAAAGATAGCAAAGCAAACAAAAAAGAGACCCCAATAAAGATGCATGGGAACCATATCCAATACATTTTACGGATCCCCACAAAATGGAGGGGGGGTGTAGTCCCCTACCTTATCATGAGGTATATATGGCATCAGAGCATATCAAATTTGATGGCTGGTCAACCCATATACTGCCCCTCAACAGGGGCTAGGTAAGATATCCAATGCCTATAAAAAGGACATTAAGAACAATTGTAATGATTTCCTATAATCGAGATTAAGGTGGGCAAAATGTCCACCGATTAAAGAATTTAGTTAAGTCAAACTACCTGTTTTGGATCGTTCCCAGAGCGTCCCGAGCCTCACGTCCACCTCAGTCTGACACAGCGTCAGACTGGGTTTAAATGGTCTCCCCCCGTGGCGCCAAATGCGCACGGCGTGTGACGTCACGCCGTGCTGACGTCACGCGGACGTAGTGCGGAGGTCAGACGGCGCCTAGCCCAGCACAGGTGACCGGAGTGTTCTTGTGAGGAACTCCTTCCGGTACACAGTTCAAGTGGGGCTGACCTGACATGCCCTGCTGACAGCAGCCCAAACTGCGCTGCCAGCTATTAGGGCATGACAGTGTCCCTCTGGATGGAAAACTCAAACCCAGTGGCCGGGTCAAGGCTGGCGACCGATCCCCGACCCGGAAGCGTGGCGGGCAGAAAACCACCCTAGGGTGGACATAATCAACCGCGCCACGCCACCGGAACGGTCCGTACAATTCCCCAAAACCCTGGGGTGATCGCTGTATGGGGCACCCCCCATGCATTGTCCCCTGAGGCCCGCGCCAGCGCAAGGTCCATCGGGACCGATGAAAACTTATAGGTAAAAAGAAAGAAAATAATAAAAATGAAAAATAAAAAGAGAAGAGAAAAAAAAGGAAAAATGAAAACGGAATAAAAGGAACACCCTGCATACACATATCCACTGCAGCACACAATTCTTATATTTCTATTGTGAAATTATTATTATACATATAGTTTTTTAGCTCAAAAATATGTTTACAAAGCAATAGGCATATCAGTTCACACTCTCAACCCCACGTAAGGGGGGGACAGCATAATATTACATGAGCAAGCACGTCTCAGCACACACAGACTGGGGCCATGTTTAGGCCCTAGGTGGCTCACGTATAAGGCCTATCGGTGCTCTATTACTCATACTGGTGGGGAGAGGAGGGGGGGGGGGGGGGGAAAAGAACGGGAGAAGTGAGAAGTGAAGGGAAGGGGAAGGGAGGGAAAAGGGATAAAGGGAGAGGGGAGGAAGGAAAGGAAAGGAACAGACTAAGGGACCACAGCTGGCAGAGAAGTGAAAAGCCGAAGGTGAAGCTTGAGAAGCCACACACTTAAAGGAAAGGTTTAAAACTGATTCCTTCGTTGAGGCCCGGATACCGGGTGGCCCTCAACAAATAGATCCATCTAGTTTCGATCTGTAAGAGTTTCTTGTCTAGATCACCCCCTCGTTCCTGTTGGGGGAGGTGCTCAAGGCTGTAGAAACCAATAAATTTAAGATCAAAATTATGATATAAGCCTACATGACGGCTAATTGGTGTCTCCATTTTGCGTTTGCAAATTAGTGATACATGATCTCTCATACGGCAAAATAGGGGGCGTTTTGTTTTTCCCACATAGAATGCTCCACATAGGCATTTCATCAAATATACTGATCCTACTGATTGGCAGTTAGTGCGATGTTTTGGAGTCCATGTTCTACCATCTGGCAGATCTATATTTTTGCCCTCCAAAATGAAGCGGCAAAATTTGCATTTGCCACATTTAAATGTACCCGAGACTTGTTTCTTATTATTCTGATCACTTGAATAGTGACTACTTACCAAAGTGTCACGTAGTGAACGTGACCTTTTGTATGTAATCTCTGGATATGGTTTGATGTGCTTGGATATTTTTTCATCAGTGGACAATAAATACCAAAATTTTTTATATATGTTGCGTACCTTTTTGTGTTGTCGATTGTATTTGGTAACAACTCTTGTGCTCTCCTGGGTCTTAGCCCGTCTAGGTTTGTATAGTAGGAGTTGTCTATTCATATCCACTACCTGATTATAGGCTTTCCTGAGGCATGTTTTACTGTATCCTCGTAGTAAGAGGCGTTCGCGCAGAAGATTCGCCTCTCGTTGAAAATCATCGAGATGCGTGCAATTTCGCTTAATCCTTAGAAATTGGCTATAAGGGATGCTTTTGATTAATTTCTCCGGGTGAGAGCTGCTGGCATGCAGCATACTGTTGCCTGCTGAGGCTTTTCTATAGAGGGTAGAGCACAGTGTTCCTTTCTCATCAACAAAAAGTTCAACATCCAAAAAGGTGATCCTTTTCTGGTCGTAATTAAAGGTAAATTTTAAATTGTATTCATTATCTTGTAATTCGTCCAAAAATACAATGAGGTCCTCCTTCGATCCCGACCATATCATGAGGACGTCATCAATGTAACGACTCCATGATAAGATTTGGCTAATCGACAGGCTTTTATTCTCATCAGAGAATAGGTCTCGCTCCCATCCCCCCAGATACAGGTTCGCATAGGAGGGCGCACATTTTGCCCCCATAGCGACCCCCTGTACCTGGAGGTAGTGGGAGCGTTGATTCATGGAAATACAATGAATTTGTATTAGAGCTACTCAGCTTTGTGTTGATGCATAACATATTTGTATTTAAACGCTCCCACTACCTCCAGGTACAGGGGGTCGCTATGGGGGCAAAATGTGCGCCCTCCTATGCGAACCTGTATCTGGGGGATGGGAGCGAGACCTATTCTCTGATGAGAATAAAAGCCTGTCGATTAGCCAAATCTTATCATGGAGTCGTTACATTGATGACGTCCTCATGATATGGTCGGGATCGAAGGAGGACCTCATTGTATTTTTGGACGAATTACAAGATAATGAATACAATTTAAAATTTACCTTTAATTACGACCAGAAAAGGATCACCTTTTTGGATGTTGAACTTTTTGTTGATGAGAAAGGAACACTGTGCTCTACCCTCTATAGAAAAGCCTCAGCAGGCAACAGTATGCTGCATGCCAGCAGCTCTCACCCGGAGAAATTAATCAAAAGCATCCCTTATAGCCAATTTCTAAGGATTAAGCGAAATTGCACGCATCTCGATGATTTTCAACGAGAGGCGAATCTTCTGCGCGAACGCCTCTTACTACGAGGATACAGTAAAACATGCCTCAGGAAAGCCTATAATCAGGTAGTGGATATGAATAGACAACTCCTACTATACAAACCTAGACGGGCTAAGACCCAGGAGAGCACAAGAGTTGTTACCAAATACAATCGACAACACAAAAAGGTACGCAACATATATAAAAAATTTTGGTATTTATTGTCCACTGATGAAAAAATATCCAAGCACATCAAACCATATCCAGAGATTACATACAAAAGGTCACGTTCACTACGTGACACTTTGGTAAGTAGTCACTATTCAAGTGATCAGAATAATAAGAAACAAGTCTCGGGTACATTTAAATGTGGCAAATGCAAATTTTGCCGCTTCATTTTGGAGGGCAAAAATATAGATCTGCCAGATGGTAGAACATGGACTCCAAAACATCGCACTAACTGCCAATCAGTAGGATCAGTATATTTGATGAAATGCCTATGTGGAGCATTCTATGTGGGAAAAACAAAACGCCCCCTATTTTGCCGTATGAGAGATCATGTATCACTAATTTGCAAACGCAAAATGGAGACACCAATTAGCCGTCATGTAGGCTTATATCATAATTTTGATCTTAAATTTATTGGTTTCTACAGCCTTGAGCACCTCCCCCAACAGGAACGAGGGGGTGATCTAGACAAGAAACTCTTACAGATCGAAACTAGATGGATCTATTTGTTGAGGGCCACCCGGTATCCGGGCCTCAACGAAGGAATCAGTTTTAAACCTTTCCTTTAAGTGTGTGGCTTCTCAAGCTTCACCTTCGGCTTTTCACTTCTCTGCCAGCTGTGGTCCCTTAGTCTGTTCCTTTCCTTTCCTCTCCTTCCCCTCCCCCTCCCTTTATCCCTTTTCCCACCCTTCCCCTTCTCCCTTCACTTCTCACTTCTCCCGTTCTTTTCCCCTCCCCCCCCCCCCTCCTCTCCCCACCAGTATGAGTAATAGAGCACCGATAGGCCTTATACGTGAGCCACCTAGGGCCTAAACATGGCCCCAGTCTGTGTGTGCTGAGACGTGCTTGCTCATGTAATATTATGCTGTCCCCCCCTTACGTGGGGTTGAGAGTGTGAACTGATATGCCTATTGCTTTGTAAACATATTTTTGAGCTAAAAAACTATATGTATAATAATAATTTCACAATAGAAATATAAGAATTGTGTGCTGCAGTGGATATGTGTATGCAGGGTGTTCCTTTTATTCCGTTTTCATTTTTCCTTTTTTTTCTCTTCTCTTTTTATTTTTCATTTTTATTATTTTCTTTCTTTTTACCTATAAGTTTTCATCGGTCCCGATGGACCTTGCGCTGGCGCGGGCCTCAGGGGACAATGCATGGGGGGTGCCCCATACAGCGATCACCCCAGGGTTTTGGGGAATTGTACGGACCGTTCCGGTGGCGTGGCGCGGTTGATTATGTCCACCCTAGGGTGGTTTTCTGCCCGCCACGCTTCCGGGTCGGGGATCGGTCGCCAGCCTTGACCCGGCCACTGGGTTTGAGTTTTCCATCCAGAGGGACACTGTCATGCCCTAATAGCTAGCAGCGCAGTTTGGGCTGCTGTCAGCAGGGCATGTCAGGTCAGCCCCACTTGAACTGTGTACCGGAAGGAGTTCCTCACAAGAACACTCCGGTCACCTGTGCTGGGCTAGGCGCCGTCTGACCTCCGCACTACGTCCGCGTGACGTCACACGCCGTGCGCATTTGGCGCCACGGGGGGAGACCATTTAAACCCAGTCTGACGCTGTGTCAGACTGAGGTGGACGTGAGGCTCGGGACGCTCTGGGAACGATCCAAAACAGGTAGTTTGACTTAACTAAATTCTTTAATCGGTGGACATTTTGCCCACCTTAATCTCGATTATAGGAAATCATTACAATTGTTCTTAATGTCCTTTTTATAGGCATTGGATATCTTACCTAGCCCCTGTTGAGGGGCAGTATATGGGTTGACCAGCCATCAAATTTGATATGCTCTGATGCCATATATACCTCATGATAAGGTAGGGGACTACACCCCCCCTCCATTTTGTGGGGATCCGTAAAATGTATTGGATATGGTTCCCATGCATCTTTATTGGGGTCTCTTTTTTGTTTGCTTTGCTATCTTTCAGAAGTTGATCCAGAAGTTCCCGCCCGTCTTCCCCCATTCGGTTCTTGCTGTCTAGGGGGCTGACCGACCCGAGCCTCTCATAAATACACATTTTTACAAGCTTCCGTAGAGGTAGGTATAGTCCGACAATTAATATTGGGCATGGTCGCACTATTTGCCTACCGCATGCATGATTATGGTTTATGTGAATACAATTGTGGTCAATAAGTACATTTGTACCCCACAGGCCCTATAAACATTTTTTGGAAAAAGAACAGGATCTCAATCTCCCCCGACAATTTCCCAGCCACGTTTTCTGGTGGTGTTCGCTGGGTACGTCCCTGTGTGGGTCCCCTGGGGGGTGCTCCAGTGCAACCATCGGCACCTCTATTCAGAAGCCTGACCATGTTCAGAACCCCTATGACATTGGAGGTAGGGAGTCATGCATATGTAATCAGACTTCACTAGACATCCTGGTCATCGCATATCCTATGCAGCATATATAACGCCTCAATGATTGTTAAACTGTTCTTTCTTTTTATGTACATTAACTAATATGTTGTTTTGTATACATACCATAGAATACGGAATAACTTTCAAAAATCCTCGTCCATCTACAAATATATCTTATCCTTGTCTCCTGATGAAGCCTCTATAGGCGAAACATGTCGAGCGTTTGGACAAGTATTATGACCTGTGTATTTTGAATGTATGACAATATAGGTGTTCCACTAGGAATTGTATGTAGCACCTTTGAACCCTATAATTCACATTCTGATGTACATAGAGTCTAATAGTGTATACTTTTTTCTTTTTTCTTTATTTTTATGTTAATAAAACAAGATATTTTATCATACCTCTATGAAATTATTTTCTTTTTTGTATGTACCATAGATAGTCCCAAATCTCCAATAATTTTTTACTGTATATTAATCTGGGATGATTGTACATTATCTATGCAAAACCTTAGAAGAACACTCCAGTCTGGTGAGCTCTGAAAAACTCTGTGGTCACCGATTGGTTGCCTGGAATTTAAAAAAAAGGCACTGAGGAACAATAGGGCTAAGCCCATGTAGGGCCCCTCTTCTTGCGTATTGGTGCCTTGCAGCACTGCACCAATCAGATGCTTTGAGGAATAATGGGGCTAAGCTCTTCTTACAGTTTGTGATCTCCAGTGACCGCATTGCAGCACTGCACCAATAGGTTGCCTGGAATCACATGATCTGAGGAACAGTGGAGCTAAGCCCAAGTAAGGAGCCCCTCCCTTCTTGCAGTTGGTGGTCCTCAGTGACTACATAAATGCAGTGCAGCGGTGAATTACATGCTAAGGCCGCTTGTTCTTACAGTTTGTGATCTCCAGAGATGGAATAAGAGCGTTGCAGAACACACCCTCTTTGGTGGCCTGGAATAACATGTTTTGAGGAACAGTGAAGCTAAGTCCATGTAGGGAGCCTTCATTTCTTGCAGTTTGTGATCTCCAGTGACCACATAGGTGCATTGCAGCACTGCACCAATAGGTTGCCTGCAATCCGATGCTTTGAGGCATAGTGGGGCTGAGCTCCTGTAGGAGCCCCTTCCTTCTTACAGTTTGTGATCTCCAGTGACCGCGTAGGTGCACTGCAGCACTGCACCAATAGGTTGCCTGGAATCACATGTTTTGAGGAACAGTGAAGCTAAGTCCATGTAGGGAGCCTTCATTTCTTGCAGTTTGTGATCTCCAGTGACCACATAGGTGCACTGTACCAATAGGTTGCCTGGAATCACATGATCTGAGGAACAATAGGGCAAAGTCCATGTAGCGGCCCCACCCTTTCTAGCAGTTTGTGATCTCCAGTCACTGCATAAGTGCACTGCAGCACACACCAATCGGAAAACACGCGCTCAGCCCATTTCCTTTTTTTGCAGTTAGTGATCTCCAGTGCCTACATAACAGTATTGCAGCACTGCACCAATAGGTTGCCCGTGTAAGGGGCCACTTCTTTTCTTGCAGTTTGTGATCTCCAGTGACTACATAACAGTATTGCAGCACTGCACCAATTGCTTGCCCCGGAATCACATGCTAAGCCCAAGTGCTTGCAGTTTTTGATCTCCAGTGACTACATCAGAATATTGCAGCACACACCAATTGGTTGCCCGTGTAAAGGGCCACTTCTTTTCTTGCAGTTTGTGATCTTTAGTGACTACATAACAGTATTGCAGCACACACCAATTGGTTGCCCCGGAATGGCAAGTTTTGGGGAACGTTGGGACAAAGCCCATGTAAGGGGCCACTTCTTTTCTTGCAGTTTGTGATCTCCAGTTACTGCATAAGTGCACTGCAGCACACACCAATAGGAAAACACACGCTCAGCCCATTTCCTTTTTGCAGTTTGTGATCTCCAGTGACTACATAAGTGCACTGCAGCACACAGATCACCATTCTTGGCTCCCAGCATGCCCCATTCTTAGTCCCTGTTAGCTGTGACAGTGTAGGCTGCAGACAGGCTGAATATACACAAAGCAATGCCTGCACTGCTCTGCTCAGGAGATAAGAGGTTATAATCGTCCCCTAATATTTCCCGAGAGCCGACATGCTAAAATGTATCTTAAAAACTTAACAATGAACATCTCTTTATTTGCACTCTTTTGTTTTATCTGAGAGCAAACGAAACACCTGCCGATCCTGCCAGAAATCAAGGGAGCTGATAACTTCCTGTGCAGCACTTTTATCAGGGCCAATGATAAAAGTGCAGCACAGGAAGTCATCAGTTCCGGTGTCAAACTGGCGGCCCTCCAGCCGTTGCAGGAACTACAAGTCCCATGAGGCATTGCAGCCCCCCCCCCCCCCCTCATGCTCTGCAGTCCTGTCCTATGGTGACAACGTCTCAAAGGAAATGGGAAAACCCATCTGCCCAGAAACCCCAAATTTTGGCTGCAGCTAGGGGGGCATCTAGGAACCCTTAACTATCGAGTTTGAAGTTCGGGGGACCTTTGGCTGCAAATAGGCACAGTGAGGCTGCAAATGGGCACAGTGAGGCTGCAAATGGACACAGTGAGGCTGCAAATGGGCACAGCGAGGCTGCAAATGGGCACAGCGAGGCTGCAAATGGGCACAGCGAGGCTGCAAATGGGTACAGCGAGGCTGCAAATGGGCACAGTGAAGCTGCAAATGGACACAGTGAGGCTGCAAATGGGCAAATGGGCACAGTGAGGCTGCAAATGGGCGCAGAGAGGCTGCAAATGAGCACAGTGAGGCTGCAAATGGGCACAGTGAGGCTGCAAATGGGCACAGTGAAGCTGCAAATGGGCACAGTGAGGCTGCAAATGGGCACAGTGAGGCTGCAAATGGGCACAGTGATGGCTGCAAATGGGCACAGTGAGGCTGCAGCTAAGTTCCCCAAGGACTCATGGGTGTAAGACATCTGGACCTGGTGATTTGTTCACAGTTTCACAAGTTTCTCTAGTCTCACCTCCCCAACCTACATAGGGTGGAGGCCGCACACCCCTAAGAATATATGGGAAAAGGAAAAGTTCTCCCAGGGGGGGTTTTTAGCGACATGATGTTTTAGTCAAAGGAGACGAAAAGATAATAAAATTAAATCATTTCATTTATTTGTACAATGGATCAGAATACTTCAATTCTTAAAATGATGAACTCTGGTTACAAAAAGTCTAAGAAATGTGCCATCAATGTTGGTAAAAAATCAGCAATACAATACATTGTATACAATTGTGAAATTAACATCCTTTTGAGTACCCCTACGCGTTTCGACCAATACTATCACAGTCTTCTTCAGGGGGATTTGTACTCTGGTGAGATATATCAGAAAAATATTAGGATTCTGACACTCTAGCAAAATGTTGGCATCTGTTATACATAAATAAGATTATATTTACCGCTTAAAAAAAATGAGCTTCGGAGCGTGACACTTTAACCAGAGATTGTGGGAGAACTTTTCCTTTTTTCCATGGTGACAACGTCTCTTCCATTAGAGACGGCACAGTGAGCGTTGTCACCCCAGGACAGGAAGTGTGTTCCTGGCAGGATCACCAGGCGAGAAAACAAAAAAACGTGGATGCGGGTTTTATATTTTGATAATATTTAATGTATCATCTTGAAACTTTCCGGGGGTCCTTTGAACATTCACAGCGCACGTCAATTTTGAAAACTAAAAACTTTATTCCACACAAAAATTTTGGTACAAAACATCTTACTGTAATCTAAATCGACCTAAAACTGCGGTTCAGTTTTGGCGAAGCCGGCCGACCTCCCAACAAGTTTGTACACAACAGCGGTGACAAGGTACCGTATATACTCGAGTATAAGCCGGTTTTTCAGCACATTTTTTTGCCCCCCTCGGCTTATACTCGAGTCCAGAATTTTTCTGCTGCAGAAAATTACATTTTCCGAAGCGACTTTGGGGCCCCGTATCTCGGGGCCACTTGGTGCTAGGAACCCCAAATTTGGTGTGCAAACCCAGTGGAACCAACACTACAACATATACAAGCTGGGGTTCCTAGCACCAAGTGGCCCCCGAGATACGGGCCCCCAAGTCGGTTTGGAAAATGTCATCCTCATTCTCTGCTGCAGAAAAGTGCTTGACATTTTCTGAACCGACTTTGGGGCCCCGTATCTCAGGGCTACTTAGTGCTAGGAACCCCAGCTTGGATTCGTTGTAGTGCTAGTTCCACTGGGTTTGCACACCAAATTTGGGGTTCCTATCAGTAAGTGGCCCCAAAATACGGGGGCCCCAATGTCGGTCAACTGTGTCCATCTGCAGCAATGTCATTTTGGGACCCTTTGGGCCCAGAAACCCTAAAATTTGGCTGCAGCTAGGGGGGCATCTAGGAACCCTTAACTATTGAGTTTGAAGTTCGGGTGACCTTTGGCTGCAAATGGGGACAGTGAGGCTGCAAATGGGCACAGTGAGGCTGCAAATGGGCACAGTGAGGCTGCAAATGGGCACAGTGAGGCTGCAAATGGGCACAGTGAGGCTGCAAATGGGCACAGTGAGGCTGCAAATGGGCACAGTGAGGCATGCAAATGGGCACAGTGAGGCCTGCAAATGGGCACAGTGAGGCTGCAAATGGGCACAGTGAGGCTGCAAATGGACACAGTGAGACTGCAAATGGACACAGTGAGGCTGCAAATGGACACAGTGAGCCTGCAAATGGACACAGTGAGCCTGCAAATGGACACAGTGAGCCTGCAAATGGACACAGTGAGGCTGCAAATGGGCACAGTGAGGCTGCAAATGGGCACAGTGAGGCTGCAAATGGACACAGCGAGGCTGCAAATGGGCACAGTGAGGCTGCAAATGGGCACAGTGAGGCCTGCAAATGGGCACAGTGAGGCTGCAAATGGACACAGTGAGACTGCAAATGGACACAGTGAGGCTGCAAATGGGCACAGTGAGGCATGCAAATGGGCACAGTGAGGCTGCAAATGGGCACAGTGAGACTGCAAATGGACACAGTGAGGCTGCAAATGGGCATTGTTGACCCTCTTTTCCACTTACAGTAGCTGCGCATTTCTCACCCTAGGCTTATACTAGAGTCAATAAGTTTTCCCATTTTTTTGTGGTAAAATTAGGTGCCTCGGCTTATATTGGGGTCGGCTTATAATCGAGTATATATACGGTAAGTGGACCTCTTAACATTTTTTGGATTCATTTGGCCTTTATAGTAAGAACAACTATTTCTGGTAAAAAGAATGGGAAGTGTGTTTGCCATGGGGGGGGGGTTTAATACGAAGATTTCTCAAAAAGTTTCCGCACTTTTTTAAACTCTTATTAAATATAAATAAAATAGGGTGGAAACTTTTTGAAGACCCCTCGTATTCGTGGTTCTGAGGTTTTTAAGTGCTATATGTAGAAATATTCCGTAAAAAAAGACGAACAAAATGGGCTTAAACTGCCTGAATCGTTCTATGCAGCCGGTACGCCATCCTGTGGTGGATTGGGAGTATAACACTTTGTGCACTTGTAACGACCACTTGTTGGCAAGATGGTTCAATACGTTCGTTGGTCAATGGTTAATTATTGCCTTAGGCTGAGAATATAAGAGGTCCTACACACTGAAGTAAGTGCGGCTGACCTGTTGGAGAACGTGTCTGAACTCATATTGAGTCAATAATCGCAGCCTCTGCAAGAGCCTGCTGTCGCTCACAATTTCTAAAGGTCTTAACTGAAACGCGATGGCCTTGAAATCTCCATCCTGCAGACTTGGTATACTATTCAGCTGGGTGCAAATATTTCTGGTCTATAACCTAAACCCGGCCCCGCCTATAGCCTGTTGTATATGTTCTCCAGCAGGTAAACAGGGCTCAGTCGCCTCATCGATCGCGTGCTATAAGCTACACAGGTGTGCATTCCTGAACGCCTCCAGCACAAGAACCGGCATGTCAGGATTTGGGACCACGCTTAAATATACACTTCACATACTTCCTAGTGATGCAAACAAGATGTGATCAGCAGGAATAGGCAGTACAGGCAGCCGCCTTGGCCACTTTAGCAAGGGGGGTTCCAAAAAGTCAGGACCTTCAACTTATCCTGCTTAGGTAGTTTATAGCTTATGGTGATGGAGGGTCACACTTTGGCCTTTTCTCCTTGGATGCCTGAGGACCTCATCCCCGGCACTGCCCAGGTATTTTTTATTACAGTATCACAGGACTCCCCCAACGATGCCTTCTCCTTTTCTCTTCAGAAATACTGTGCCATCTTTCTTCAGGCAACATACACGGTCACCATCTACGGCTTGGACTGAGATGCCCGCTCAGAGATGACAGAATCATCCCTCCGATACCTTCCATATTGTTGAGGACTGTAGTTTCCTGATATACATCTCAATCCTTTTGTTATAAATGGGTACCACGTTTGTTCTACACAAAAATCTGAAATATAACTGAGCTAACTTCCCCAAGGACTCATGGGTGTAAGACGTCTGGACCTGGTGATTTGTTCACAGTTTCACAAGTTTCTCTAGTCTCACCTCCCCAACCTACATAGGGTGGTAGTGCATGCTGGGACTATGGACCAGCAACTGACACTCCACCACCTACACAGGGTGACAGTGCATGCTAGGACTATGGACCAACAACTGCCTCTCCACCACCTACCCAACCTACAGAGGGTATCAGTGCATGCTGGGACTGTGTAGTTGGTTTTCAACCAGCCACCAAGGTACCTTCGGTGAAACCTCTAGTCAGTGAGATGTTAAAAATCAGAAATGTAACTGAGCTAAGTTCCCTAAGTACTCATGGGTGTAAGACATCGGGACTTGGTGATTTGTTTGCATTAAGTTTCTCTAGTCTCACCTACCCAACCTACACAGGGTGGTAGTGCATGCTGGGTCTATGGGCCAACAACTGCCTCTCCACCACCTACCCAACCTACACAGGGTGGCAGTGCATGGTGGGAGTATGGCCCCACAACTATCACTTATCACTTACCCAACCTACAAAAGTTAACAGTGCATGCTGGGATTGTATAGCTGGTTTTCAGTCAACCACCGAGGTACCTTCAGTGAAACCTTCAGTCAGTAGGTTGTTAAAAATCAGAAATGTAACTGTGCTAAGTTCCCTAAGGACTCATGGGTGTAAGACATCTGGACTTGGTAATTTGTTCGCATTAAGTTTCTCTAGTCTCACCTCCCCAACCTACACAGGGTGGTAGGGCATGCTGGGTCTATGGGCCAACAACTGCCACTCCACCACCTACCCAACCTACACAGGATGGTAGTGCATGCTTGGACTATGGACCAACAACTGCCTCTCCACCACCTACCCAACCTACAAAGGGTGGCAGTGCATGCTGGGAGTATGGCCCCACAACTATCACTTATCACCTACCCAACCTACAAAGGGTGGCAGTGCATGGTGAGAGTATGGCCCCCACAACTATCACTTATCACCTACCCAAGCTACAGAGGTTAACAGTGCATGCTGGGATTGTGTAGCTGGTTTTCAGTCAACCACCGAGGTACCTTCGATGAAACCTTCAGCCAGTAGGTTGTTAAAAATCAGAAATATAACTGAGCTAAGTTCCCCAAGGGCTCATGGGTGTAAGACATCTGGACCAGGTGATTTGTTCACATAAAGTTTTCTCTAGTCTCACCTCCCCAACCTACACAGGGTCGCAGTGCATGCTGGGACTATGGACCCATAACTGCCACTCCACCACTTACCCAACCTACACAGGGTGGTAATGCATGCTGGGACCATGGACCAAACACTGCCACTGCATCACCTACCCAACCTACAAAGGGTGGCAGTGCATGGTGAGAGTATGGCCCCACAACTATCACTTATCACCTACCCAAGCTACAGAGGTTAACAGTGCATGCTGGGATTGTGTAGCTGGTTTTCAGTCAACCACCGAGGTACCTTCAGTGAAACCTTCAGTCAGTAGGTTCTTAAAAATCAGAAATAACTGAGCTAAGTTCCCTAAGGGCTCATGGGTGTAAGACATCTGGACCAGGTGATTTGTTCACATAAAGTTTTCTCTAGTCTCACCTCCCAACCTACACAGGGTCGCAGTGCATGCTGGGACTATGGACCCATAACTACCACTCCACCACTTACCCAACCTACACAGGGTGGTAATGCATGCTGGGACCATGGACCAAACACTGCCACTGCATCACCTACCAAACCTACAGAAGGTGGCAGTGCATGCTGGGACTATGGACCAAACACTGCCACTTCATCACCTACCCAACCTACAGAAGGTGGCAGTGCATGCTGGGACTATGGACCAAACACTGCCACTGCATCACCTACCCAACCTACAGAAGGTGGCAGTGCATGCTGGAACTATGGACCAAACACTGCCACTGCATCACCTACCCAACCTACAGAAGGTGGCAGTGCATGCTGGGACTATGGACCAAACACTGCCACTGCATCACCTACCCAACCGACAGAAGGTGGCAGTGCATGCTGGGACTATGGACCAAACACTGCCACTGCATCACCTACCCAACCTACAGAAGGTGGCTGTGCATGCTGGGACTATGGACCAAACACTGCCACTGCATCACCTACCCAACCTACAGAAGGTGGCAGTGCATGCTGGGACTATGGACCAAACACTGCCACTGCATCACCTACCCAACCTACAGAAGGTGGCAGTGCATGCTGGGACTATGGACCAAACACTGCCACTGCATCACCTACCCAACCTACAGAAGGTGGCAGTGCATGCTGGAACTATGGACCAAACACTGCCACTGCATCACCTACCCAACCTACAGAAGGTGGCAGTGCATGCTGGGACTATGGACCAAACACTGCCACTGCATCACCTACCCAACCTACAGAAGGTGGCAGTGCATGCTGGGACTATGGACCAAACACTGCCACTGCATCACCTACCCAACCTACAGAAGGTGGCTGTGCATGCTGGGACTATGGACCAAACACTACCACTGCATCACCTACCCAACCTACAGAAGGTGGCAGTGCATGCTGGGACTATGGACCAAACACTGCCACTGCATCACCTACCCAACCTACAGAAGGTGGCTGTGCATGCTGGGACTATGGACCCACAACTATCTTTCCACCACCTACCCTTCCCACAGAGGGTAGCAGTGCATGCTGGGATTGTGTACCTGTTTTTCAGTTAACCATTGAGGTACCTTCGATGAAACCTCATTAAGTATTACCAATAAGATACAGATCATCACCCGCTGCCTCTCAACCTGGGGCCTCGCTATGAAGTTACGTTGGGGTCTTGGCTTTAAATTAAGCGTAGTTGGCCTGGTGTCAAGGAACTTACGCCGACGAGGCAGCAATGGGTGCCAAATCATTCAGTAGTTGGCACTATGCATTCTGTATGACTACCAGCAGGTGGCGTGATGATCTCTGAGAGACTTGGAGACACAGCAGTCGGTATTGTTGAGGAGATGTTCGATGCCCCGCGAGGTTAAGGGTTAAACATGTTTCTTTTGGCAGGCGGCCTGGTTACCGAAGACATTCACAGAGGCAGAGTGGGGGGAGGGCTAGGTAGCATAGGAATGAATAGCTCCTTGTTGGGGAATACAATGGATAGATGTCTGTTTATTCGATACTCCATATCCTGCTTTAATCCTTTGGTCCATCTGAGGGTCTTTCATTCATGGCCGGTTTATGCTAAACAACTTTCCATCCTTTACGTCAAGCTAGAAACTAGTCAAACATTTGAAAAAAAAATCCTTTAGAAATGTTATATTGTTAAATTTGGTCAAAAATATCTTAAAATTCTTCTACCGAAGACTCCAATCCCTCTTAGTGTTATATAAAAGAGCCGATAAGGGGGGGAGACAGATTGGAGGAAGCTGGTGGGGCCATGAAACGCTGTTTACTAATTAGCAATTGTTCCTAATTGGCGTGTGAAGTCGCGGCTCCGCGGTATTGTGCAGATGCGAGTCGTCTTTTATAGCTCCGTAAATCCGGGTCAAATCGATGAACGCCAAAATGGCGTGGGAGACAATCTGGCCTATTGACGGGACGCATTGACCCTTTTCCGTGTGTGAAAAGTTGCTCATTTGGCTTTTGCTGCCCACCGTCTTTGGCTGTAAAATCAGATAACGTGTCCGGAAGAAGAGAGATCAGACAAGGATCTCTAGATGAAGAAGTCAAAAGAGCTTCATAATTGGTGAGGACACCTTTGGCAATGAGTATTGAAAGTGATAATCTCCCATGGTGTCAATGGTTTGGGCCCCTAGTGGAGTAGGTCGTTTTTGTTGAGTAGCATTATCTCTTTTTGTTGTGAAATTTTTTGTGAGGTAGCTTTTTTTGGCTGTGGAATAGGTGAACAGCATTAGAGTTCTGATCTGAGGAACATGAGATGGTTCAAGTCTTGGTCTGTTTGTGGACCTTGAGATGGTTCCAGACTTTGGTCTTTCTAAAGACCTTGAGATGGTTCCAGACTTTGGTCTTTCTAAAGACCTTGAGATGGTTCGTGACTTTGGTCTGTTTGTGGACCTTGAGATGGTTCGTGACTTTGGTCTGTTTGTGGAACTTGAGATGGTTCGTGACTTTGGTCTTTCTGAAGACCTTGAGATGGTTCGAGACTTTGGTCTATTTGAAGACCTTGAGATGGTTTGTGACTTTGGTCTTTGTGGCATACTACATAAACAACTCTTCTAAGTGGCAAAGCCGCTTCTGGCTTTGTCGTGGGATTCTGCAAGAGCAAGAAACATCGAGCTTAAAGTGTTGAAGTAGGTAGTTATTGTTGAATAGAAAGCATTGTCTCTATAAGGTCTTTTGAATTTTTTAGTGAGGTAGCTTTTTTGGCTGAGGAATAGGTGAGGAATTACTGAGAACCTTGAAATAGTTCGAGATTTTGGTCGTTTTGAGGACCTTGAGATGGTTTGTGACTTTGAGCTTTTTGAAGACCTTGAGAAGGTTTGTGACTTTGGTCTTTTTGAAGACCTTGAGCTGGTTTGTGACTTTGTTCTTTTTGAAGACCTTGAGATGGTTTGTGACTTTGGTCTTTTTGAAGACCTTGAGCTGGTTTGTGACTTTGTTCTTTTTGAAGACCTTGAGATGGTTTGTGACTTTGGTCTTTTTGAAGACCTTGAGATGGTTTGTGACTTTGGTCTTTTTGAAGACCTTGAGATGGTTTGTGACGTTGGTCTTTTTGAAGACCTTGAGATGGTTTGTGACTTTGGTCTTTTTGAAGACCTTGAGATGGTTTGTGACTTTGGTCTTTTTGAAGACCTTGAGATGGTTTGTGACTTTGGTCTTTTTGAAGACCTTGAGAAGGTTTGTGACTTTGGTCTTTTTGAAGACCTTGAGATGGTTTGTGACTTTGGTCTTTTTGAAGACCTTGAGATGGTTTGTGACTTTGGTCTTTTTGAAGACCTTGAGATGGTTTGCGACTTTGGTCTTTTTGAAGACCTTGAGATGGTTTGTGACCTTGGTCTTTTTGAGGACCTTGAGGTGGTTCGTGACTCTGATCTTTTTGAAAACCTTGAGATGGTTCATGACTTTGGTCTTTGTGGCATACTACGTCAACAACTCTTCGAAGTGGCAAAGCGGCGTCTGGCTTGGTCATGGAATCCTGTAAGAGCAAAAAAACATTGAGCACAAAGTGTTTTTAGATTTTGGAAAGAGTAGGGAATGGTTAGAACGCCTGTCTGGGTTTAATTTGGTGTCCATATCATCTTGAGATCTCTCTTAACCTTCTGCTCCACCAACACAAGATGAGGACATCTCTCCAAAGTGAGAAAAATACCATCATAGACAGTTGTCAACAGAACTGGCGTCCCCATTGGAAAGTTTCTCCTCTATTCTTGGTTCAATGACAACAAAATTTGGAAATTTGGGATATAGAAAGCAGTAAATGCACCACACCAATGACCAATGGCCAGAGTCCAAAATTATCTCTTTAAGAAAGGAAGTAGAAAAAGATGGCAACACGTTTTTAGAGGTTCAGACATCTCCCCCTCTACATAATTACTAGCCCTGATGAAAAGGGAAAGTCTAAACCTCTAACATATTTATTTTCTTCCTCTACTGATTATCCGATAAGACACCATTTTGGACTCTGACCATTGGCGTGACACCTTTACTGCTTCCTACACAGTTGGACTTTTCTCAAGACCTCCTCCCCATGGGAACAATAGAGATTGGCTCAATTATATACATCGAAGGAATTGAGCAATGTTATACATAGACATAGTTACATATTATTTAGTGAACATGGGGCATAGAAAGCAGATGAGGGCATGGAAATTGAGATAAGCTGAACTTACCACAAATTTATAAAAACAAATTTCTGAATAAGAGGTGATTCACTCCTAGGAAGCCACAAAGAGTACTTACTATATCTGCTCTTTGTGGCTTCCTGGGAGTGAATCACCTCTTATTCAGAAATTTGTTTTTATACAAGAAACTGACATTACTGTGTGTAATTTTCTCTCAGATCCATCCAAGTGTATGTGGTAAGTTCAGCTTATCTCCATTTCCATGCCCCCATCTGCTTTCTATGCCCCATGTTCACTAAATGATATGTAACTATGTCTATGTATCATAGCTAAACCTATGAATCTCCTGAAGAAACTCCACAGAGTGAAACATGTCGAGTATGGCAAAGCTCTGCACAAATTTCGCCTGATTTAACCCATATGTCTGTAAAGTATGGATGTATTACCTGTGTCCTTTGCCGTTATCTGTCCCTATGGGGAAATAAAATTCTAATATTTCATATACATCGCTAGTGTTCACATTTACTCTTTATAATCCAGATACCATATACGAAAAATCCCTGAGGCTTGTGGTCTCACCCTTTCCCCTATCTCTATTTAGGTCTTCAAATTATTGGGATTTTGGTATCGCCTATAGCTCAACTACTTCATCTAGTATATTATAACCAAAAATATTAAGTTTGCCAAATCTTGGTGAGACCACTTGGAGATATAGAAACTATGGATGATGTTCTATAACAAAAGCAGCAAAAATAACTACGGGTGGGTAGGATTACGAAGGAGAACCACAAAAATTGTAGGAAAAAAACCTTTGAAGACAGGCCAGTCCCAAAAACTGTCATTGGATACTGTAGTGGAAAACAAATGTGGAAGAGAATAAAGACCCCAAGATCCATAAAATAAACTTCTGAAGAATTTGTAATTTTTAGCCTCGTTTCTGAAAGTCTTTATCTCCACCATTTTTATAGGTGCCACCTGTAGCTTATCTGATGGATACCCAATTATTAATCATGGAGATTCTACTTGGAGGGCCTAGACCAGTGATGGTGAACCTTTTTGAGCCCGAGTGCCCAAACTGAAATAAATACATTGGTTTTGTGTTGCAAAGTGCCAACACGGCAATTCACGAGAGAGGGGGGGGGCTGAGCGAAGGAGGTGGGGGTGAGAGAGATAGGGGGTGAGAGTGAGGGGTGTAAGAGAGATGCTGAGAGGGAGGGGGGCAAAGAGAGAGGGGGTGAGAGGGAAAGAGAGAGGGAGAGAGGGAGGGGCCGAGAGAGAGAGAGAGGGGTGTGAGATATGCTGAGAGAGAGTGAGAACAGAGAGAGGGAGGGGGGCTGAGAGGGAGAGGGGCTGAGAGAAAGAGGGAGAGGGGCTGAGGGAGATGCTGAGAGGGAGGGGGCAGAGAGAGAGGGGTGTGAGAGATATGCTGAAAGAGAGAGGGAACCGAGAGAGGAAGAGGGGCCGAGAGAGAGGGAGGGGGGGCAGAGAGAGAGAGAGGGGGGGGTGTGAGATATGCTGAGAGAGAGGGAGAACAGAGAGAGGGGGGGGGAGAGGGAGAGGGTCTGAGAGAAAGAGCGAGAGGGGCTGAGGGAGATGCTGAGAGGGAGGGGCAGAGAGAGAGGGGTGTGAGAGATATGCTGAAAGAGAGAGGAAACCGAGAGAGGAAGAGGGGCCAAGAGAGAGGGGGGGGGGGGGCAGAGAGAGAGAGCGAGAGGGGGGTGTGAGATATGCTGAGAGAGAGGGAGAACAGAGAGAGGAGGGGGGCTGAGAGGGAGAGGGGCTGAGAGAAAGAGGGAGAGGGGCTGAGGGAGATGTTGAGAGGGAGGGGGCAGAGAGAGAGGGGTGTGAGATATGCTGAAAGAGAGAGGGAACCGAGAGAGGAAGAGGGGCCGAGAGAGAGGGAGGGGGACAGAGAGAGAGAGGGGGTGTGAGATATGCTCAGAGAGAGGGAGAACAGAGAGAGGGAGAGGGGCTGAGAAAAAGAGGGAGAGGGGCTGAGGGAGATGCTGAGAGGGAGGGGGCAGAGAGAGAGGGGTGTGAGAGATATGCTGAAAGAGAGAGGAAACCGAGAGAGGAAGAGGGGCCGAGAGAGAGAGGAGGGGGGGCAGAGAGAGAGAGAGGGGGTGTGAGATATGCTGAGAGAGAGGGAGAACAGAGAGAGGGAGGGGGGCTGAGAGGGAGAGGGGCTGAGAGAAAGAGGGAGAGGGGCTGAGGGAGATGTTGAGAGGGAGGGGGCAGAGAGAGAGGGGTGTGAGAGATATGCTGAAAGAGAGAGGGAACCGAGAGAGGAAGAGGGGCCGAGAGAGAGGGAGGGGGGACAGAGAGAGAGAGAGAGAGGGGGGGTGTGAGATATGCTGAGAGAGAGGGAGAACAGAGAGAGGGAGAGGGGGCTGAGAGAAAGAGGGAGAGGGGCTGAGGGAGATGCTGAGAGGGAGGGGGCAGAGAGAGAGGGGTGTGAGAGATATGCTGAAAGAGAGAGGGAACCGAGAGAGGAAGAGGGGCCGAGAGAGAGGGAGGGGGGACAGAGAGAGAGAGAGAGAGAGAGGGGGGGGGTGTGAGATATGCTGAGAGAGAGGGAGAACAGAGAGAGGGAGGGGGGCTGAGAGGGAGAGGGGCTGAGAGAAAGAGGGAGAGGGGCTGAGGGAGGGGGCAGAGAGAGAGGGGTGTGAGAGATATGCTGAAAGAGAGAGGGAACCAAGAGAGGAAGAGGGGCCGAGAGAGAGGGAGGGGGGCCGAGAGAGAGAGAGAGGGGGGGTGTGAGATATGCTGAGAGAGAGGGAGAACAGAGAGAGGAGGGGGGCTGAGAGGGAGAGGGGCTGAGAGAAAGAGGGAGAGGGGCTGAGGGAGATGTTGAGAGGGAGGGGGCAGAGAGAGAGGGGTGTGAGAGATATGCTGAAAGAGAGAGGGAACTGAGAGAGGAAGAGGGGCCGAGAGAGGGAGGGGGGGGAGAGAGAGAGAGAGAGAGGGGGGTGTGAGATATGCTGAGAGAGAGGGAGAACAGAGAGAGGGAGGGGGGCTGAGAGGGAGAGGGGCTGAGAGAAAGAGGGAGAGGGGCTGAGGGAGATGTTGAGAGGGAGGGGGCAGAGAGAGAGGGGTGTGAGAGATATGCTGAAAGAGAGAGGGAACCAAGAGAGGAAGAGGGGCCGAGAGAGAGAGGGGGGCAGAGGGAGAGAGAGAGAGAGAGAGGGTGTGAGATATGCTGAGAGAGAGGGAGAACAGAGAGAGGGAGGGGGCTGAGAGGGAGAGGGGCTGAGAGAAAGAGGGAGAGGGGCTGAGGGAGAGGGGACAGAGAGAGAGAGATGGGGGACAGAGAGGGGGAACAGAGAAAGAAGGGGGCAGAGAGAGAGGGGTGAACAGAGAGAGGGGGACACAAAGAGGGGGGCTGAAAGAGAGGGAGGGGGGCTGAGAGGAGAGAGAGACCTCGAGCTCTGTCCTGGACCCTCTCGTGTGCCCACAGAGATGGCTCTGCGTGCCAGCTGTGGCACGTGTGCCATAGGTTCGCCATCACTGACCTAGACACATGTATCCTGAATTATTTTCCATGACTGAACATTTGGAAAGGAGATGCATAAATGTTTATTGAACTTTGAGGCAAATGTGTCGCACTTCTTGGTGAGATGAACCTCGAGATATGGAATGAAATAGACGCCCTACTACAGTAACTGTTATTGGCATCCTGACACCTTCCTCACCTCTGAAAGAAGCTCCACCACTTCTGCTGAAGTCCCATCCTCGACCATTACATTTTGGTTCTGCTTGTTCTCCACAACATGGCTGGTGGCCCAGTTGGCCTTTGTCTTGCATAAGAGGCTTCGAGGGCAAATTAGAGGTAGTTAACAACCATACAATGGATGCAAATCATACACTGCAGTATACATTATATAGAACAGCCTTTCTCAACCTATTTACCCCAGAGAAACACTTGGAATAACTTTCAGGTCTTGGGGAACCCCTGCAAAAATTAACTTATCAGGGGAATGTCATTTACATTGGCGGTCAGTAGGCAGAACTAAATTCTCACAGTGGTGAAGGCCATAGTCAGCTAAATGCTCATTGGTGTCACACCACTGGTTCTGCTGTTGCATGGTTTGACCTGGAACTTTGAAGGCACCATAAGATGGGAGGTCAAAAGGCTTAGGGAATGCCCAACAAGTTATGAAGGAACCCGGTTTGAGAATCCCTGATGTTTGTTGACAACTGACCATCACACCTGTTGGTTGGACAACCCAAAACTATGGGCATCAGTTTGGAGCCCCCCCCTCTCCCAAGGTCATTTAGATAGAGTTGCCCACCTTTGCAGCTATAACATCCTCCACTCTTCTAGGAAGGCTTTCCACAAGCTGTTGGAGGGTGTCTATGTGAATTTCTGATACTGATGTTGGATAGGAAGACATGGCTCACACATCGGACCTCGCGTTGGGCGCCAAAAAATAATAAAAACCTGGCTCACAATTGACATTCCAATCCATCCCAAAGCTGGTCAGTAGGGTTGAGGTCAGGGATCTGTACAGAACACTCGAGTTCCTCCACACCAAACTGGCCGAACCGTGTCTTTATGGAGCTGGATTAGTACACAGGGGCAGTGGCGGTGCGTGCATAGAGGGCGCAGGAGCGCCGCCCCCCCCCCTTTCCTGCACCGCTCTATCACCAATAGATAGATTCATGCATTGCATGAATCTATCTGTTGTCACCGCTGCCGCCCCCTATTCAGGTGTCCGGCCCCTGATCGGGCGCCGGGCATCTGAATTACAGCGGGGGGGGGGGTGTTTCTGGAAGCGCCCTATTAGAGCTGTAAGCTCTAATAGGGGACCTGATTAGAGCGGTGTGCTCTAATAGGCTTCCATAAGTGTAAACAGCGGGCGCACCACTGCTGTGCGTTCGCTGATTACACAGTATTGTGTTAGAGAAGCGAATACATCGCTTCCCTAACACAGACCCGCCTCTCAGCCAATCAGGTTGCTGGGTCTGTTACCTGTCACCTGATTGGCTGAAGTCACAGGCGCTGTGATTGGGCGCTAGGCGTCCAATCATAGCAGAAGACAGGAGCGCGGGAGAAGACATCGGAAGATGAGGGGACACCGCGCGCTGCACACCGAGACAAGGTAAGTGCAGAGGGCAGGCAGGGGGCACAGTGGCAGCACTTGAGGGGCACAATGGCAGCACTTGGGGCACAGTGGCAGCACTTGGGGCACAGTGGCAGAACTTGAGGGGCACAGTGGCAGCACTTGAGGGGCACAGTGGCAGCACTTGGGGCACAGTGGCAGCACTTGAGGGGCACAGTGGCAGCACTTGAGGGGCACAGTGGCAGCACTTGGGGGGCACAGTGGCAGCACTTGAGGGGCACAGTGGCAGCACTTGAGGGGCACAGTGGCAGCACTTGAGGGGCACAGTGGCAGCACTTGGGGCACAGTGGCAGCACTTGAGGGGCACAGTGGCAGCACTTGGGGCACAGTGGCAGCACTTGGGGCACAGTGGCAGCACTTGAGGGGAACAGTGGCAGCACTTGGGGCACAATGGCAGCACTTGGGGCACAGTGGCAGAACTTGGGGCACAGTGGCAGAACTTGGGGCACAGTGGCAGAACTTGGGGCACAGTGGCAGAACTTGGGGCACAGTGGCAGAACTTGGGGCACAGTGGCAGCACTTGGGGCACAGTGGCAGCGTTCGATGGCACAGTGAGGCTGTTTGTTTGCGCCCCCCCAAAAAATTTTGAGCACCAGCCGCCACTGCACAGGGGCATAGTCATGGTGGAACAGAAAATGGTCTTCATCAAACTACGACAAGGTTGGGAGAGGACCATTGTCCTCAATGTCTTGTATGATGGAGTAATTACAGTACCCTTTATTGGAAACACCTGAACTCAGTCATTGTGGAAGGGGGGGTTCACATACTTTTGGCCATATAACATCTTCACAGGACTGTTGTTCCTACCTCTTCCAATGCACCACAAAGAGCAAGAGAAGACAGAGGACAATACAAGCCCCTCCAATATGGATTCCTAGTACCAGTCCTGACATCGTCTCTCCTTCCTCACAAAGACAGGCCGGGGCTGGATCTGCGGGCAGTAAAAAAGGAGAAGAAAAACTATTGTGAATTGTGAAATGTAGGCAGGATATGGGTGTTTCTTCAGGAGAAACGATTTGAGGAACATGACTTGACCAGAAGGGCGTTGGCTACGGTGAGCTAAATTCTAGATACGTTAATATGTCATCTACAACTGTTCCCAAATGTTTGTATTTCCTCAAAAATTTGGCAACTGAAGAGCTTTGAGCTTCTATTTGTACCCATAAATGTGTTTCTAGTTTGAAAATGGCAGAAATCTGTAAACTATTTACGTTTTATTTTTCTAAACTTTTCTTTGTGCCCGTCGGCATTGTCACCTACATAGTTGCATGCCGTATATACTCGAGTATAAGCCGAGTTTTTCAGCACACAGAGAATGACATTTTCCGACCCGACTTTGGGGCCCCGTATCTCGGGGGCCACTTGGTGATAGGAACACCAAATTTGGATAGGTTGTAGTGATAGTTCCACTGGGTTTGCATACCAAATGCACACCAAATTTGGGGTTCCTAGCACCAAGTGACCCCGAGATACAGGGCCCCAAAGTCGGTCAACTGTGTCCATCTGCAGCAATGTCATTTCGGGACCCTTAGGGTACAGAGACCCCAATTTTGGGCTGCAGCTAGGGGGGCATTTAGGAACCCTTAACTACCAAGTTTGAAGTTCGGGGGACCTATGGCTGCAAATGGGCACAGTGAGGCTGCAAATGGGCACAGTGAGGCTGCAAATGGGCACAGTGAGGCTGCAAATGGGCACAGTGAGGCTGCAAATGGGCACAGTGAGGCATGCAAATGGGCACAGTGAGGCATGCAAATGGGCACAGTGAGGCATGCAAATGGGCATTGTTGACCCTCTTTTCCACTTACAGTAGCTGCGCATTTCTCACCCTAGGGCAGTGATGGCAAACCTTTTTGAGCCCGAGTGCCCAAACTGAAATAAATACATTGGTTTTGTGTTGCAAAGTACCAACACGGCAATTCACGAGAGAGGGGGGCTGAGCGAACGAGGGGGGGGGGGTGAGAGAGAGAGAGGGGGCAGAGAGAGAGGGGCGTGAGAGATATGCTGAAAGAGAGAGGAAACCGAGAGAGGGAGAGGGGCCAAGAGAGAGAGAGGGGTGTGAGATATGCTGAGAGAGAGGGGAACAGAGAGAGGGAGGGGGGCTGAGAGGGAGAGGGGCTGAGAGAAAGAAGGAGAGGGGCCGAGAGAAAGAGGGAGAGGGGCTGAGAGAGAGGGAGAGGGGCTGAGAGAGAGGGAGAGGGGCCGAGAGAAAGAGGGAGAGGGGCTGAGAGAGAGGGAGAGGGGCTGAGAGAGAGGGAGAGGGGCTGAGAGAAAGAGGGAGAGGGGCTGAGAGAGAGGGAGAGGGGACAGATAGAGAGGGAGAGGGGCCGAGAGAAAGAGGGAGAGGGGCAGAGAGATAGAGGGAGAGGGGACAGAGAGAGAGGGAGAGGGGACGGAGAGAAAGAGGGGGAGGGGCAGAGAGAAAGAAGGGGAGGGGCAGAGAGAAAGAGGGAGAGGGGCTGAGAGAGAGGGAGAGGGGCTGGGAGAGGGGCTGGGAGAGAGGGAGAGGGGCTGGGAGAGAGGGAGAGGGAGAGGGGCTGAGAGAGAGGGAGAGGGGCTGAGAGAAAGAGGGAGAGGAGCCGAGAGAAAGAGGGAGAGGAGCCGAGAGAAAGAGGGAGAGGAGCCGAGAGAAAGAGGGAGAGGGGCTGAGAGAGAGGGAGAGGGGACAGAGAGAGAGGGAGAGGGGACAGAGAGAAAGAGGGAGAGGGGACAGAGAGGAAGAGGGAGAGGGGACAGAGAGAGAGGGAGAGGGGACAGAGAGAAAGAGGGGGAGGGGCAGAGAGGAAGAGGGAGAGGGGCTGAGAGAGAGGGAGAGGGGCTGAGAGAGAGGGAGAGGGGACAGAGAGAGAGGGAGAGGGGACAGAGAGAGAGGGAGAGGGGCAGAGAGAAAGAGGGAGAGGGGCAGAGAGAAAGTGGGAGAGGGGCTGAGAGAGAGGGAGAGGGGCTGAGAGAGAGGGAGAGGGGCTGAGAGAGAGGGAGAGGGGCCGAGAGAAAGAGGGAGAGGGGCTGAGAGAGAGGGAGAGGGGCTGAGAGAGAGGGAGAGGGGACAGAGAGAGAGGGAGAGGGACAGAGAGAAAGAGGGGGAGGGGCAGAGAGGAAGAGGGAGAGGGGCTGAGAGAGAGGGAGAGGGGACAGAGAGAGAGGGAGAGGGGACAGAGAGAAAGAGGGGGAGGGGCAGAGAGGAAGAGGGAGAGGGGCTGAGAGAGAGGGAGAGGGGACAGAGAGAGAGGGAGAGGGGCAGAGAGAAAGAGGGAGAGGGGCAGAGAGAAAGTGGGAGAGGGGCTGAGAGAGAGGGAGAGGGGCTGAGAGAGAGGGAGAGGGGCTGAGAGAGAGGGAGAGGGGACAGAGAGAGAGGGAGAGGGGCAGAGAGAGAGAGGGAGAGGGGCTGAGAGAGAGGGAGAGGGGCTGAGAGAGAGGGAGAGGGGCTGAGAGAGAGGGAGAGGGGACAGAGAGAGAGGGAGAGGGGACAGAGAGAAAGCGAGAGGGGACAGAGAGAAAGCGAGAGAGAGAGATGGGGGACAGAGAGAGAGGGGTGTGAGAGAGGGGGAACCGAGAAAGAAGGGGGACAGAGAGAGAGGGGTGAGCTGAGAGAGAGGGGGAGGGGCTGAGAGAGAGGGAGAGGGGACAGAGAGACAGGGAGAGGGGCTGAGAGAGAGGGAGAGGGGACAGAGAGAGAGGGAGAGGGGACAGAGAGAAAGAGGGGGAGGGGCAGAGAGGAAGAGGGAGAGGGGCTGAGAGAGAGGGAGAGGGGACAGAGAGAGAGGGAGAGGGGCAGAGAGAAAGAGGGAGAGGGGCAGAGAGAAAGTGGGAGAGGGGCTGAGAGAGAGGGAGAGGGGCTGAGAGAGAGGGAGAGGGGCTGAGAGAGAGGGAGAGGGGACAGAGAGAGAGGGAGAGGGGACAGAGAGAGAGGGAGAGGGGACAGAGAGAGAGGGAGAGGGGCTGAGAGAGAGGGAGAGGGGCTGAGAGAGAGGGAGAGGGGACAGAGAGAGAGGGAGAGGGGACAGAGAGAAAGCGAGAGGGGACAGAGAGAAAGCGAGAGAGAGAGATGGGGGACAGAGAGAGAGGGGTGTGAGAGAGGGGGAACCGAGAAAGAAGGGGGACAGAGAGAGAGGGGTGAGCTGAGAGAGAGGGGGACACAAAGAGGGGGGGGCTGAGAGGCGAGAGAGACCTCTAGCTCTGTCCTGGACCCTCTCGTGTGCCCACAGAGATGGCTCTGCATGCCAGCTGTGGCACGCGTGCCATAGTTTCGCCATCACTGCCCTAGGCTTATACTCGAGTCAATACGTTTTCCCATTTTTTTGTGGTAAAATTAGGTGCCTCGGCTTATATCAGGGATATGCATTTAGCGGACCTCCAGCTGTTGCAAAACTACAAGTCCCATCATGCCTCTGCCTCGGGGTGTCAGGCTTGTGGCTGTCAGAGTCTTGCTATGCCTCATGGGAGTTGTAGTTCTGCAACAGCTGGAGGTCCGCTAATTGCATATCCCGGGCTTATATTCAGGTCGGCTTATACTCGAGTATATACAGTAGTTACATAGTTAGTCAGGTTGAAAAAAAAAGACACAAGTCCATCCAGTTCAACCACAAAAAAATAAATGATATCATACAATCCCATATACCCAATTCTATACCCACAGTTGATCCAGAGGAAGGCGTAAAACCTATGGGTACTTACCGTAAAACGCACCCTAAATATTATCCATATTTCATTTGTTAAACTGATTTGTGTCCCGTTAGCTTTTGAAAAGTCCTCATGAATATTATCTCGACAGACATTAACCCTCTACAAAAAGATTTCCAATTGCCCTGGCTAGAAAATATACAAATAAGGAACCCAAAAATGAACCCCCCATGTTTCTAGTGGTGGACAGTTTTACCATTATTACCATCCATTAGATCTGAAAGACTTGAAGAATACGTCTCACCACCACCCCCCAGCGTGCCCTGCAGGTGGTTACCTGGTGTCATGTTCCAGTTGGGCTTTAGTGATACGAATCGCTGAGTGCTGTTCCCATCACCTCCGCTGCTAAAAGCCACCAATCTGATCTCGTAGAGAGAGGACAATTCTGGAAGATGAAATGCAGAAAAGTCCATTACTTTCCAAAGCCAGTTGGGGCAGTTTAAGAGAGGCCATGGCGTCAGTTATATGGAAACCGCGCTGGAGGGAGACGCTATGGTCATCCTCTGAGAAGCCAATTTTTATTCAAATTGGGGGAAAATTCTCTTTTCTCCAACAATCTTTTTAACGCCCAACTTCAGCCAAACCTTTTCCTTCTGTTTGGATACAGAAGTAGAACGTCTGACATTGCGTATATTGCTGTTCTTGTCCTGGTGTCACGGGGACAGGAATTGAGAAAAAAGTTCCAGTGGAATCTCCGAGAGAAACCAAAGCTCACCGAAATGTTGTCTAAATTTTGCCTAAAGAGAGATGGTTTACAAGGAGCTCATCAGCACCCAAGATGGCTGTGGTTGAGCCTTCAGACACCCTGAGCCTAGTAACCATTGCCCTTCTATAGGTATATCTTATGATGGGTCCTTGGAACTCCTAGGGCAGTGATGGCAAACCTATGGCACGCGTGCCACAGCTGGCACGCACAGCCATCTCTGTGGGCACGCAGAGCCATCTCTGTGGGCACGCGAGAGGGTCCAGGACAGAGCTAGAGGTCTCTCTCCTCTCAGCCCCCCTCCCTCTCTTTCAGCCCCCCCCCCCCCCTATTTGTGTCCCCCTCTCTCAGCTCACCCCTCTCTCAGCATCTCTCGCACCCCTCTCTCTCTCTGTCCCCCTTCTTTCTCTGTTCCCCCTCTCTCTCTCTCGCTTTCTCTCTGTCCCCTCTCCCTCTCTCTCTGTCCCCTCTCCCTCTCTCTCTGTCCCCTCTCCCTCTTTCTCTCAGCCCCTCTCCCTCTCTCTCTCAGCCCCTCTCTCCCTCTCAGCCCCCCTCCCTCTCAGCCCCCCTCCCTCTCTCCTTTCCCCCTCTCTCTCAGCATATCTCACACCCCTCTCTCTCTCTCTGTCCCCCCTCCCTCTCTCTCGGCCCCTCTCCCTCTCTCACACCCCTCTCTCTTTGCCCCCTCCCTCTCAGCATCTCTCTCACACCCCTTACTCTCACACCCCTCTCTCTCTGTCCCCCATCTCTCTCTCTCTCTCTCGCTTTCTCTCTGTCCCCTCTCCCTCTCTCTCTGTCCCCTCTCCCTCTCTCTCTGTCCCCTCTCCCTCTTTCTCTGTCCCCTCTCCCTCTTTCTCTGTCCCCTCTCCCTCTCAGCCCCTCTCCCTCTCTCTCTCAGCCCCTCTCTCCCTCTCAGCCCCCCTCTCCCTCTCAGCCCCCCTCTCTCTCAGCCCCCCTCTCTCTCAGCCCCCCTCCCTCTCTCCTTTCCCCCTCTCTCTCTCAGCATATCTCACACCCCTCTCTCTCTCTCTGTCCCCCCTCCCTCTCTCTCGGCCCCTCTCCCTCTCTCACACCCCTTTCTCTTTGCCCTCTCCCTCTCAGCATCTCTCTCACACCCCTTACTCTCACCCCCTCTCTCTCTGTCCCCCTTCTTTCTCTATTCCCCCTCTCACACCCCTCTCTCTCTGTCCCCCATCTCTCTCTCTCTCTCTCTCTGTCCCCTCTCCCCCTCTCTCGGTCCCCTCTCCCTCTGTCCCCTCTCCCTCTTTCTCTGTCCCCTCTCCCTCTTTCTCAGTCCCCTCTCCCTCTTTCTCTCAGCCCCTCTCCCTCTCAGCCCCTCTTTCCCTCTCAGCCCCCCTCCCTCTCTCCGTTCCCCCTCTCTCTCAGCATATCTCACACCCCTCTCTCTCTCTCTCTGTCCCCCCTCGCTCTCTCTCGGCCCCTCTCCCTCTCTCTTTCAGCATATCTCTCACACCCCTCTCTCTTTGCCCCCTCCCTCTCAGCATCTCTCTCACACCCCTCACTCTCACCCCCTCTCTCTCTCTCACCCCCACCTCCTTCGCTCAGCCCCCCTCTCTCGTGAATTGCTGTGTTGGCACTTTGCAACACAAAACCAATGTATTTATTTCAGTTTGGGCACCTGGGGCACAGATCCACTGTGTGAAAGGTGCCATATAGGGGCTCAGAACAGTAAGGGCTCATTTACATTACATTGTTGCCCACGAACGGCTACCAAACCACTTAAGGGGCCCTTGCTCTTCAAAAGGTGGAGCACCCCTCCTTTGAATCCAGATTTTAGAGGCAGCTCTGTCATCCGGGGTATCCGTAGGGGTCTTCAAAGTAATCAAAAGAATGTGAGAAGCCCCTGAAACGTGTTGGGTTTTTTCTGACCTTCTGTCACGTGCAAATTTTTTGGGTCCACATTCTATCTATGGTGGTCCCGTCCTGTTTTTGGACCCCCATTCTATCTACGGTGGTCCCGTCCTGTTTTTGGACCCCCATTCTATCTATGGTGGTCCCGTCCGGTTTTTGGACCCCCATTCTATCTATGGTGGTCCCGTCCGGTTTTTGGACCCCCATTCTATCTATGGTGGTCCCGTCCGGTTTTTGGACCCCCATTCTATCTATGGTGGTCCCGTCCTGTTTTTGGACCCCCATTCTATCTATGGTGGTCCCGTACTGTTTCTGGACCCACATTCTATCTATGGTGGTCCCGTCCTGTTTTTGGACCCACATTCTATCTATGGTGGTCCCGTCCTGTTTTTGGACCCCCATTCTATCTATGGTGGTCCCGTCCTGTTTCTGGACCCCCATTCTATCTATGGTGGTCCCGTCCTGTTTCTGGACCCACATTCTATCTATGGTGGTCCCGTCCTGTTTCTGGACCCACGTTCTATCTATGGTGGTCCCGTCCTGTTTTTGGACCCACATTCTATCTATGGTGGTCCCGTCCTGTTGTCTCAAGGAAAGAAAGTAAAGGTTATTTCTGTCTACTCCAAACTTTGATTTAGATATACTGCACTGCTTACCGAGGCCGTAGAAGATGAAGGAAGTCTGGTTTCCCGGCAGAGTCCGAGTCCTCTGGAAGGTCGTGGACGGTATCCTGCGATATTCCAGCCGGTAACCCTGAATGGCGTTTCCAGCAGCGGCTTCACCCCAGCCGACCTGCACAGCACTTTCATTGACAACGGTGACCGAGAAGTCCGGAGTCCTAGGGACTGTGGAAACCAGTTAGATGGATCAGAACTGGTCAATGATGGCCATAAGAATACAATCTTCCCGAACCCCAGGTATAGAGTTTACCTCTCCCTGGTGTTGTGACAACGACGGATCTGGAGTCACGGCTGGTCCCCAGGGGAGAATATGCCCGCAGAAAGAGGACGTAATCAGTGGAGGGTTCTAAATTGTTCACCGTGTGCTGGAAGGTCGTCTTACTTAGAGCTTCCTGCATCTCCTGAGTGCTGGGATCTGGAATTGTAAAAGAAAATCGATCGACACTAGTCATCATTTACACACAAAGACCGGTCATTGATAACTTTTTAGAACAAGCCCCCTTCACATTGGTGGTCAGTAGCAGTGGCGGCTGGTGCTCAAATTTTTTGGGGGGGGCGCAAAACAAACAGCCTCACTGTGCCCATCAAACGCTGCCACTGTGCCCAACAAACGCTGCCACTGTGCCCAAACGCTGCCACTGTGCCCAACAAACGCTGCCACTGTCCCCTTTAAACGCTGCCACTGTCCCCTTTAAACGCTGCCACTGTCCCCTTTAAACGCTGCCACTGTGCCCAACAAACGCTGCCACTGTCCCCTTTAAACGCTGCCACTGTGCCCAACAAACGCTGCCACTGTCCCCTTTAAACGCTGCCACTGTGCCCAACAAACGCTGCCACTGTCCCCTTTAAACGCTGCCACTGTCCCCTTTAAACGCTGCCACTGTCCCTATTAAATGCTGCCACTGTCCCCATTAAACGCTGCCACTGTGCCCATCAAACGCTGCCACTGTGCCCATCAAACGCTGCCACTGTGCCCATTAAATGCTGCCACTGTCCCCTTTAAACGCTGCCACTGTGCCCATCCAACGCTGCCACTGTGCCCATGTAAAGCTGCCACTATGCCCATCTAACGCTGTCACCGTGCCCATTAAATGCTGCCGATGGCACTTACCTTGTCAGGCGGCGAGCGGTGTCTCCTCATCTTCTCCCGCGCTCCTGTCTTCTGCAGTGATTGCGTCCAATCACAGCGCCTGTGACTTCAGCCAATCAGGGGACCGGTAACACAGGCCGGCAACCTGATTGGCTGAGAGGCGGGTCTGTGTTAGGGAAGCGATGTATTCGCTTCTCTAACACAATACTGTGTAATCAGCGAACGCACAGCATTGCGCCCGCTGTTTACACTTATGGAAGCCTATTAGAGCACACCGCTCTAATCAGGTCCCCTATTAGAGCTGACAGCTCTAATAGGGCGCTTCCAAAAACACCCCCCCCCCCCTGTAATTCAGATGCCCGGCGCCCGACAAGGGGCCGGACACCTGAATAGGGGGCGGCAGCGGTGACAATAGATAGATTCATGCAATGCATGAATCTATCTATTGGTGATAGAGCGGTGCAGGAGAGAGGGGGCGGCGCTCCTGCGCCCTCTATGCACGCACCGCCACTGGTCAGTAGAGGATGGTCTCCCATGATTAAGCTCCGAGGGGTGGAGCGAAACGCGTTGGGGGTAAGGCCTGGTGGGAGCCAGGCTATTGGTTCCACTAGATTTTAGTTGGGGGTATCAGAGTAAAGGGGGCTGAACACACACTTTTCACAGATTTATTTGTATCATTTTCCTTCCACTTCACAATTATGTGACACTTTGTGTTGGTCCATCACATAAAATCCCAATAAAATACATTTACCGTATTTATCGGCGTATAACACGCACTTTTTCCCCCTAAAAATCGGGGGAAAGTCGTGGGTGCGTGTTATACGCCGATACCCCCCAAAAAAATGACAAAAATTGGTTGCGGCGCCGAAAAATGGCGACCGCGGCCGAAAAAGTCCGAACCGCGGCCGAAAAAGACCGAACCGTGGCCGAAAAAGGCCGAAAAAGACCGAGCCGACTGTTCAGCTCCGCTCGTAGTCCCGCCTCCCTGTGCTCGCTCCCGTAACAGCAGGGAGGCGGGACTCCGAGTGGAGCCGAGCAGTCGGCTCAGTCTTTTTCGGCCGCGGTTCTGTCTTTTTCGGCCGCGCATGCGCGGTTTGTCTCGCGGCGGGAAATTTAAACGTCGGCAAGACTGCAAATGACGCCTGGCAAGCTACAAATGACACTGGCAAGCTGCAAATGACGCTGGGCAGGCTGCAGATGACGCTGGGCAAGCTGAAAATGACGCTGGGCAAGTTGCAAATGACGCTGGGCAGGTTGCAAATGACGCTAGGCAAGGCTGAAAATGACGCTGGGCAAGCTGCAAATGACGCTGGGCAAGCTGCAAAATGACGCTGGGCAAGCTGCAAATGACGCTGGGCAGGCTGCAAATGACACTGGGCAAGCTGCAAATGACGCTGGGCAGGTTGCAAATGACACTGGGCAAGGCTGCAAATGACGCTGGGCAAGGCTGCAAATGACGCTGGGCAAATGACGCTGGGCAGGTTGCAAATGAAGCTGGGCAAGGCTGAAAATGATGCTGGGCAAGCTGCAAATGACGCTGGGCAAGCTGAAAATGATGCTGGGCAAGCTGCAAATGACACTGGGCAAGCTGCAAATGACGCTGGGCAAGCTGCAAATGACACTGGGCAAGGCTACACTGGGCAAGGCTAGGCTGAAAATGACGCTGGGCAAGCTGCAAATGACGCTGGGCAAGCTGCAGATGACACTGGGCAAGCTACAAATGACGCTGGGCAAGCTGCAAATGACGCTGGGCAAGCTGCAAATGACGCTGGGCAAGCTGCAAATGACGCTGGGCAAGCTGCAAATGACGCTGGGCAAGCTGCAAGTGACGCTGGGCAAGCTGCAAATGACGCTGGGCAAGCTGCAAATGACGCTGGGCAAGCTGCAAATGACACTGGGCAAGCTGCAAATGACGCTTAAATGTAAGTTTTTTTTTTCCCCTAAACTTCTCTCCTAAAACGTTTTTTCCTTAAAATTCCCTCCTAAACTTGGGGTGCGTGTTATACGCCGGTGCGTGTTATACGCCGGTGCGCGTTATACGCCGGTGCGCGTTATACGCCGATAAATACGGTACGTTTTTGGTTGTAACAAAATGTGGAAAATATCAGGGGGTATGAATACTTTTTCAAGGCGCTTTGGACAGCTCTCCCATCTCTTACCCCCATCTTTACAAATGTGCAGAACGTATCCGATGATCCCGTCCATCACCTCTGGCGGAGGCTCCGCCCACGTCACCCGGACGGCGGTACTAGAAATGGGAACGACCATCACCTTCTCTGGGGCTTTCGGAGAGTCCGGCGGCAGAGTGACCGCCAGCCGGGCGCTGGCTTGGCTCGTCCCGGCGCTGTTCTCGGCGATGCACTGGTAGAGCGCCTCGTCCGCAGAGGTGACCCTGAAGATGGTCAGAGTGCTGCAGAAACACGGAGAGCTGATTATATCTGCGCACACACAACGACGGGCAGGAGGACTTGGCATTCACTTACCGGTTGTCGGCGCTCAGCCTGGCGTTCTTTTGGGGACTTAGGTATTTGCCGTTCTTCAACCACACGAGAGCGGGTTCAGGAGACCCTCGCGCTTCACACGAGAAAGTGGTGTTGTCTCCGGGAGAATGGCTCACCGACTGCGGCCATTGCACAAACTCTGGTGGCGCTGTGAAGAAACAAGGTACGTTGCCGTTGTTGTACTTACAGCTGATTGGTTGAGGCGACCAGCACTAATAGATACACACAGACGGCAGGGCCATCTTTAATATTGATTGGACCCTGGATTGACTCAAAATCAGTTTACTAAGTCAGATCAGGCAGCTATTGTGATTGGTTGCCAGAGGTTACAGTGTATCATTACTGCTCACTGACTGGTTGCCAGAGGTTGCAGTGTATCATTACCGCTCACTGACTGGTTGCCAGAGGTTACAGTGTATCATTACCACTCACTGACTGGTTGCCAGAGGTTACAGTGTATCATTACCGCTCACTGACTGGTTGCCAGAAATTACAGTGTATCATTACCACTCACTGACTGGTTGCCAGAGGTTACAGTGTATCATTACCGCTCACTGACTGGTTGCCAGAGGTTACAGTGTATCATTACCGCTCACTGACTGGTTGCCAGAGGTTACAGTGTATCATTACCGCTCACTGACTGGTTGCCAGAGGTTGCAGTTTATCATTACCGCTCACTGACTGGTTGCCAGAGGTTACAGTGTATCATTACCGCTCACTGACTGGTTGCCAGAGGTTACAGTGCATCATTACTGCTCACTGACTGGTTGCCAGAGGTTACAGTGTATCATTACCGCTCACTGACTGGTTGCCAGAGGTTACAGTGTATCATTACCGCTCACTGACTGGTTGCCAGAGGTTACAGTGTATCATTACCGCTCACTGACTGGTTGCCAGAGGTTACAGTTTATCATTACCGCTCACTGACTGGTTGCCAGAGGTTACAGTGTATCATTACCACTCACTGACTGGTTGCCAGAAATTACAGTGTATCATTACTGCTCACTGACTGGTTGCCAGAGGTTACAGTGTATCATTACCGCTCACTGACTGGTTGCCAGAGGTTACAGTGTATCATTACCGCTCACTGACTGGTTGCCAGAGGTTACAGTGTATCATTACCGCTCACTGACTGGTTGCTAGAGGTTAAAGCACACATTACGGCTCACTGATTAGTTGCTAGAGGTTACAGCACATGATTTATGCTTGTTGATTGGTTGCTAGAGATTACTGTGGATACGACCTCAGGGGGGCACGATATACATATCAATGCCAATGGCCGCCGCTAGTTACATATCAATGCCACCACTATTTACATATGAATGCCGATAATTTACATGTAAACACAGGGTCTGCAGGTGAGTCATCTGTACACAACAATAGGGCAGAGCTGAGCAGCATTAGTAGCAGAACTTCACACTGAGATATCGGGACACAGCACGGGACTAAAACCTCAAGGGACGAGGGAATTGAAACCAGGATAGTTGGCAAGTACGAGGCAGCTGCTTTGGGCCCCACAACAATGACAGGGCCCAGGGCAGCTGCCACTTTTGCCCTGCCTTAAAAACTGCCCTGACAGACAGCCAATACTGACCTCCCTCTGTTACTTTCCTGGCTGTCTCTGGCTTCAGTACTTAACCTGGGGGGGGGGGGGGGGGCAAAAACAGCAGCCTCAGGTGGCAATTTACCTTGGCATGCTTCTAATTGGCACTTACTGATCTTTATAATACACATACAACTGCCCATCGAGTCCATTCACAGCATTTATGAGCCCTGATGAAGGGGGAAGGGTATCTGAACCCTCGAAACGCATTGGATGCCCCAATTGGTCTTGTTATGAATATTACTAAATTTTGGACTCGATCTGTGGTCTGGCGCATTCATTCGATTTGTACATTTGGGTCTGAAATATCAGGTCTCCTAGATCAGAGTTTATAACCTTATGGAGGCCAGGGCCAGAAAAAAAAACGTCTACTGTGCCCCCCCCCCCCCCCCCCCAAAAAAAAAGTATACAATGCAAAATATGTGTGCTGGAAAGCTCTGGATGGGGCAGGGTGCCACTGTGGTGGGTGATGGGGACTCTGTAGAGGTTAGTGGACTCGGCAACAGACTTGGTGGCCTCATAGAGGATGAAGTTTCTGTAGGAGGGATGGGGGAACCTGTGGGGGTAAGGTTTTTTAATGGGGGTCAGGAGACTGCAGACTTTGCGGGGGCATTGTTGGAGTCTGGAATGTGTTGTAGGGGCTGGCGAACACTTTGAGAGGTTAGGGGGCAGTGTGGGACAGGCAATGTAGAGGGTTGGGGGGGGGGGGGGGCACTATGGGAGGTTAAAGAGCGCTTTGGGGGCCGAAGAGCACTTTGGGAGGCTGGGGGGCACTGTTGAAGAGCATATTGGGAGGCTGGGATTGGGTCACTGTGGGAGGTTGAAGAGCACGTTGAGAGGCTGGAGAGCACTGTGGGAAGTTGAAGAACACTTTGGGAATGGGGGCACTTTGAGAGGTTGAAGAGCACTTTTGGAGGCTGGATGGCACTGTGGGAGGTTGAAGAGCACTCTGGGAGGGGGGGCAGGACTGTGGGAGGTTGAAGAGCACTCTAAGAGGGGGGGGCAGCACTGTGGGAGGTTGAAGAGCACTTTGGGAGGCTGAAGAGCAATTTGAGAGGCTGAGCAGCACTGTGGGAGGTTGAAGAGCACTTTGGGAGGCTGGATGGCACTGTGGGAGGTTGGAGAGCACTTTGGGAGGCTGGATGGCACTGTGGGAGGTTGAAGAGCACTCTGGGAGGGGGGGCAGCACTGTGGGAGGTTAAAGAGCACTCTGGGAGGGGGGCACTTTGAGAGGTTAAAGAGCACTTTGGGAGGTTGAAGAGCACTCTGGTCGTTGAAGAGCACTCTGGGAGGTTGAAGAGCACTCTGGGAGGTTGAAGAGCACTTTGGGAGGTTGAAGAGCACTCTGGGAGGTTGAAGAGCACTCTGGGAGGTTGAAGAGCACTTTGGGAGGTTGAAGAGCACTCTGGGAGGTTGAAGAGCACTCTGGGAGGGGGGCACTTTGAGAGGTTGAAGAGCACTCTGGGAGGTTGAAGAGCACTCGGGGAGGTTGAAGAGCACTCGGGGAGGTTGAAGAGCACTCGGGGGGGGGGGGGGCACTTTGAGAGGTTGAAGAGCACTTTGGGAATGGGGGTACTTTGAGAGGCTGGGAAGCCCTGTGGGAGGTTGAAGAGCACTTTGGGAGGCTGGAGGGCACTGTGGGGGCAATGTGGAAGGTTGAAGAGCACTCTGGGAGGGGGCACTTTGAGAGGCTGGGCAGCACTGTGGAAAGTTGAAGAGCACTTTGGGAGGCTGAAGAGCAATTTGAGAGGCTGAGCAGCACTGTGGGAGGTTGAAGAGCACTTTGGGAGGCTGGATGGCACTGTGGGAGGTTGAAGAGCACTCTGGGAGGGGGGGGGCAGCACTGTGGAAGGTTGAAGAGCACTCTGGGAGGTTGAAGAGCACTCTGGGAGGTTGAAGAGCACTCTGGGGGGGGGGGGGGCACTTTGAGAGGTTGAAGAGCACTTTGGGAATGGGGGTACTTTGAGAGGCTGGGAAGCCCTGTGGGAGGTTGAAGAGCACTTTGGGAGGCTGTGGGGGCAATGTGGAAGGTTGAAGAGCACTTTGGGGGGGGGGGTTGGGATAAACTGTTGGAGATTCAGAGATACTGTGGTTGCTAAGGGGCACTGTTGGAGCTCAGAGACACTGTGGTCCACTTTGGAGGGTTGGGGGGGGAATATGGGAGCTGGAAGGCACTGTGAGAGGTTAGGGGGGGTCTTAAGCTGGCTGGAGGCCTGGTAGGAGGAAGGCCAAGGCTTGGCAGTGGGCAACAGCCTAGTTGGTTGGCCACGACTTCTCTCACCAGAGCAACTGGGCTCTGTAGAAATTGAATTGACCTTCTTCAACCATGGTCTACCGATACGTCCAATCCACCACCTCCGATACGTCCAATCCAACAATAAAAACTTGACTAATTTCTTCACATCTTCAGATACTTTAACGAAAACTGATTGACTTTTATATGAATAAAATAATCGTTCTTCTTTCTTTGGAGACGATTCCCAATGGTGGTGGGCTCTTTCCGACATATTGGATAAGAGCCGCCACCGGCACCAAGAATATTCCTGACAAATTTCTGAACTCTAAGCTACACCATCGGAGGTGACACGAGTGACGTGACTGCACAGCATCTTTCCCCCAGAGCTTGCACTCTAAACACATCCGAGAGGCTCTGAGCCATGGCAGCTTGGTCCCCCCCCCCCCCCCCCTCCTTGAAGGGCGAGACTGATTGGCGGTTTTGTGTTGGGCACAATGAAATAAAAATTCAATTGCCACGTCCAGCTGTCCAGGCATGAAGCCCCCCCCCCAACCCCCCACCAACCACCCCACCTTGCTGCTCTATTGCACCGCAGACTCTCCCACCGCAGACTGCGGCGGCCGCGGTGGGAACGGCTGAGGATCCCAGATGTGGCCGTCACACAGCCGCTGACACGGAGGTAAAAGGGCCAGTCGGGTGTATAGCATTGTATCTCATTAACGTCAGCGGCCATTCATCAAGAGACGGAGGATGGGGGGGCACAGAAGGGGGGCACAGACGGAAGAGGGGGAGGGGGAATCAGTGCCAAAGAATAGCCGGAGGGGGCGGGAACGCAGGACGTGAGAGCGCAGGCCGGCGCACACAGGCCATGAAAGGAGTAGTAGGCGCAGGTCCCTGGGGATCAGAATAGGAGGCACAATGGCGGATAAAGGAGAAGAAAGGACAGAATGGACTGACGGGGACTAAATAAGGAACAATAGGGAATTAAAGGGGGGGAGGGGGGCGCTCTTGTTGCCTATAGAAGGATCGCAATCAAAGACCAGCTGGAGTCTCCACAATGCCGCACTTCCTCTTCCACTTCCTCCGCAGAGCCGGCCGCTGGGAATCCTGTCTGGGCTCAGGGCAGCCAAGAGCAATTACCCCCCACCCCCAAGATCTTCTGTGCAAGGCCAGGGCTCTCAGAACTGGGGATAATGGGCGATACATGTGACCATGTGTATTATTAATGCGAATAGATCCCAATAGATTGTAAGCTCTTCTACCTTAATACAGAGCATCCGGAAAGTATTCACAGCGCTTCACTTTTTCCACATTTTGTTATGTTACAGCCTCATTCCTAAATGGATTCAATTCATTACTTTCCTAAATTTTTTTACAAACAATCCCCCATAATGACAACATGAGAGAAGATTGTTTGACGTCTTTCCTAATTTATTAAAAATAAAAACCTGCAAAAAATCCCATGTACATAAGTATCACAGACTCCTCCAGGCTCCTCCCATGTACATAAGTATCTCCTCCCATGTACATAAGTATCACAGACTCCTCCCATCACAGGCTCCTCCCATGTACATAAGTATCACAGGCTCCTCCATGTACATAAGTATCACAGACTCCTCCCATCACAGGCTCCTCCCATGTACATAAGTATCACAGGCTCCTCCCATCACAGGCTCCTCCCATGTACATAAGTATCACAGGCTCCTCCCATGTACATAAGTATCACAGGCTCCTCCCATCACAGGCTCCTCCCATGTACATAAGTATCACAGGCTCCTCCCATGTACATAAGTATCACAGGCTCCTCCCATGTACATAAGTATCACAGGCTCCTCCCACGTACATAAGTATCACAGACTCCTCCCACGTACATAAGTATCACAGGCTCCTCCCACGTACATAAGTAGCACAGGCTCCTCCCACGTACATAAGTATCACAGGCTCCTCCCACGTACATAAGTATCACAGGCTCCTCCCACGTACATAAGTATCACAGGCTCCTTCCGTGTACACAAGTATCGCAGACTCCTCCCATGTACATAAGTATCACAGGCTCCTCCCATGTACATAAGTATCCCAGGCTCCTCCCATGTACACAAGTATCACAGGCTCCTCCCATGTACATAAGTATCCCAGGCTCCTCCCATGTACACAAGTATCAAAGGCTCCTCCCACGTACATAAGTATCCCAGGCTCCTCCCACGTACATAAGTATCACAGGCTCCTCCCACGTACATAAGTATCCCAGGCTCCTCCCACGTACATAAGTATCACAGGCTCCTCCCATGTACATAAGTATCCCAGGCTCCTCCCATGTACATAAGTATCACAGACTCCTCCCACGTACACAAGTATCACAGGCTCCTCCCATGTACATAAGTATCCCAGGCTCCTCCCACGTACATAAGTATCCCAGGCTCCTCCCATGTACATAAGTATCCCAGGCTCCTCCCACGTACATAAGTATCCCAGGCTCCTCCCATGTACATAAGTATCCCAGGCTCCTCCCACGTACATAAGTATCACAGGCTCCTTCCATGTACATAAGTATCCCAGGCTCCTCCCATGTACATAAGTATCACAGGCTCCTCCCATGTACATATGCATCACAGGCTCCTCCCATGTACATATGTATCACAGGCTCCTCCCATGTACATAAGTATCCCAGGCTCCTCCCACGTACATAAGTATCACAGGCTCCTCCCATGTACATAAGTATCACAGGCTCCTCCCATGTACATAAGTATCCCAGGCTCCTCCCATGTACACAAGTATCACAGGCTCCTCCCATGTACATAAGTATCACAGGCTCCTCCCATGTACATAAGTATCACAGACTCCTCCCATGTACATAAGTATCACAGGCTCCTCCCATGTACACAAGTATCACAGACTCCTCCCATGTACATAAGTATCACAGGCTCCTCCCATGTACATAAGTATCACAGACTCCTCCCATGTACACAAGTATCACAGGCTCCTCCCATGTACATAAGTATCACAGGCTCCTCCCATGTACACAAGTATCACAGACTCCTCCCATGTACATAAGTATCCCAGGCTCCTCCCATGTACATAAGTATCAAGGACTCCTTTGGCACCAATCACATCCTCCAGTCTTGTTGAGTATGATGCTACAAGCTCGGCACACCTACAGTATGTCACAAAAGTCAGTACAAAATGTCCAAATTGGGCCCAAAGTGTCAACATTTTGTGTGGCCGCCATTATTTTCCAGCACTGCCTTCACCCTCTTGGGCATGGAGGTCACCAGAGCTTCACAGGTTATCACTGGAGTCCTCTTCCCCTCCTCCATGATGACATCACGGAGCTGGTGGATGTTGGAGACCTTGCGCTCCTCCACCTTCCGTTTGAGGATGTCCCACAGATGTTCAATCGGGTTCAAGTCTGGGCTCTGGCTGGGCCACTCAAGGACATTCCCAGAGTTGTCCCGGAGCCCCTCCTTGTCTATCCTCCCCCATACCCCAATCGATTGTAAGCTCTTCTGCCTTGTCTATCCTCCCCCATACCCCAATCGATTGTAAGCTCTTCTGCCTTGTCTATCCTCCCCCATACCCCAATCGATTGTAAGCTCTTCTGCCTTGTCTATCCTCCCCCATACCCCAATCGATTGTAAGCTCTTCTGCCTTGTCTATCCTCCCCCACACCCCAATAGACTGTAAGCTCTTCTGCCTTGTCTATCCTCCCCCGTACCCCAATAGATTGTAAGCTCTTCTGCCTTGTCTATCCTCCCCCATACCCCAATAGATTGTAAGCTCTTCTGCCTTGTCTATCCTCCCCCATACCCCAATAGATTGTAAGCTCTTCTGCCTTGTCTATCCTCCCCCACACCCCAATAGACTGTAAGCTCTTCTGCCTTGTCTATCCTCCCCCGTACCCCAATAGATTGTAAGCTCTTCTGCCTTGTCTATCCTCCCCCACACCCCAATAGACTGTAAGCTCTTCTGCCTTGTCTATCCTCCCCCGTACCCCAATAGACTGTAAGCTCTTCTGCCTTGTCTATCCTCCCCCACACCCCAATAGACTGTAAGCTCTTCTGCCTTGTCTATCCTCCCCCGTACCCCAATAGATTGTAAGCTCTTCTGCCTTGTCTATCCTCCCCCATACCCCCAATAGATTGTAAGCTCTTCTACCTTGTCTATCCTCCCCCACACCCCAATAGATTGTAAGCTCTTCTGCCTTGTCTATCCTCCCCCATACCCCCAATAGATTGTAAGCTCTTCTGCCTTGTCTATCCTCCCCCGTACCCCAATAGATTGTAAGCTCTTCTGCCTTGTCTATCCTCCCCCACACCCCAATAGATTGTAAGCTCTTCTGCCTTGTCTATCCTCCCCCGTACCCCAATAGATTGTAAGCTCTTCTGCCTTGTCTATCCTCCCCCGTACCCCAATAGATTGTAAGCTCTTCTGCCTTGTCTATCCTCCCCCACACCCCAATAGACTGTAAGCTCTTCTGCCTTGTCTATCCTCCCCCGTACCCCAATAGACTGTAAGCTCTTCTACCTTGTCTATCCTCCCCCACACCCCAATAGACTGTAAGCTCTTCTACCTTGTCTATCCTCCCCCGTACCCCAATAGACTGTAAGCTCTTCTGCCTTGTCTATCCTCCCCCACACCCCAATAGATTGTAAGCTCTTCTGCCTTGTCTATCCTCCCCCACACCCCAATAGACTGTAAGCTCTTCTGCCTTGTCTATCCTCCCCCACACCCCAATAGACTGTAAGCTCTTCTGCCTTGTCTATCCTCCCCCGTACCCCAATAGATTGTAAGCTCTTCTACCTTGTCTATCCTCCCCCGTACCCCAATAGATTGTAAGCTCTTCTGCCTTGTCTATCCTCCCCCACACCCCAATAGACTGTAAGCTCTTCTGCCTTGTCTATCCTCCCCCACACCCCAATAGATTGTAAGCTCTTCTGCCTTGTCTATCCTCCCCCACACCCCAATAGACTGTAAGCTCTTCTGCCTTGTCTATCCTCCCCCACACCCCAATAGATTGTAAGCTCTTCTGCCTTGTCTATCCTCCCCCGTACCCCAATAGACTGTAAGCTCTTCTGCCTTGTCTATCCTCCCCCACACCCCAATAGATTGTAAGCTCTTCTGCCTTGTCTATCCTCCCCCATACCCCAATAGATTGTAAGCTCTTCTACCTTGTCTATCCTCCCCCATACCCCAATAGATTGTAAGCTCTTCTGCCTTGTCTATCCTCCCCCATACCCCAATAGATTGTAAGCTCTTCTACCTTGTCTATCCTCCCCCACACCCCAATAGACTGTAAGCTCTTCTGCCTTGTCTATCCTCCCCCATACCCCAATAGATTGTAAGCTCTTCTACCTTGTCTATCCTCCCCCATACCCCAATAGATTGTAAGCTCTTCTGCCTTGTCTATCCTCCCCCGTACCCCAATAGATTGTAAGCTCTTCTACCTTGTCTATCCTCCCCCACACCCCAATAGACTGTAAGCTCTTCTACCTTGTCTATCCTCCCCCACACCCCAATAGACTGTAAGCTCTTCTACCTTGTCTATCCTCCCCCACACCCCAATAGACTGTCAGCTCTTCTGCCTTGTCTATCCTCCCCCACACCCCAATAGATTGTAAGCTCTTCAACCTTGTCTATCCTCCCCCGTACCCCAATAGACTGTAAGCTCTTCTGCCTTGTCTATCCTCCCCCACACCCCAATAGACTGTAAGCTCTTCTGCCTTGTCTATCCTCCCCCGTACCCCAATAGACTGTAAGCTCTTTCTTCCAGGAAGTCTGTCCTCATTATATGGCCCGTGTCTTGAAGATCCCTCATGTTTGGTAGAACGCTGTTACATAGGGTGGCACCTCGACGTATAATACATTAATCGATCGGACACAGAATATCCTCCCAGATGGGACTCACCTTGGACCAATAAGATCCCCTGAGCTGTGCGCCGGACCCTCGTACCCGGGCGGTTGGCAGCGCAGACGTAGACGCCAGAATGCTTGACGGACACATCCGATATCATCAGGTTCCCGTTCCCCAAAACCTGGATCCCTTCCACTCCGATCGATCGCCCGTCTGCGGGGGAACAGAAGAAAGCGTGCGATGGTTGAGGTCCTAATGATGATGTAAACTCTCCCGAAACGAAAGCAAATGTGCGATTATCGGGGCCGACGGCGGTGATGGAGGAACCACTCAAAGGAGAACAGGCCAAGAGCTGGAGCTTCAGTCCCAACCATCCCCTGCAGCAGAAAACCAGACCTACATCTTGCCATTCTCATATTTACAACACTATTTAGGACTGGCGATGGACTATTTAGGATCGGTGATGGACTATTTAGGATTGGTGATGGACTATTTAGGACTGGTGATGGACTATTTAGGACTGGTGATGGACCATTTAGGACTGGTGATGGACTATTTAGGACTGGTGATGGACTATTTAGGATCGGTGATGGACTATTTAGGATTGGTGATGGACTATTTAGGACTGGCGATGGACTATTTAGGACTGGTGATGGACTATTTAGGATTGCTGATGGACTATTTAGGATTGGTGATGGACTATTTAGGACTGGTGATGGACTATTTAGGACTGGTGATGGACTATTTAGGACTGGTGATGGACTATTTAGGATTGGTGATGGACTATTTAGGATTGGTGATGGACTATTTAGGATTGGTGATGGACTATTTAGGATTGGTGATGGACTATTTAGGATTGGTGATGGACTATTTAGGACTGGTGATGGACTATTTAGGACTGGTGATGGACTATTTAGGACTGGTGATGGACTATTTAGGATTGCTGATGGACTATTTAGGATTGGTGATGGACTATTTAGGACTGGTGATGGACTATTTAGGACTGGTGATGGACTATTTAGGACTGGTGATGGACTATTTAGGACTGGTGATGGACTATTTAGGATTGGTGATGGACTATTTAGGACGGGTGATGGACTATTTAGGACTGGTGATGGACTATTTAGGATTGGTGATGGACTATTTAGGATTGGTGATGGACTATTTAGGACTGGTGATGGACTATTTAGGACTGGTGATGGACTATTTAGGATTGGTGATGGACTATTTAGGACTGGTGATGGACCATTTAGGACTGGTGATGGACCATTTAGGACTGGTGATGGACCATTTAGGACTGGTGATGGACTATTTAGGATTATTGATGGACTATTTAGAATTGGTGATGGACTATTTAGGACTGGTGATGGACTATTTAGGATTGGTGATGGACTATTTAGGACTGGTGATGGACTATTTAGGATTGGTGATGGACTATTTAGGACTGGTGATGGACTATTTAGGACTGGTGATGGACTATTTAGGATTGGTGATGGACTATTTAGGACTGGTGATGGACTATTTAGGATTGGGGATGGACTATTTAGGACTGGTGATGGACCATTTAGGACTGGTGATGGACCATTTAGGACTGGTGATGGACTATTTAGGATTGGTGATGGACTATTTAGGATTGGGGATGGACTATTTAGGACTGGTGATGGACCATTTAGGACTGGTGATGGACCATTTAGGACTGGTGATGGACTATTTAGGATTGGTGATGGACTATTTAGGACTGGTGATGGACTATTTAGGACTGGGGATGGACTATTTAGGATTGGTGATGGACTATTTAGGATTGGTGATGGACTATTTAGGATTGGTGATGGACTATTTAGGATTGGTGATGGACTATTTAGGACTGGTGATGGACTATTTAGGACTGGTGATGGACTATTTAGGATTGGTGATGGACTATTTAGGATTGGTGATGGACTATTTAGGATTGGTGATGGACTATTTAGGACTGGTGATGGACTATTTAGGATTGGTGATGGACTATTTAGGATTGGTGATGGACTATTTAGGATTGGTGATGGACTATTTAGGATTGGTGATGGACTATTTAGAATTGGTGATGGACTATTTAGGATCGGTGATGGACTATTTAGGACTGGTGATGGACTATTTAGGATCGGTGATGGACTATTTAGGACTGGTGATGGACTATTTAGGACTGGTGATGGACTATTTAGGACTGGTGATGGACTATTTAGTAAAATGTTATTAGTGGCCAATGGTCTGGCAGAATGAAAAAATGTCCTTACCCAGTCGGCTCCAGGACACGATAGGACGCGGGTTGCCAGTGGCGACGCACTCCAAGATGGCGGTCTGGTGGATGGTTAGAGTTAGGTTCTGTGGCCCGGAGAGGATGACCGGTTCTTGGTTACTGGGATTGGTGGAGTCTGTTGGGAAGAGAGATCAGGTGACCAGCTGGTATGCAATTGGTGGGTTCTCCACCAGGGGAGGGAGGGGACGTCCATTGACTTACCTGCTAGAGTCAGCCACGCCTCCTTGCTGTGTCGGCTGTTGGCCGGGTTCCTAGCCAGACATCTGTAGGTGCCGACGTCATCGCGTGTTACACCCGAGATCTGCAGGATGCCATCTGGGAGGACGGTGTACCTGAACAGAATCAGACGTTCAAAGTTCTGGGGTCACACTCAATGAAAACCCAACATAGCCAAACATAGTCAGTGGCCTCCCTCCCTATATCAGGAAGAGACACCCCCACCACAACCCTTGCATGTATACAGATATATAGGAGCAATGGGGTAAAATAGAAGGACAGAGGGAGGATTGGGGTATAATAGAGGGTCAGAGGTTGGGGGGTTGGGGTATAATAGAAGGATAGAGGTGGGGGGGTGGGGTATAATAGAGGGACAGAGGTTAGGGGGGGTTGGGGTATAATAGAGGGACAGAGGTTGGGGGGGGGGGGTTGGGGCATAATAGAGGGACAGAGGATGGGGGGGGGCGGGGTCAGGGTATAATAGAGGGACAGAGGTTGGGGGGGGGGTTGGGGCATAATAGAGGGACAGAGGATAGGGGGGGTCAGGGTATAATAGAGGGACAGAGGTTGGGGGGGGTGGGGTATAATAAAGGGATAGAGGTTGGGGGGGCTGGGGCATAATAGAGGGACAGAGGGAAGATTGGGGTATAATAGAGTGACAGAGGTTAGGGGGCGGGGTTAGTGTAGATGGGGTATAATAGGTTGGGGGCGGGGTTGGGGTAGTTGGGGTATAATAGGTTGGGGGCGGGGTTGGGGTATAATAGGACAGAGGTAAGGGGGCGGGGTTGGGGGGGTTGGGGTATAATAGGTTGGGGGCGGGGTTGGGGTAGTTGGGGTATAATAGGTTGGGGGCGGGGTTGGGGTAGTTGGGGTATAATAGGTTGGGGGCGGGGTTGGGGTAGTTGGGGTATAATAGGTTGGGGGCGGGGTTGGGGTACCTTGAACACTGTGGGCTCACCTGGGGTCGGAGGTGGTCAGGATCGTGCGGTTTCTCTCCCAGGTGATGGTGGCTTTAGGGACGGACGTGGTCAGGCAGTGGAATCGGGCGACGCCCCCCTCCGTCACGCCCATCGGTTGGGGGTTGAGATGGAAGTGAGACAGAACTGAGGAACATAGAGAGAGTAATTAGCGATGTTGATCTGGCGGTGGGGGAGGGGTGCAGCGTTGGGCACATCTCTGGATGACAGATCACATGATGCGTTCAAAGAATGTCCAGGTAAAGTGGGAGGAGAATTCTCCGCCCTCCTCAGTGACTCCGACGCGCTTCGTCAAAAAAAATGGCAAAACCTTTTTTTAATTTATTTCTGTAAAGCTCCACCCCCCGACCACTTACATGCCAGCTGGACTTTGGCCTTGCGGCTCAGCAGCCTCCCGTATCGGTTCTGGGCGGAGCAGCTGTACTCTCCCGCGCCCGACGCGTTTCGCTGCCTCTTCTGGAAGTGTCCGATCCAGAGCGAGCCGTTGCGGAGCTGCTGGATGTGGGCGGCGCCGGGGAGCGGCTCGCCGTCCTTGTACCAGGTGATGTTGATGGGCGGCTCCCCTTCCGCCAGGCAGTGGAGGGTCAGCGGCTGATTCCGTACCGCCACGGCGTCGGACGGCTCCCTGAGGAAGGAGAGGTCACCGCTGAGAGCGGGAACTGCGGAGGACATAAAAAGAAAAAGGGGGAAGTAAGTCACTGTAATGTAAAACTGTGAGCAGGGCTGATCCCTTCTCTGAAAATGCCAACTTGCCTGGCTGTCATGTCCATCCTTTGGCTTCACCACGTTCTGAGCCCCGGACGTGAAACGCGTAGCTGCCGGTAAAGTCAACGCTCCGGATTTCATACCGAATGGGAGAAGGGAAGCGGTGAAGCCAGGGGATGAGTATGACGGTCTGTGAGGTTGTAGTGATTGTGGAGGGAAGAAGACGGCCCTGCAGAGCATCGCACCGGAGGAGGGGGAGGGGGGGCTCCATTCATGCTGTCAGGGAGGATGAGGGATGGATGCCCCTCCCCCCGCAATTCCTTTATTTAACCCCAAAGACTCCCATCCCCCCACTCCTTGCAGTCTCCTAATTATTATTCATTCGTTCAATATGGCTAAAAGATCCCCCGATCGATCAATTTATTGAGCTCTGGATCCAATTTTTACTCTACCAAGGCGATCGATCGTGGCAGAAATTTGTTGATCGATTTCGATCGATCAAACCAGATATCTGCGCGGTTCATGAGAATCGTAATTCAGATCTACCAAGTGATCGATTTCACGTCTGACTGATCGATTGTATCAATGTTTTTAGTTGAATGCAAAATAATACAGAGTGCGTTCATTCGTTGATATTTTAAATTGATGATCGATTGTTTTTTTTCCCCCTCGTTCGTATCTAGATTGATCAGATATTGATATGTGTAAGGCCACCCTTATAATGCTACGTTTTGTGATCACCGATCGGATTCGGACATCACCGATCGAAATTCTACAACATCATCGATCAAAAATTTACATCATCATCAATCAAAATTCTACAACAACTTCGATCAAAATTCTACGACAACTTCGATCAAAATTCTACAACATCATCGATTAAAATTCTACGACAACATCGATCAAAATTCTACGACAACATCGATCAAAAATTTACATCATCATCGATCAAAATTCTACGACAACTTCGATCAAAATTCTACGACATCGATCAAAATTCTACGACAACATCGATCAAAATTCTACGACATCGATCAAAATTCTACGACAACATCGATCAAAATTCTACGACAACTTCAATCAAAATTCTACGACAACATCGATCAAAAATTTACATCATCATCGATCAAAATTCTACGACAACTTCGATTAAAATTCTACGATAACATCGATCAGATTATGAAATCACCGATCGATATTCTCTGACAAATGGAAGGGGTATGATTGGAAGAACCTCCCAGCGGAGGTAGTTGGACAGTCAACAATAAATGTCCTCGATCTTCCCTCCGACACCCTCGTACAGCAGAGCTGACACTCTACACGGAGGACTCACCGCCGCGGAGGAGAAGAGCCAATCCCAGGAGAGAATTCCACATGGCGATCGGAGGACGGGAAATCGATCGGAGATCTCCGGCTGCTGTGATGGAGAAGAGACTCCGGTGACCCCAAATCATCATCTACACTGAGAATCCCGAGCAAAGATCTGACAGAGGGGACAACCCCCCCCACCCCCACCCCCCGGGGAGAGGGGGAGGGGGACTACCGAGGTCACAAAAGCCCCCCCACCCCCTCCATTGTCTTCCTGGTCCCTATGCCAGGAGGGGGGTCAGAGGTCACAGAGACAACTGGGGACAAGGGCACAGAGATCACCCCCCATCAGATGGTGAACAACCCCCACCCCCCACCCCGGAGAGAGAGAGAGGGGCAACCGAACCCCCGACACCAACCACCAAATATACAGAACCTGGGTCTGTACACCCGCTGTGCCCATTATGAGGGGTCCTCACCATCCCTGTGCTGAGTTCCTGGGTCTGTACACCCGCTGTGCCCATTATGAGGGGTCCTCACCATCCCTGTGCTGAGTTCCCGGTCTGTACACCCGCTGTGCCCATTATGAGGGGTTCCCACCATCCCTGTGCTGAGTTCCGGGGTCTGTACACCCGCTGTGCCCATTATGAGGGGTTCCCACCATCCCTGTGCTGAGTTCCCGGGTCTGTACACCCGCTGTGCCCATTATGAGGAGTTCACACCATCCCTGTGCTGAGTTCCCGGGTCTGTACACCCGCTGTGCCCATTATGAGAGGTTCCCCCCATCCCTGTGCTGAGTTCCCGGGTCTGTACACCCGCTGTGCCCATTCTGAGGGGTTCCCACATCCCTGTGCTGAGTTCCCGGGTCTGTACACGCTGTGCCCATTATGAGGGGTTCCCACCATCCCTGTGCTGAGTTCCCGGGGTCTGTACACCCGCTGTGCCCATTATGAGAGGGTCCCACCATCCCTGTGCTGAGTTCCCGGGTCTGTACACCCGCTGTGCCCATTATGAGGGGTTCCCACCATCCTTGTGCCGAGTTCCCGGGTCTGTACACCCGCTGTGCCCATTATGAGGAGTTCCCACCATCCCTGTGCCGAGTTCCCGGGTCTGTACACCCGCTGTGCCCATTATGAGGGGTTCCCACCATCCTGTGCTGAGTTCCCGGGTCTGTACACCCGCTGTGCCCATTATGAGGGGTTCTCACCATCCCTGTGCCGAGTTCCCGGGTCTGTACACCCGCTGTGCCCATTATGAGGGGTTCCCACCATCCCTGTGCTGAGTTCCTGGGTCTGTACACCCGCTGTGCCCATTATGAGGGGTTCCCACCATCCCTGTGCTGAGTTCCGGGTCTGTACACCCGCTGTGCCCATTATGAGGGGTTCCCACCATCCCTGTGCTGAGTTCCCGGGTCTGTACACCCGCTGTGCCCATTATGAGGGGTTCCCACCATCCTGTGCTGAGTTCCCGGGTCTGTACACCCGCTGTGCCCATTATGAGGGGTTCCCACCATCCCTGTGCCGAGTTCCCGGGTCTGTACACCCGCTGTGCCCATTATGAGGGGTTCCCACCATCCCTGTGCTGAGTTCCCGGGTCTGTACACCCGCTGTGCCCATTATGAGGGTTTCCCACCATCCCTGTGCTGAGTTCCCGGGTCTGTACACCCGCTGTGCCCATTATGAGGGGTTCCCACCATCCCTGTGCTGAGTTCCCGGGTCTGTACACCCGCTGTGCCCATTATGAGGGGTTCCCACCATCCCTGTGCCGAGTTCCCGGGTCTGTACACCCGCTGTGCCCATTATGAGGGGTTCCCACCATCCCTGTGCTGAGTTCCCGGGTCTGTACACCCGCTGTGCCCATTATGAGGGGTTCCCACCATCCCTGTGCTGAGTTCCCTGGGTCTGTACACCCGCTGTGCCCATTATGAGGGGTTCCCACCATCCCTGTGCTGAGTTCCCGGGTCTGTACACCCGCTGTGCCCATTATGAGGGGTTCCCACCATCCCTGTGCCGAGTTCCGGGTCTGTACACCCGCTGTGCCCATTATGAGGGGTTCCCACCATCCCTGTGCTGAGTTCCCGGGTCTGTACACCCGCTGTGCCCATTATGAGGGGTTCCCACCATCCCTGTGCTGAGTTCCCGGGTCTGTACACCCGCTGTGCCCATTATGAGGGGTTCCACCATCCCTGTGCCGAGTTCCCGGGTCTGTACACCCGCTGTGCCCATTATGAGGGGTTCCCACCATCCCTGTGCTGAGTTCCCGGGTCTGTACACCCGCTGTGCCCATTATGAGGGGTTCCCACCATCCCTGTGCTGAGTTCCCGGGTCTGTAACACCCGCTGTGCCCATTATGAGGGGTTCCCACCATCCCTGTGCTGAGTTCCCGGGTCTGTACACCCGCTGTGCCCATTATGAGGGGTTCCCACCATCCCTGTGCTGAGTTCCCGGGTCTGTACACCCGCTGTGCCCATTATGAGGGGTTCCCACCATCCCTGTGCTGAGTTCCCGGTCTGTACACCCGCTGTGCCCATTATGAGGGGTTCCCCACCATCCCTGTGCTGAGTTCCCGGGTCTGTACACCCGCTGTGCCCATTATGAGGGGTTCCCACCATCCCTGTGCTGAGTTCCCGGGTCTGTACACCCGCTGTGCCCATTATGAGGGGTTCCCACCATCCCTGTGCTGAGTTCCCGGGTCTGTACACCCGCTGTGCCCATTATGAGGGGTTCCCACCATCCCTGTGCTGAGTTCCGGGTCTGTACACCCGCTGTGCCCATTATGAGGGGTTCCCACCATCCCTGTGCTGAGTTCCCGGGTCTGTACACCCGCTGTGCCCATTATGAGGGGTTCCCACCATCCCTGTGCTGAGTTCCCGGGTCTGTACACCCCGCTGTGCCCATTATGAGGGGTTCCCACCATCCCTGTGCTGAGTTCCCGGGTCTGTACACCCGCTGTGCCCATTATGAGGGGTTCCCACCATCCCTGTGCTGAGTTCCCGGGTCTGTACACCCGCTGTGCCCATTATGAGGGGTTCCCACCATCCCTGTGCTGAGTTCCCGGGTCTGTACACCCGCTGTGCCCATTATGAGGGGTTCCCACCATCCCTGTGCTGAGTTCCCGGGTCTGTACACCCGCTGTGCCCATTATGAGGGGTTCCCCCATCCCTGTGCCGAGTTCCCGGGTCTGTACACCCGCTGTGCCCATTATGAGGGGTTCCCACCATCCCTGTGCTGAGTTCCAGGGTCTGTACACCTGCTGTGCCCATTATGAGGGGTTCCCACCATCCCTGTGCCTGAGTTCCCGGGTCTGTACACCCGCTGTGCCCATTATGAGGGTTCCCACCATCCCTGTGCTGAGTTCCCGGGTCTGTACACCCGCTGTGCCCATTATGAGGGGTTCCCACCATCCCTGTGCTGAGTTCCCGGGTCTGTACACCCGCTGTGCCCATTATGAGGGTTCCCACCATCCCTGTGCGAGTTCCCGGGTCTGTACACCCGCTGTGCCCATTATGAGGGGTTCCCACCATCCCTGTGCCGAGTTCCCGGTCTGTACACCCGCTGTGCCCATTATGAGGGGTTCCCACCATCCCGGTGCTGAGTTCCCGGGTCTGTACACCCGCTGTGCCCATTATGAGGGGTTCCCACCATCCCTGTGCTGAGTTCCCGGGTCTGTACACCCGCTGTGCCCATTATGAGGGGTTCCCACCATCCCTGTGCTGAGTTCCCGGGTCTGTACACCCGCTGTGCCATTATGAGGGGTTCCACCATCCCTGTGCTGAGTTCCCGGGTCTGTACACCCGCTGTGCCCATTATGAGGGGTTCCCACCATCCCTGTGCTGAGTTCCCGGGTCTGTACACCCGCTGTGCCCATTATGAGGGGTTCCCACCATCCCTGTGCTGAGTTCCCGGTCTGTACACCCGCTGTGCCCATTATGAGGGGTTCCCACCATCCCTGTGCTGAGTTCCCGGGTCTGTACACCCGCTGTGCCCATTATGAGGGGTTCCCACCATCCCTGTGCTGAGTTCCCGGGTCTGTACACCCGCTGTGCCCATTATGAGGGGTTCCCACCATCCCTGTGCTGAGTTCCCGGGTCTGTACACCCGCTGTGCCCATTATGAGGGGTTCCCACCATCCCTGTGCTGAGTTCCCGGGTCTGTACACCCGCTGTGCCCATTATGAGGGGTTCCCACCATCCCTGTGCTGAGTTCCCGGGTCTGTACACCCGCTGTGCCCATTATGAGGGGTTCCCACCATCCCTGTGCTGAGTTCCCGGGTCTGTACACCCGCTGTGCCCATTATGAGGGGTTCCCACCATCCCTGTGCTGAGTTCCCGGGTCTGTACACCCGCTGTGCCCATTATGAGGGGTTCCCACCATCCCTGTGCCGAGTTCCCGGGTCTGTACACCCGCTGTGCCCATTATGAGGGGTTCCACCATCCCTGTGCTGAGTTCCCGGGTCTGTACACCCGCTGTGCCCATTATGAGGGGTTCCCACCATCCCTGTGCTGAGTTCCCGGGTCTGTACACCCGCTGTGCCCATTATGAGGGGTTCCCACCATCCTGTGCTGAGTTCCCGGGTCTGTACACCCGCTGTGCCCATTATGAGGGGTTCCCACCATCCCTGTGCTGAGTTCCCGGGTCTGTACACCCGCTGTGCCCATTATGAGGGGTTCCCACCATCCCTGTGCTGAGTTCCCGGGTCTGTACACCCGCTGTGCCCATTATGAGGGGTTCCCACCATCCCTGTGCTGAGTTCCCGGGTCTGTACACCCGCTGTGCCCATTATGAGGGGTTCCACCATCCCTGTGCTGAGTTCCGGGTCTGTACACCCGCTGTGCCCATTATGAGGGGTTCCCACCATCCCTGTGCTGAGTTCCCGGTCTGTACACCCGCTGTGCCCATTATGAGGGGTTCCCACCATCCCTGTGCTGAGTTTCCCGGGTCTGTACACCCCGCTGTGCCCATTATGAGGGGTTCCCACCATCCTGTGCTGAGTTCCCGGGTCTGTACACCCGCTGTGCCCATTATGAGGGGTTCCCCCCATCCCTGTGCTGAGTTCCCGGGTCTGTACACCCCGCTGTGCCCATTATGAGGGGTTCCCACCATCCCTGTGCTGAGTTCCCGGTCTGTACACCCGCTGTGGCCCATTATGAGGGGTTCCCACCATCCCTGTGCTGAGTTCCCTGGGTCTGTACACCCGCTGTGCCCATTATGAGGGGTTCCCACCATCCCTGTGCTGAGTTCCCGGGTCTGTACACCCGCTGTGCCCATTATGAGGGGTTCCCACCATCCCTGTGCTGAGTTCCCGGTCTGTACACCCGCTGTGCCCATTATGAGGGTTCCCACCATCCCTGTGCTGAGTTCCCGGGTCTGTACACCCGCTGTGCCCATTATGAGGGGTTCCCACCATCCCTGTGCTGAGTTCCCCGGGTCTGTACACCCGCTGTGCCCATTATGAGGGGTTCCCACCATCCCTGTGCTGAGTTCCCGGGTCTGTACACCCGCTGTGCCCATTATGAGGGGTTCCCACCATCCCTGTGCCGAGTTCCCGGGTCTGTACACCCGCTGTGCCCCATTATGAGGGGTTCCCACCATCCCTGTGCTGAGTTCCCGGGTCTGTACACCCGCTGTGCCCATTATGAGGGGGTTCCCACCATCCCTGTGCTGAGTTCCCGGGTCTGTACACCCGCTGTGCCCATTATGAGGGGTTCCCACCATCCCTGTGCTGAGTTCCCGGGTCTGTACACCCGCTGTGCCCATTATGAGGGGTTCCCACCATCCCTGTGCCGAGTTCCCGGGTCTGTACACCCGCTGTGCCCATTATGAGGGGTTCCCACCATCCCTGTGCTGAGTTCCCGGGTCTGTACACCCGCTGTGCCCATTATGAGGGGTTCCCACCATCCCTGTGCTGAGTTCCCGGGTCTGTACACCCGCTGTGCCCCATTATGAGGGGTTCCACCATCCCTGTGCTGAGTTCCCGGGTCTGTACACCCGCTGTGCCCATTATGAGGGGTTCCCACCATCCCTGTGCTGAGTTCCCGGGTCTGTACACCCGCTGTGCCCATTATGAGGGGTTCCCACATCCCTGTGCTGAGTTCCCGGGTCTGTACACCCGCTGTGCCCATTATGAGGGGTTCCCACCATCCCTGTGCTGAGTTCCCGGGTCTGTACACCCGCTGTGCCCATTATGAGGGGTTCCCACCATCCCTGTGCTGAGTTCCCGGGTCTGTACACCCGCTGTGCCCATTATGAGGGGTTCCCACCATCCCTGTGCTGAGTTCCCGGGTCTGTACACCCGCTGTGCCCATTATGAGGGGTTCCCACATCCCTGTGCTGAGTTTCCCGGGTCTGTACACCCGCTGTGCCCATATGAGGGGTTCCCACCATCCCTGTGCTGAGTTCCCTGGTCTGTACACCCGCTGTGCCCATTATGAGGGGTTCCCACCATCCCTGTGCTGAGTTCCCGGGTCTGTACACCCGCTGTGCCCATTATGAGGGGTTCCCACCATCCCTGTGCCGAGTTCCCGGGTCTGTACACCCGCTGTGCCCATTATGAGGGGTTCCCACCATCCCTGTGCTGAGTTCCCGGGTCTGTACACCCCGCTGTGCCCATTATGAGGGGTTCCCACCATCCCTGTGCCGAGTTCCCGGGTCTGTACACCCGCTGTGCCCATTATGAGGGGTTCCCACCATCCCTGTGCTGTGCTGAGTTCCCGGGTCTGTACACCCGCTGTGCCCATTATGAGGGGTTCCCACCATCCCTGTGCTGAGTTCCGGGTCTGTACACCCGCTGTGCCCATTATGAGGGGTTCCCACCATCCCTGTGCTGAGTTCCCGGTCTGTACACCCGCTGTGCCCATTATGAGGGGTTCCCACCATCCCTGTGCTGAGTTCCCGGGTCTGTACACCCCTGTGCCCATTATGAGGGGTTCCCACCATCCCTGTGCTGAGTTCCCGGGTCTGTACACCCGCTGTGCCCATTATGAGGGGTTCCCACCATCCCTGTGCCTGAGTTCCCGGGTCTGTACACCCGCTGTGCCATTATGAGGGGTTCCCCACCATCCCTGTGCCGAGTTCCCGGTCTGTACACCCGCTGTGCCCATTATGAGGGGTTCCCACCATCCCTGTGCTGAGTTCCCGGGTCTGTACACCCGCTGTGCCCATTATGAGGGGTTCCCACCATCCCTGTGCTGAGTTCCCGGGTCTGTACACCGCTGTGCCCATTATGAGGGGTTCCCACCATTCCCTGTGCTGAGTTCCCCGGGTCTGTACACCCGCTGTGCCCATTATGAGGGGTTCCCACCATCCCTGTGCTGAGTTCCCGGGTCTGTACACCGCTGTGCCCATTATGAGGGTTCCCACCATCCCTGTGCTGAGTTCCCGGGTCTGTACACCCCTGTGCCCATTATGAGGGGTTCCCACCATCCCTGTGCTGTGTTCCCGGGTCTGTACACCCGCTGTGCCCATTATGAGGGGTTCCCACCATCCCTGTGCCGAGTTCCCGGGTCTGTACACCCGCTGTGCCCATTTTGAGGGGTTCCCACCATCCCATGTGCTGAGTTCCCGGGTCTGTACACCCGCTGTGCCCATTATGAGGGGTTCCCACCATCCCTGTGCTGAGTTCCCGGGTCTGTACACCCCGCTGTGCCCATTATGAGGGGTTCCCACCATCCCTGTGCTGAGTTCCCGGGTCTGTACACCCGCTGTGCCCATTATGAGGGGTTCCCACCATCCCTGTGCTGAGTTCCCGGTCTGTACACCCGCTGTGCCCATTATGAGGGGGGGGGGGGGGGGGGTTCCCACCATCCCTGTGCCTGAGTTCCCGGGTCTGTACACCCGCTGTGCCCATTATGAGGGGTTCCCACCATCCCTGTGCTGAGTTCCCCGGGTCTGTACACCCGCTGTGCCCATTATGAGGGGTTCCCACCATCCCTGTGCTGAGTTCCCGGGTCTGTACACCCGCTGTGCCCATTATGAGGGGTTCCCACCATCCCCTGTGCTGAGTTCCCGGGTCTGTACACCCGCTGTGCCCATTAGAGGGGTTCCCACCATCCCTGTGCTGAGTTCCCGGGTCTGTACACCCGCTGTGCCCATTATGAGCGGTTCCCACCATCCCTGTGCCGAGTTCCCGGTCTGTACACCCGCTGTGCCCATTATGAGGGGTTCCCACCATCCCTGTGCTGAGTTCCCGGGTCTGTACACCCGCTGTGCCCATTATGAGGGGTTCCCACCATCCCTGTGCTGAGTTCCGGGTCTGTACACCCGCTGTGCCCATTATGAGGGGTTTCCACCATCCCTGTGCTGAGTTCCCGGTCTGTACACCCGCTGTGCCCATTATGAGGGGTTCCCACCATCCCTGTGCTGAGTTCCCGGGTCTGTACACCCGCTGTGCCCATTATGAGGGTTCCCACCATCCCTGTGCTGAGTTCCCGGGTCTGTACACCCGCTGTGCCCATTATGAGGGGTTCCCACCATCCCTGTGCTGAGTTCCCGGGTCTGTACACCCGCTGTGCCCATTATGAGGGGTTCCCACCATCCCTGTGCTGAGTTCCCGGGTCTGTACACCCGCTGTGCCCATTATGAGGGGTTCCCACCATCCCTGTGCTGAGTTCCCGGGTCTGTACGCCCGCTGTGCCCATTATGAGGGGTTCCCACCATCCCTGTGCTGAGTTCCCGGGTCTGTACACCCGCTGTGCCCATTATGAGGGTTCCACCATCCCTGTGCTGAGTTCCCGGGTCTGTACACCCGCTGTGCCCATTATGAGGTGTTCCCACCATCCCTGTGCTGAGTTTCCCGGTCTGTACACCCGCTGTGCCCATTATGAGGGGTTCCCACCATCCCTGTGCTGAGTTCCCGGGTCTGTACACCCGCTGTGCCCATTATGAGGGGTTCCCACCTTCCCTGTGCTGAGTTCCCGGGTCTGTACACCCGCTGTGCCCATTATGAGGGGTTCCCACCATCCCTGTGCTGAGTTCCCAGGTCTGTACACCCGCTGTGCCCATTATGAGGGGTTCCCACCATCCCTGTGCTGAGTTCCCGGGTCTGTACACCCGCTGTGCCCATTATGAGGGGTTCCCACCATCCCTGTGCTGAGTTCCCGGGTCTGTACACCCGCTGTGCCCATTATGAGGGGTTCCCACCATCCCTGTGCCGAGTTCCCGGGTCTGTACACCCGCTGTGCCATTATGAGGGGTTCCCACCATCCCTGTGCTGAGTTCCCGGTCTGTACACCCGCTGTGCCCATTATGAGGGGTTCCCTCCATCCCTGTGCTGAGTTCCCGGTCTGTACACCCGCTGTGCCCATTATGAGGGGTTCCCACCATCCTGTGCTGAGTTCCCGGGTCTGTACACCGCTGTGCCCATTATGAGGGGTTCCCACCATCCCTGTGCTGAGTTCCCGGGTCTGTACACCGCTGTGCCCATTATGAGAGGTTCCCACCATCCCTGTGCTGAGTTCCCGGGTCTGTACACCCGCTGTGCCCATTATGAGGGGTTCCCACCATCCCTGTGCTGAGTTCCCGGGTCTGTACACCCGCTGTGCCCATTATGAGGGGTTCCCACCATCCCTGTGCTGAGTTCCCGGTCTGTACACCCGCTGTGCCCATTATGAGGGGTTCGCACCATCCCTGTGCTGAGTTCCCGGGGTCTGTACACCCGCTGTGCCCATTATGAGGGGGTTCCCACCATCCTTGTGCCGAGTTCCCGGGTCTGTACACCCAGCTGTGCCCATTATGAGGGGTTCCCACCATCCCTGTGCTGATTTCCCGGGTCTGTACACCCGCTGTGCCCATTATGAGGGGTTCCCACCATCCCTGTGCTGAGTTCCCGGGTCTGTACACCCGCTGTGCCCATTATGAGGGGTTTCCCACCATCCCTGTGCTGAGTTCCCGGGTCTGTACACCCGCTGTGCCCATTATGAGGGGTTCCCACCATCCCTGTGCTGAGTTCCCGGGTCTGTACACCCGCAGTGCCCATTATGAGGGGGTCCCACCATCCCTGTGCTGAGTTCCCGGGTCTGTACACCCGCTGTGCCCATTATGAGGGTTCCCACCATCCCTGTGCTGAGTTCCCGGGTCTGTACACCCGCTGTGCCCATTATGAGGGGTTCCCACCATCCCTGTGCGAGTTCCCGGGTCTGTACACCCGCTGTGCCCATTATGAGGGTTCCCACCATCCCTGTGCTGAGTTCCCGGGTCTGTACCACCCGCTGTGCCCATTATGAGGGGTTCCCACCATCCCTGTGCTGAGTTTTCCTGGGTCTGTACACCCGCTGTGCCCATTATGAGGGGTTCCCACCATCCCTGTGCTGAGTTCCCGGGTCTGTACACCCGCTGTGCCCATTATGAGGGGTTCCACACCATCCCTGTGCTGTGCCCATTATGTTCCCACCATCCCTGGGTCTGTACACCCGCTGTGCCCATTATGAGGGGTTCCCACCATCCCTGTGCTGAGTTCCCGGGGTCTGTACACCCGCTGTGCCCATTATGAGGGGTTCCCACCATCCCTGTGCTGAGTTCCCGGGTCTGTACACCCGCTGTTCCCATTATGAGGGGTTCCCACCATCCCTGTGCTGAGTTCCCGGGTCTGTACACCCGCTGTGCCCATTATGAGGGTTCCCACCATCCCTGTGCTGAGTTCCCGGGTCTGTACAACCGCTGTGCCCATTATGAGGGGTTCCCACCATCCCTGTGCCGAGTTCCCGGGTCTGTACACCCCGCTGTGCCCATTATGAGGGGTTCCCACCATCCCTGTGCTGAGTTCCCGGGTCTGTACACCCGCTGTGCCCATTATGAGGGTTTCCCCCATCCCTGTGCTGAGTTCCCGGGTCTGTACACCCGCTGTGCCCATTATGAGGGGTTCCCACCATCCCTGTGCTGAGTTCCCGGGTCTGTACACCCGCTGTGCCCATTATGAGGGGTTCCCACCATCCCTGTGCTGAGTTCCCGGGTCTGTACACCCGCTGTGCCCATTATGAGGGGTGTCCCACCATCCCTGTGCTGAGTTCCCGGGTCTGTACACCCGCTGTGCCCATTATGAGGGGTTCCCACACCCACCATCCCTGTGCTGAGTTCCCGGGTCTGTACACCCGCTGTGCCCATTATGAGGGGTTCCCACCATCCCTGTGCTGAGTTCCCGGGTCTGTACACCCGCTGTGCCCATTATGAGGGGTTCCCACCATCCCTGTGCTGAGTTCCCGGGGTCTGTACACCCGCTGTGCCCCTTATGAGGGGTTCCCACCATCCCTGTGCTGATTCCCGGGTCTGTACACCCGCTGTGCCCATTATGAGGGGTTCCCACCATCCCTGTGCAGAGTTCCCGGGTCTGTACACCCGCTGTGCCCATTATGAGGGTTCACCACCATCCCTGTGCTGAGTTCCCGGGTCTGTACACCCGCTGTGCCCATTATGAGGGGTTCCCCCATCCCTGTGCTGAGTTCCCGGGTCTGTACACCCGCTGTGCCCATTATGAGGGGTTCCCACCATCCCTGTGCCGAGTTCCCGGGTCTGTACACCCGCTGTGCCCATTATGAGGAGTTCCCACCATCCCTGTGCTGAGTTCCCGGGTCTGTACACCCGCTGTGCCCATTATGAGGGGTTCCCACCATCCTTGTGCCGAGTTCCCGGGTCTGTACACCCGCTGTGCCCATTATGAGGGTTTCCCACCATCCCTGTGCTGAGTTCCCGGGTCTGTACACCCGCTGTGCCCATTATGAGGGGTTCTCACCATCCCTGTGCCGAGTTCCCGGGTCTGTACACCCGCTGTGCCCATTATGAGGGGTTCCCACCATCCCTGTGCTGAGTTCCCGGGTCTGTACACCCGCTGTGCCCATTATGAGGGGGTTCCCACCATCCCTGTGCTGAGTTCCCCGGGTCTGTACACCCGCTGTGCCCATTATGAGGGGTTCCACCATCCCTGTGCTGAGTTCCCGGGTCTGTACACCCGCTGTGCCCATTATGAGGGGTTCCCACCATCCCTGTGCTGAGTTCCCGGGTCTGTACACCCGCTGTGCCCATTATGAGGGGTTCCCACCATCCCTGTGCTGAGTTCCCGGGTCTGTACACCCGCTGTGCCCATTATGAGGGGTTCCCACCATCCCTGTGCTGAGTTCCTGGGTCTGTACCACCCGCTGTGCCCATTATGAGGGGTTCCCACCATCCCTGTGCTGAGTTTTCCCGGGTCTGTACACCCGCTGTGCCCATTATGAGGGGTTCCCACCATCCCTGTGCTGAGTTCCCGGGTCTGTACACCCGCTGTGCCCATTATGAGGGGTCCCACCATCCCTGTGCCTGAGTTCCCGGGTCTGTACACCCGCTGTGCCCATTATGAGGGGTTCCCACCATCCCTGTGCTGAGTTCCCGGGTCTGTACACCCGCTGTGCCCATTATGAGGGGTTCCCACCATCCCTGTGCCTGAGTTCCCGGGTCTGTACACCCGCTGTGCCCATTATGAGGGGTTCCCACCATACCTGTGCTGAGTTCCCGGGTCTGAACACCCGCTGTGCCCATTATGAGGGGTTTCCCACCATCCCTGTGCTGAGTTCCCGGGTCTGTACACCCGCTGTGCCCATTATGAGGGGTTCCCACCATCCCTGTGCTGAGTTCCCGGGTCTGTACACCCCTGTGCCCATTATGAGAGGTTCCCACCATCCCTGTGCTGAGTTCCCGGGTCTGTAACACCCGCTGTGCCCATTATGAGGGTTCCCACCATCCTTGTGCTGATTTCCCGGGTCTGTACACCCGCTGTGCCCATTATGAGGGGTTTCCCACCATCCCTGTGCTGAGTTCCCGGGTCTGTACACCCGCTGTGCCCATTATGAGGGGTTCCCACCATCCCTGTGCTGAGTTCCCGGGTCTGTACACCCGCTGTGCCCATTATGAGGGGTTCCCACCATCCCTGTGCTGAGTTCCCAGGGTCTGTACACCCGCTGTGCCCATTATGAGGGGTTCCCACCATCCCTGTGCCGAGTTCCCGGGTCTGTAAACCCGCTGTGCCCATTATGAGGGGTTCCCACCCATCCCTGTGCTGAGTTCCCGGGTCTGTACACCCGCTGTGCCCATTATGAGGGGTTCCCACCATCCTGTGCTGAGTTCCCGGGTCTGTACACCCGCTGTGCCCATTATGAGGGGTTCCCACCATCCCTGTGCTGAGTTCCCGGGTCTGTACACCCGCTGTGCCCATTATGAGGGTTCCCACCATCCCTGTGCTGAGTTCCCGGGTCTGTACACCCGCTGTGCCCATTCTGAGGGGTTCCCACCATCCTGTGCTGAGTTCCCGGGTCTGTACACCCGCTGTGCCCATTATGAGGGGTTCCCACCATCCCTGTGCTGAGTTCCCGGGTCTGTACACCCGCTGTGCCCATTATGAGGGGTTCCCACCATCCCTGTGCTGAGTTCCCGGGTCTGTACACCCGCTGTGCCCATTATGAGGGTTCCCACCATCCCTGTGCTGAGTTCCCGGGTCTGTACACCCGCTGTGCCCATTATGAGGGGTTCCACCATCCCTGTGCCGAGTTCCCGGGTCTGTACACCCGCTGTGCCCATTATGAGGGGTTCCCACCATCCCTGTGCTGAGTTCCCGGGTCTGTACACCCCGCTGTGCCCATTATGAGGGGTTCCCCCACCATCCCTGTGCTGAGTTCCCGGGTCTGTACACCCGCTGTGCCCATTATGAGGGGTTCCCAACCATCCCTGTGCTGAGTTCCCGGGTCTGTACACCCGCTGTGCCCATTATGAGGGGTTCCCACCATCCCTGTGCTGAGTTCCCGGGTCTGTACACCCGCTGTGCCCATTATGAGGGGTTCCCACCATCCCTGTGCCGAGTTCCCGGTCTGTACACCCGCTGTGCCCATTATGAGGGGTTCCCACCATCCCTGTGCTGAGTTCCCCGGTCTGTACACCCGCTGGCCCATTATGAGGGGTTCCCACCATCCCTGTGCCGAGTTCCCGGGTCTGTACACCAGCTGTGCCCATTATGAGGGGTTCCCACCATCCCTGTGCTGAGTTCCCGGGTCTGTACACCCCTGTGCCCATTATGAGGGGTTCCCACCATCCCTGTGCTGATTTCCCGGGTCTGTACACCCGCTGTGCCCATTATGAGGGGTTCCCACCATCCCTGTGCCGAGTTCCCGGGTCTGTACACCCGCTGTGCCCATTATGAGGGGTTCCCCCACCATCCCCTGTGCTGAGTTCCCGGGTCTGTACACCCGCTGTGCCCATTATGAGGGGTCCCACCATCCCTGTGCTGAGTTCCCGGGTCTGTACACCACGCTGTGCCCATTATGAGGGGTTCCCACCATCCCATGTGCTGAGTTCCCGGGTCTGTACACCCGCTGTGCCCATTATGAGGGTTCCCACCATCCCTGTGCGAGTTCCCGGGTCTGTACACCCGCTGTGCCCATTATGAGGGGTTCCCACCATCCCTGTGCTGAGTTCCCGGGTCTGTACACCCGCTGTGCCCATTATGAGGGGTTCCCACCATCCCTGTGCTGAGTTCCCAGGGTCTGTACACCCGCTGTGCCCATTATGTGGGGTTCCCACCATCCCTGTGCATGAGTTCCCGGGTCTGTACACCCGCTGTGCCCATTATGAGGGGTTCCCACCATCCCTGTGCTGAGTTCCCGGGTCTGTACACCCTGCTGTGCCCATTATGAGGGGTTCCCACCATCCCTGTGCTGAGTTCCCCGTCTGTACACCCGCTGTGCCCATTATGAGGGGTTCCCACCATCCCTGTGCTGAGTTCCCGGGTCTGTACACCCGCTGTGCCCATTATGAGGGGTTCCCACCATCCCATGTGCTGAGTTCCCGGGTCTGTACACCCTGCTGTGCCCATTATGAGGGGTTCCCACCATCCCTGTGCTGAGTTCCCTGGTCTGTACACCCGCTGTGCCCATTATGAGGGGTTCCCACCATCCCTGTGCCGAGTTCCCCGGTCTGTACACCCGCTGTGCCCATTATGAGGGGTTCCCACCATCCTGTGCTGAGTTCCCGGGTCTGTACACCCGCTGTGCCCATTATGAGGGGTTCCCACCATCCCTGTGCTGAGTTCCCGGGGTCTGTACACCCGCTGTGCCCATTATGAGGGGTTCCCACCATCCCTGTGCTGAGTTCCCAGGGTCTGTACACCCGCTGTGGCCCATTATGAGGGGTTCCCACCATCCCTGTGCTGAGTTCCCGGGTCTGTACACCCGCTGTGCCATTATGAGGGGTTCCCACCATCCCTGTGCTGAGTTCCCGGGTCTGTACACCCGCTGTGCCCATTATGAGGGGTTCCCACCATCCCTGTGCTGAGTTCCCCGGGTCTGTACACCCGCTGTGCCCATTATGAGGGGTTCCCACCATCCCTGTGCTGAGTTCCCCCGGGTCTGTACACCCGCTGTGCCCATTATGAGGAGTTCCCACCATCCCTGTGCTGAGTTCCCCGGGTCTGTACACCCGCTGTGCCATTATGAGGGGTTCCCCACCATCCCTGTGCTGAGTTCCCGGGTCTGTACACCCCTGTGCCCATTATGAGGGGTTCCCACCATCCCTGTGCTGAGTTCCCGGGTCTGTACACCCGCTGTGCCCATTATGAGGGGTTCCCACCATCCGTGTGCCGAGTTCCCGGGTCTGTACACCCGCTGTGCCCATTATGAGGAGGTTCCCACCATCCCTGTGCTGAGTTCCCAGGGTCTGTACACCCGCTGTGCCCATTATGAGGGGTTCCCACCATCCCTGTGCCGTGTTCCCGGGTCTGTACCCCCGCTGTGCCCATTATGAGGGTGACCCACCATCCCTGTGCTGAGGTCCCGGGTCAGTACACCCGCTGTGCCCATTATGAGGGGTTCCCACCATCCTTGTGCCGAGTTCCCGGGTCTGTACACCGCTGTGCCCATTATGAGGGGTTCCCACCATCCCTGTGCTGAGTTCCCAGGGTCTGTACACCCGCTGTGCCCATTTATGAGGGGTTCCCACCATCCCTGTGCTGAGTTCCCGGGTCTGTACACCCGCTGTGCCACTTATGAGGGGTTCCCACCATCCCTGTGCTGAGTTCCCCGGTCTGTACACCCGCTGTGCCCATTATGAGGTGTTCCCACCATCCCTGTGCTGAGTTCCCGGGTCTGTACACCCGCTGTGCCCATTATGAGGGTGTTCCCACCATCCCTGTGCTGAGTTCCCGGGTCTGTACACCCGCTGTGCCCATTATGAGGGGTTCCCACCATCCTGTGCTGAGTTCCCGGTCTGTACACCCGCTGTGCCCATTATGAGGGGTTCCCACCATCCCGTGTGCTGAGTTCCCGGGTCTGTACACCCGCTGTGCCCATTATGAGGGGTTCCCACCCTCCCTGTGCCGAGTTCCCGGGTCTGTACACCCGCTGTGCCCATTATGAGGGGTTCCCACCATCCCTGTGCCGAGTTCCCGGGTCTGTACACCCGCTGTGCCCATTATGAGGGGTTCCCACCATCCCTGTGCCGAGTTCCCGGGTCTGTACACCCGCTGTGCCCATTATGAGGGGTTCCCACCATCCCTGTGCTGAGTTCCCGGGTCTGTACACCCGCTGTGCCCATTATGAGGGGTTCCCACCATCCCTGTGCTGAGTTCCTGGTCTGTACACCCGCTGTGCCCATTATGAGGGGTTCCCACCATCCCTGTGCTGAGTTCCCGGGTCTGTACACCCGCTGTGCCCATTATGAGGGGTTCCCACCATCCCTGTGCTGAGTTCCCGGGTCTGTACACCCGCTGTGCCCATTATGAGGGTTCCCACCATCCCTGTGCTGAGTTCCCCGGGTCTGTACACCCGCTGTGCCCATTATGAGGGGTTCCCACCATCCCTGTGCCGAGTTCCCGGTCTGTACACCCGCTGTGCCCATTATGAGGGGTTCCCACCATCCCTGTGCTGAGTTCCCGGGTCTGTACACCCGCTGTGCCCATTATGAGGGGTTCCCACCATCCCTGTGCCGAGTTCCCGGGTCTGTACACCCGCTGTGCCCATTATGAGGGTTCCCACCATCCCTGTGCTGAGTTCCCGGGTCTGTACACCCGCTGTGCCCATTATGAGGGGTTCCCACCATCCCTGTGCCGAGTTCCCGGGTCTGTACACCCGCTGTGCCCATTATGAGGGGTTCCCACCATCCTTGTGCTGAGTTCCCGGGTCTGTACACCCGCTGTGCCCATTATGAGGGGTTCCCACCATCCCTGTGCTGAGTTCCCGGGTCTGTACACCCGCTGTGCCCATTATGAGGGTTCCCACCATCCCTGTGCTGAGTTCCCGGGTCTGTACACCCGCTGTGCCCATTATGAGGGGTTCCCACCATCCCTGTGCTGAGTTCCCGGGTCTGTACACCCGCTGTGGCCCATTATGAGGGGTTCCCACCATCCCTGTGCTGAGTTCCCGGGTCTGTACACCCGCTGTGCCCATTATGAGGGGTTCCCACCATCCCTGTGCTGAGTTCCCGGGTCTGTACACCCGCTGTGCCCATTATGAGGGGTTCCCACCATCCCTGTGCTGAGTTCCCGGGTCTGTACACCCGCTGTGCCCATTATGAGGGGTTCCCACCATCCCTGTGCTGAGTTCCCGGTCTGTACACCCGCTGTGCCCATTATGAGGGGTTACCCCCCATCCCTGTGCTGAGTTCCCTGGGTCTGTACACCCGCTGTGCCCATTATGAGGGGTTCCCACCATCCCTGTGCTGAGTTCCCGGGTCTGTACACCCGCTGTGCCCATTATGAGGGGTTCCCACCATCCCTGTGCTGAGTTCCCGGGTCTGTACACCCGCTGTGCCCATTATGAGGGGTTCCCACCATCCCTGTGCTGAGTTCCCTGGTCTGTACACCCGCTGTGCCCATTATGAGGGGTTCCCACCATCCCTGTGCTGAGTTCCCGGGTCTGTACACCCGCTGTGCCCATTATGAGGGGTTCCCACCATCCCTGTGCTGAGTTCCCGGTCTGTACACCCGCTGTGCCCATTATGAGGGGTTCCCACCATCCCTGTGCTGAGTTCCCGGGTCTGTACACCCGCTGTGCCCATTATGAGGGGTTCCCACCATCCCTGTGCCGAGTTCCCGGGTCTGTACACCCGCTGTGCCCATTATGAGGGGTTCCCACCATCCCTGTGCTGAGTTCCCGGTCTGTACACCCGCTGTGCCCATTATGAGGGGTTCCCCACCATCCCTGTGCTGAGTTCCCGGGTCTGTACACCCGCTGTGCCCATTATGAGGGGTTCCCACCATCCCTGTGCTGAGTTCCCGGGTCTGTACACCCGCTGTGCCCATTATGAGGAGTTCTCACCATCCCTGTGCTGAGTTCCCCGGTCTGTACACCCGCTGTGCCCATTATGAGGGGCTCCCACCATCCCTGTGCTGAGTTCCCGGGTCTGTACACCCGCTGTGCCCATTATGAGGGGTTCCCACCATCCCTGTGCTGAGTTCCCAGGGTCTGTACACCCGCTGTGCCCATTATGAGGGGTTCTCACCATCCCTGTGCCGATTTCCCGGGTCTGTACACCCGCTGTGCCCATTATGAGGGTTTCCCACCATCCCTGTGCTGAGTTCTCGTGTCTGTACACCCGCTGTGCCCATTATGAGGGGTTCCCACCATCCCTGTGCTGAGTTCCTGGGTCTGTACACCCGCTGTGCCCATTATGAGGAGTTCTCACCATCCCTGTGCTGAGTTCCCGGTCTGTACACCCGCTGTGGCCCATTATGAGGGGTTCCCACCATCCCTGTGCCGATTTCCCGGGTCTGTACACCTGCTGTGCCCATTATGAGGGGTTCCCACCATCCCTGTGCTGAGTTCCCCGGTCTGTACACCCGCTGTGCCCATTATGAGGGGTTCCCACCATCCCTGTGCTGAGTTCCCAGGTCTGTACACCCGCTGTGCCCATTATGAGGGGTTCCCACCATCCCTGTGCTGAGTTCCCGGGTCTGTACACCCGCTGTGCCCATTATGAGGGGTACCCACCATCCCTGTGCTGAGTTCCCGGGTCTGTACACCCGCTGTGCCCATTATGAGGGGTTCCCACCATCCCTGTGCCGATTTCCCGGGTCTGTACACCCGCTGTGCCCATTATGAGGGGTTCCCACCATCCCTGTGCTGAGTTCCAGGGTCTGTACGCCCGCTGTGCCCATTATGAGGAGTTCCCACCATCCCTGTGCCGATTTCCCTGGTCTGTACACCCGCTGTGCCCATTATGAGGGGTTCCCACCATCCCTGTGCTGAGTTCCCGGGTCTGTACACCCGCTGTGCCCATTATGAGGGGTTCCCACCAATCCCTGTGCTGAGTTCCCAGGTCTGTACACCCGCTGTGCCCATTATGAGAGGGTTCCCACCATCCCTGTGCTGAGTTCCCGGGTCTGTACACCCGCTGTGCCCATTATGAGGGGTTCCCACCATCCCTGTGCTGAGTTCCCGGGTCTGTACACCCGCTGTGCCCATTATGAGCGGTTCCCACCATCCCTGTGCTGAGTTCCCGGGTCTGTACACCCGCTGTGCCCATTATGAGGGGTTCCCACCATCCCTGTGCTGAGTTCCCGGGTCTGTACACCCGCTGTGCCCATTATGAGAGGTTCCCACCATCCCTGTGCTGAGTTCTCGGGTCTGTACACCCGCTGTGCCCATTATGAGGGGTTCCCACCATCCCTGTGCTGAGTTCCCCGGTCTGTACACCCGCTGTGCCCATTATGAGGGGTTCCCACCATCCCTGTGCTGAGTTCCCAGGTCTGTACACCCGCTGTGCCCATTATGAGGGGTTCCCACCATCCCTGTGCCGATTTCCCGGGTCTGTACACCCGCTGTGCCCATTATGAGGGGTTCCCACCACCCCTGTGCTGAGTTCCCGGTCTGTACACCCGCTGTGCCCATTATGAGAGGTTCCCACCACCCCTGTGCCGAGTTCCCGGGTCTGTACACCCGCTGTGCCCATTATGAGGGGTTCCCACCATCCCTGTGCTGAGTTCTCGGGTCTGTACGCCCGCTGTGCCCATTATGAGGAGTTCCACCCATCCCTGTGCTGAGTTCCCGGGTCTGTACACCCTCTGTGCCCATTATGAGGGGTTCACACCATCCCTGTGCCGAGTTCCCGGGTCTGTACACCCGCTGTGCCCATTATGAGGGGTTCCCACCATCCCTGTGCTGAGTTCCCGGTCTGTACACCCGCTGTGCCCATTATGAGGGTTCCCACCATCCCTGTGCTGAGTTCCCGGTCTGTACACCCGCTGTGCCCATTATGAGGAGTTTCTCACCATCCCTGTGCTGAGTTCCCGGGTCTGTACACCCGCTGTACCCATTATGAGGGGTTCCCACCATCCCTGTGCTGAGTTCCCGGGTCTGTACACCCGCTGTGCCCATTATGAGGGGTTCCCACCATCCCTGTGCCGAGTTCCCGGGTCTGTACACCCGCTGTGCCCATTATGAGGGGTTCTCACCATCCCTGTGCTGAGTTCCCGGGTCTGTACACCCGCTGTGCCCAGTATGAGGGGTTCCTACTATCCCTGTGCTGAGTTCCCGGGTCTGTACACCCGCTGTGCCCATTATGAGGGGTTCCCACCATCCCTGTGCCGAGTTCCCGGGTCTGTACACCCGCTGTGCCCATTATGAGGGTTCCCACCATCCCTGTGCTGAGTTCTCGGGTCTGTACACCCACTGTGCCCATTATGAGGGGTTCCCACCATCCCTGTGCCGAGTTCCCGGGTCTGTACACCCGCTGTGCCCATTATGAGGGGTTCCCACCATCCCTGTGCTGAGTTCCCGGGTCTGTACACCCGCTGTGCCCATTATGAGGGGTTCCCACCATCCCTGTGCTGAGTTCTCGGGTCTGTACACCCGCTGTGCCCATTATGAGGGGTTCCCACCATCCCTGTGCTGAGTTCCCGGGTCTGTACACCCGCTGTGCCCATTATGAGGGGTTCCCACCATCCCTGTGCTGAGTTCCCGGGTCTGTACCCCCGCTGTGCCCATTATGAGGGGTTCTCACCATCCCTGTGCCGATTTCCCGGGTCTGTACACCCGCTGTGCCCATTATGAGGGGTTCCCACCATCCCTGTGCTGAGTTCCCGGGTCTGTACACCCGCTGTGCCCATTATGAGGGGTTCCCACCATCCCTGTGCCGATTTCCCGGGTCTGTACACCCGCTGTGCCCATTATGAGGGGTTCCCACCATCCTTGTGCCGAGTTCCCGGGTCTGTACACCCCGCTGTGCCCATTATGAGGGTTCCCACCATCCCTGTGCTGAGTTCCCAGGTCTGTACACCCGCTGTGCCCATTATGAGGGGTTCCCACCATCCCTGTGCTGAGTTCCCGGGTCTGTACACCCGCTGTGCCCATTATGAGGGGTTCCCACCATCCCTTCATCGAACCCACTTCCTGTACTCAGGTCATCCCGGACGAGCCCCCAGATTGTGACAGGACAGTGAAAGGAGAAGCAGCGCAGCGATGAGCTCATTTCTCAGTCACTCTGTTCTCTTCTCCTATCAGCACATGAACCGAATCCCTTCTTGTGCCGCTTCTCCCTCCCCCAGTCTGAGCTCTGCTGTACAGGAGGGTGATCACAGCGTCGTGTTCATTAGTGACGTTTATATCGGAGTTCAGCTGTAAATCCCGTCTTCAGGAGAAGATGAAAACGAGTCGGAGATCCAGCGGGAAGTATTTGTTATGAGATACAAAATGTATCAATTTACTAAACACAACAAGGTGACTATGACGTCATCGGGGGCTCGGTCACATCAGCAGCGATCACACGCCCACCTGTCTGCATTTGTGTTCCATCTCAGTGCAGCTGATCTCCTGCAAGCTCTTTGCAGCCACTTCCTGTCTAAATGCCCTCCAGCGATGTCGGCTGGGCGGTGAAAGCATCGGACCGCGCCTGTGGAATGTGCTGAACTCGCCACTTATAGTCTCCATTGCGAGCCTGCGAGGGGGTGACAACGCATGAGGACAACCGGGAGACAGGAAGTGAGCGTTGTCACCCCCTAGAACAGGAAGTGACTGAACAAGGACCGTCATGGTGGGATCACCGGATGAGAATTCATAGATTGTAAAAGACTTTTGAAATTAAACTGATTTGTTTATTCCTCTTTTATAGTTCATTATTTATATTACTTATAATATTTTATTATTTATATTAGTATATTATTATTTCAATTATATTTATTATTTTATTGATCTCCATGACTAAGCTCCAAGGGGCGGAACAAAATGTGTTGGGGGGCGTGGACTGGCTGGAGTCCAGGCTGAGGCTGACATACACTCCCCCACGGTTCTGCCATCGATGTGCGACTTTCCGACTTTACCCTCCTATATTATATTATTACTATTTCATTATCTTTATATATTTAGTATTATTTTGTTATTATACAATTTTTTATATTATTACTATTTATTTATTTTTATATTATAATACTTTTTTTTTATATTACTATTTAATTCTTTTTTTTTTTTTTATATTATATTTGTTATTATACTATTCTTTATATTTTATTACCACTACTTTTTTATTTTTTATTATTCAAGATTTATACAGCGCTCACAGTTTGCACAGCACTTTACAATATAAAAAAAGGGAGACAGTACAGTTACAATACAATAAAAAAACACAAGAGCGTTAAGAAGGCCCTGCGCATAAAAACTTATTATTTTATATGTATTGTTATAATACTCATTTTAAAATTGTATTATTGTTTTAGGGTTAGTATTTATTTTAGATTATTATACTAAATTTTAAATATTATTTTAATTAGTATTTATTTTTTATAATTTATTGTTGTTATACTAATTTTAAATATTTTTCCTATATTTTCCTACTATTGCCTTATATGCATTAATAAATGTAAAATAATGAACTATAGTAAGAAACATAGGAAAAATATTTAAAATTAGTACAACAACAATAAATATTATATTAGTATTTATTTTCATATTTATACTAATTTTAAATATGTTTCCTATATTTCTTACTATTTTTATTGTTGTTATTTTAAATTGGTATATGTTTCCTATATTTTCTTACTATTTCCTTATATGCATTAATAAATGTAAAATAATGAACTATAGTAAGAAACATACTAATTTTAAATATTTTTCCTATGTTTCTTACTATAGTTCATAATTTTACATTTATTAATGCATATAAGGAAATAGTAAGAAAATATAGGAAACATATTTTAAATTGGTATAACAACAATAAAAATAGTAAGAAATATAGGAAACATTTTTTAAATTAGTATAGCAACAATAAATATAAAAATAAATACTAATATAATATTTATTGTTGTTATACTAATTTAAAATATTTTTCCTATAACAATAAATATTATATTAGTATTTATTTTTATATTCATTGTTGTTATACTAATTTTAAATATTTTTCCTATATTTCTTACTAACAACAATGAATATAAAAATAAATACTAATATAATATTTATTGTTATAGGAAAAATATTTTAAATTAGTATAACAACAATAAATATTATATTAGTATTTTTTTTTATATTTATTGTTGCTATACTAATTTAAAATATGTTTCCTATATTTCTTACTATTTTTATTGTTGTTATACCAATTTAAAATATGTTTCCTATATTTTCTTACTATTTCCTTATATGCATTAATAAATGTAAAAATATGAACTATAGTAAGAAACATAGGAAAAATATTTAAAATTAGTATGTTTCTTACTATAGTTCATTATTTTACATTAATGCATATAAGGAAATAGTAAGAAAATATAGGAAACATATTTAAAATTAGTATAACAACAATAAATATAAAAATAAATACTAATATAATATTTATTGTTGTTATACTAATTTTAAATATTTTTCCTATAACAATAAATATTATATTAGTATTTATTTTTATATTCATGGTTGTTATACTAATTTTAAATATTTTTCCTATATTTCTTACTATTTTTATTGTCGTTATACTAATTTAAAATAGGTTTCCTATATTTTCTTACTATTTCCTTATATGCATTAATAAATGTAGAATAATGAACTATAGTAAGAAATATAGGAAAAATATTTAAAATTAGTATAACAACAATGAATATAAAAATAAATACTAATATAATGATAAATAAAATAATGAACTATAGTAGGAAGTAGTAAGAAATATAAGAAACATATTTAAAATTAGTATAACAATAAATATTTAAATAGTAACAAATATAGGAGAAATATTAAAAATTTGTATAACAATAAATATAAAAATAAATACTAATATAATATTAAGTATAAAATAATGACCTATAGTATTATATTAGTATTTATTGTTATACAAATTTTAAATATGTTTCCTATATTTCCTCCTATAGTTCATTATTGTCCCCCATTGAGAGTTATTCCCATGATGCACCTGAAATTTTTGCCCCCTGCTGGCCATTTCCTCTCCCAGCAATCGGTGAGGGGCATCCGATCCATAAAAAGGAGCGACTCTCACCTGATTGGACGGTTTAAAACAGCAGAGATCCTTCCCGGGTGCCGTGGAGACTATTTTTCAGATACAGTGAGGGGGAAAAAGTATTTGACCCCCTGCTGATTTTGTAGGTTCGCCCCACTGACAAAGAAACGATCGATCTATCATTTTATCAGTCGGTTTATTATAACAGCGAGAGAACAACGAAAATATCCAGAAAAACGCATTTCATAAAAGTTATGAATTGATTTGCATTTTAATGAGTGAAATAAGTATGTGAACCCCCCGACCAATCAGTATGATTTCTGTCTCCCAGGTGTCTCCTATACAGGAAACAAGCTGAGATTAGGAGCACTCCTCTCTTCTCTCCTCCTCTCCTCTCCTCCTCCCTCTCCTCCTCTCTCCTCCTCTCCTCTTCTCTCCTCCTCTCCTCTTCTCTCCTCCTCTCCTCTTCTCTCCTCCTCTCCTCTCCTCTCCTCCTCTCCTCCTCTCCTCTTCTCTCCTCCTCTCCTCGTCTCTCCTCCTCTCCTCTCCTCCTCTCCTCTTCTCTCCTCTCTCCTCTTCTCTCCTCTTCTATCCTCTCCTCTCCTCCTCTCCTCTCCTCTCCTCTCCTCCCTCCTCCTCTCCTCCTCTCCTCCTCCTCTCCTCTTCTCTCCTCCTCTCCTCTCTCTCCTCTCTCTCCTCTTCTCTCCTCTTCTCTCCTCTTCTCTCCTCCTCCCCCTCCTCTTCTCTCCTCCTCTCCCCTCCTCTCCTCTTCTCTCCTCCTCTCTTCTCCTCTTCTTCTCTCCTCCTCTCCTCTTCTTCTCTCCTCTTCTCTCCTTCTTCTCTTCTCTCCTCCTCTCCTCTTCTTTTCTCTTCTCCTCTTCTTCTCTTCTCTCCTCCTCTCCTCTTCTTCTCTCTCTCCTCTTCTCCTCTACTCTCCTCCTCTCTTCTCCTCCTCTCCTCTTCTTCTCTTCTCTCCTCCTCTCCTCTTCTTCTCTTCTCTCCTCTCCTCTCCTCTCCTCCTCTCCTCTTCTCTTCTCTTCTCTCTCCTCTTCTCTTCTCTCCTATAGGGAGTGCTCCTAATCTCAGCTTGTTTCCTGTATAATAGACTCCTGTCCACAGAATCGATCAGATTCCAATCTCTCCCCCATGGGGAAGACCAAAGATCTGTCCAAGGATGTCGGGGAGAAGATTGTAGACCTACACAAGGCTGGAATGGGCTACAAGACCATCAGCAAGAAGATCGGTGAGAGGTGACAACAGTTGGTGGATTATTCACAAAATAACGATCGATCTCCCTCGGTCTGGGGCTCCATACAAGATCTCACCTGGTGGAGGTTCAATGATGATGAGAACGGTGAGGAATCAGCCCAGAACTACACGGGAGAATCTTGTCACTGATCTCAGCTGGGACCATAGTCACCAAGACAACAATCGGTAACACACTACACCGCGATCGACTGAAATCCTGCAGCCCCCGCAAGGTCCCCCTGATCAGGAAATCACATGTACAGGTCCGTCTGACGATCACTAATGAAGATCGAATGATTCCGAGGAGAACCGGAGGAAAGTGTTGTGGTCAGAGGAGACCAAAATCCAGATCTTTGGCATCAACTCAACTCACCGACCCCAAGAACACCATCCCCCACCGTCATACATGGAGGTCCTATGACCCCAAGAACACCATCCCCCACCGTCATACATGGAGGACCTATGACCCCAAGAACACCATCCCCCACCGTCATACATGGAGGTCCTATGACCCCAAGAACACCATCCCCCACCGTCATACATGGAGGACCTATGACCCCAAGAACACCATCCCCCACCGTCATACATGGAGGTCCTATGACCCCAAGAACACCATCCCCCACCGTCATACATGGAGGTCCTATGACCCCAAGAACACCATCCCCCACCGTCATACATGGAGGTCCTATGACCCCAAGAACACCATCCCCCACCGTCATACATGGAGGTCCTATGACCCCAAGAACCCCATCCCCCACCGTCATACATGGAGGTCCTATGACCCCAAGAACCCCATCCCCCACCGTCATACATGGAGGACCTATGACCCCAAGAACACCATCCCCCACCGTCATACATGGAGGTCCTATGACCCCAAGAACACCATCCCCCACCGTCATACATGGAGGTTCTATGACCCCAAGATCACCATCCCCCACCGTCATACATGGAGGTCCTATGACCCCAAGAACACCATCCCCCACCGTCATCCATGGAGGTCCTATGACCCCAAGAACACCATCCCCCACCGTCATCCATGGAGGTCCTATGACCCCAAGAACACCATCCCCCACCGTCATCCATGGAGGACCTATGACCCCAAGAACACCATCCCCCACCGTCATACATGGAGGACCTATGACCCCAAGAACACCATCCCCCACCGTCATACATGGAGGACCTACGACCCCAAGAACACCATCCCCCACCGTCATACATGGAGGACCTATGACCCCAAGAACACCATCCCCCACCGTCATACATGGAGGTCCTATGACCCCAAGAACGCCATCCCCCACCGTCATACATGGAGGTCCTATGACCCCAAGAACGCCATCCCCCACCGTCATACATGGAGGTCCTATGACCCCAAGAACACCATCCCCCACCGTCATACATGGAGGTCCTATGACCCCATGAACACCATCCCCCACCGTCATACATGGAGGTCCTATGACCCCAAGAACACCATCCCCCACCGTCATACATGGAGGTCCTATGACCCCAAGAACACCATCCCCCACCGTCATACATGGAGGACCTATGACCCCAAGAACACCATCCCCCACCGTCATACATGGAGGTCCTATGACCCCAAGAACACCATCCCCCACCGTCATACATGGAGGACCTATGACCCCAAGAACACCATCCCCCACCGCCATACATGGAGGTCCTATGACCCCAAGAACACCATCCCCCACCGTCATACATGGAGGTCCTATCACCCCAAGAACACCATCCCCCACCGCATACATGGAGGTCCTATGACCCCAAGAACACCATCCCCCACCGTCATACATGGAGGACCTATGACCCCAAGAACACCATCCCCCACCGTCATACATGGAGGTCCTATGACCCCAAGAACACCATCCCCCACCGTCATACATGGAGGTCCTACGACCCCAAGAACACCATCCCCCACCGTCATACATGGAGGACCTATGACCCCAAGAACACCATCCCCCACCGTCATACATGAAGGACCTATGACCCCAAGAACACCATCCCCCCCACCGTCAAACATGGAGGACCAATGACCCCAAGAACACCATCCCCCACCGTCATACATGGAGGTCCTATGACCCCAAGAACACCATCCCCCCACCGTCATACATGGAGGTCCTATGACCCCAAGAACACCATCCCCCACCGTCATACATGGAGGTCCTATGACCCCAAGAACACCATCCCCCACCGTCATACATGGAGGACCTATGACCCCAAGAACACCATCCCCCACCGTCATACATGGAGGTCCTATGACCCCAAGAACACCATCCCCCACCGTCATACATGGAGGACCTATGACCCCAAGAACACCAACCCCCAACGTCATACATGGAGGACCTATGACCCCAAGAACCCCATCCCCCACCGTCATACATGGAGGTCCTATGACCCCAAGAACACCATCCCCCACCGTCATACATGGAGGTCCTATGACCCCAAGAACACCATCCCCCACCGTCATACATGGAGGTCCTATGACCCCAAGAACACCATCCCCCCACCGTCATACATGGAGGTCCTATGACCCCAAGATCACCATCCCCCACCGTCATACATGGAGGTCCTATGACCCCAAGAACACCATCCCCCACCGTCATCCATGGAGGTCCTATGACCCCAAGAACACCATCCCCCCACCGTCATACATGGAGGTCCTATGACCCCAAGAACACCATCCCCCACGTCATGCATGGAGGTCCTATGACCCCAAGAACACCATCCCCCACCGTCATACATGAGGACCTATGACCCCAAGAACACCATCCCCCACCGTCATACATGGAGGACCTATGACCCCAAGAACACCATCCCCCACCGTCATACATGGAGGACCTACGACCCCAAGAACACCATCCCCCACCGTCATACATGGAGGACCTATGACCCCAAGAACACCATCCCCACCATCATACATGGAGGACCTATGACCCCAAGAACACCATCCCCCCCACCGTCATACATGGAGGTCCTATGACCCCAAGAACACCATCCCCCACCGCCATACATGGAGGACCTATGACCCCAAGAACACCATCCCCCACCGCCATACATGGAGGACCTATGACCCCAAGAACACCATCCCCCACCGTCATACATGGAGGTGGAGACATTATGCTTTGGGGGCGTTTTTCTACTAAGGGGACAGGAAAACTTCACCGCATCAAAGGGACGATGGGCTGGGCCATGTACCATCAAATCTTGGGTGAGAACCTCCTTCCCTCAGCCAGGGCATTGAAGATGGGTCATGGATGGGTCTTCCAGCATAACAATGACCCAAAACACACGGCCAAGGCAACAAAGAAGTGGCTCAAGAAGAAGTACATGAAGGTTCTGGAGTGGCCCAGCCAGTCTCCAGACCTCAATCCCATAGAAAATATGTGGAGGGAGCTGAAGGTTGTTGTTCTGTCTCTCTCACTGTTATAATAAACCAACCAATAAAATTATAGACCGATCGTTTCTCTCTCACAAAAATCAGCAGCCGATCAAACACTCCCCCCCCCCCCCTCACTGTATGAATTGCCCCGGTGGCAAGAGTTAATCTTTTATTTTTGAGAAATTCTTGATGAACCAAATCCAAAAAGACTGAACACGTCTCACCGTTCGATCATTTTATTTTTCTTCAAAATCCTTTATTTGATACCCTGTAGAAGTATAAAAATGTTACAAAAAAGTACAACGGTCTGTATTATAAAAAGACATGGAACGCAGCGAGAGTCTCACCCTGCAGGTACGGGGCAGGCGCCCAGGACGGGGGGGTAAGGTCAGAAATGGTCGGGGGGAGATAAGGCCACGCCCCCTACCCAATAGAAGAATATAAAACTATTCCGGCATGAATGTTCGTTGTTAAGGCGTCAACTCATCTTGAAGATGGGAAAGAGATTGGTGTAAAATTTTGGTGAATTTGGCGGTTTTGTCTCTGACAGCGACGGGAAAAAAATAATTAGCAGCAGACGTCATTTGTTAAAAATAAGAAAGGTCCTTGGCTTCCCGATTGGTCCCACTAGAATTATATATTCTAAAAAAAAACTATTTGGCAAAATAACAAAAAGTTTCCACCCTGTAGCCTCGTGAAATGCGATTGTATAAAAAGTCGACGTTTTCCCCACCTCCATTCCTGTATCGTCCGTTAACCAAAAAGGCGTTGATTGTCCACCACACCGATTCCCGGAATGTCTGGAAGTATTAAGGCACTTGAGATATACAGCGTTACGACTAGATCTAAGCATGGACCTTCCAACCCAACCTCAGCTGCTGAATCTCCATTACCAAACTAGAATGAGATGAGGTTGTCCTAAAGGGTCAGTGGTCCGTTACCAAACTAGAATGAGATCAGGTTGTCCTAAAGGGTCAGTGGTCGTTATGCCTCGGCTGAGTTGCGGTCCCTGAGGGACCATATCGGATAGAAGAAGCTTCAGTTAGAAAAAATAAAATAAAAATTGCGGGTCACTTAGACTCGGAATTCTGAAGATAAGATCTGTGAGTAAAGGTCTTCTGTAAGTGGACGATAGGAGTGGGAGCCTTCATCCAGGAGATAGAGGGGATCCGAGATGATCAGTGGTGAGAACCCATCTTTAACCAATTGTTGCTTCTGTTGTTTGAAGGTCCCGGTGGTTTCAATGTGTTCCTGGAGAGAGAAGAGAGAAGAAGATTAGACACGGTGTCCACCAAAACTAAGGTTTATATGTGTTTCTGGAGAGAGAAAAATCAGACATGGTGACCACCATAGCTGAAGTCCACATGAAGATCAAACATTATGACCATCAAAACTGACATCCATGGGTTCCTGGAGAAAGAAGATCAAACATGGTGACCACCTAAGCGGAGGTCGTCTTCGTGTTTCTGGAGAGAGAAGAGAAAAGATCAGACATGGTGTCCACCAAAACTAAGGTCTATGCGTTTCTGGAGAGAGAAAAAATCAGACCACCATAGCTGAGTCCACATGACGATTAAACATTATGCCCAACAAATTTGCCATGGGTTCCTGGAGAGAGATGGTAAAAACATGGTGACCACCTAAGCGAAGGTCGTCTTCGTGTTTCTGGAGCGAGAAGAGAAGAGATCAGACATGTTGAAGTCCACATGAAGATTAAACAACATTATGCCCATCAAAATTGCCATGGGTTCCTGGAGAGGGAAGGTCAAACATGGTGACTACCTGAGCGGAGGTCGTCTTCGAAAAATAAGACATGGTGACCACCATAGCTGAAGTCCACATGAAGATTAAACATTATGCCCATCAAAATTGCCATGGGTTCCTGGAGAGAGAAGAAGATCAAACATGGTGACCACCTAAGCGGAGGTCGTCTTCGTGTTTCTGGAGAGAGAAGAGAAAAAGGTCAGACATGGTGACCACCAAAGCTGAAGCCCATGTGTTCCTGGAGTGGAAGAGAGAAGACACGACATGGTGTCCATCAAAACTAAGGTCTATTTGTTTCTGGAGAGAGAAAAATCAGACATGGTGACCACAATAGCTGAGTCCACATGAAGATTAAACATTATGCCCAACAAAATTGCCATGGGTTCCTGGAGAGAGAAGGTCAAAAACATGGTGACCACCTAAGCGGAGGTCGTCTTCGTGTTTCTGGAGCGAGAAGAGAAAAGATCAGACATGGTGAAGTCCACATGAAGATTAAACAACATTATGCCCATCAAAATTGCCATGGGTTCCTGGAGAGGGAAGGTCAAACATGATGACCACCTAAGCGGAGGTCGTCTTCGAAAAATCAGACATGGTGACCACCATAGCTGAAGTCCACATGAAGATCAAACATTATGCCCAACAAAATTGCCATGGGTTCCTGGAGAGAGAAGATCAAACATGGTGACCACCTAAGCTGAGGTAGTCTTCGTGTTTCTGGAGAGAGAAGAGAAAAGATCAGACATGGTGACCACCAGAGCTGAGGTCTATGTGTTCCTGGAGAGGAAGAGAGAAGACATGACATGGTGACCACCAAAGCTGAGGGCTATGTGTTTCTAGATATAAAAAAAAAAAAATAATCAGACATGGTGACCACCATAGCTGAAGTCCACATGAAGATTAAACATTATGCCCAACAAAATTGCCATGGGTTCCTGGAGAGAGAAGATCAAAAACATGGTGACCACCTAAGCGGAGGTCGTCTTCGTGTTTCTGAAGGGAGAAGAGAAAAGATCAGACATGGTGACCACCAGAGCTGAAGCCCATGTGTTCCTGGAGAGGAAGAGAGAAGATACAACATGGTGTCCACCAAAACTAAGGTCTATGTGTTTCTGGAGAGAGAAAAATCAGACATGGTGACCACCATAGCTGAAGTCCACATGAAGATCAAACATTATGACCATCAAAACTGACATCCATGGGTTCCTGGAGAGAGAAGATCAAACTTGGTGACCACCTAAGCTGAGGTAGTCTTCGTGTTTCTGGAGAGAGAAGAGAAAATATCAGACATGGTGACCACCAGAGATTAAACAACATTATGCCCATCAAAATTGCCATGGGTTCCTGGAGAGAGAAGATCAAACATGGTGACCACCTAAGCGGAGGTCGTCTTCGAAAAATCAGACATGGTGACCACCATAGCTGAAGTCCACATGAAGATTAAACATTATGCCCAACAAAATTGCCATGGGTTCCTGGAGAGAGAAGATCAAACATGGTGACCACCTAAGCTGAGGTAGTCTTCGTGTTTCTGGAGAGATAAGAGAAAAGATCAGACATGGTGACCACCAGAGCTGAAGCCCATGTGTTCCTGGAGAGGAAGAGAGAAGATACAACATGGTGACCACCAAAGCTGAGGTCTATGTGTTTCTAGAGAGAAAAAAAAAAAAAATCAGACATGGTGACCACCATAGCTGAAGTCCACATGAAGATTAAACATTATGCCCAACAAAATTGCCATGGGTTCCTGGAGAGAGAAGATCAAAAAACATGGTGACCACCTAAGCTGAGGTCGTCTTTGTGTTTCTGGAGAGAGAAGAGAAAAGATCAGACATGGTGACCACCAGAGCTGAAGCCCATGTGTTCCTGGAGAGGAAGAGAGAAGATACAACATGGTGTCCACCAAAACTAAGGTCTATGTGTTTTTGGAGAGAGAAAAATCAGACATGGTGACCACCATAGCTGAAGTCCACATGAAGATCAAACATTATGACCAACAAAATTGCCATGGGTTCCTGGAGAGAGAAGATCAAACATGGTGACCACCTAAGCTGAGGTCGTCTTTGTGTTTCTGGAGAGAGAAGAGAAAAGATCAGACATGGTGACCACTAGAGCTGAAGCCCATGTGTTCCTGGAGAGGAAGAGAGAAGACACGACATGGTGACCACCAAAGCTGAGGGCTATGTGTTTCTAGAGAGGAAAAAAAAAAATAAAAATCAGACATGGTGACCACCATAGCTGAAGTCCACATGAAGATCAAACATTATGACCATCAAAACTGACATCCATGGGTTCCTGGAGAGAGAAGATCAAACATGGTGACCACCATAGCTGAAGTCCACATGAAAATTAAACATTATGCCCAACAAAATTGCCATGGGTTCCTGGAGAGAGAAGATCAAACATGGTGACCACCTAAGCGGAGGTCGTCTTTGTGTTTCTGGAGCGAGAAGAGAAAAGGTCAGACATGGTGACCACCAGAGCTGAAGCCCATGTGTTCCTGGAGAGGAAGAGAGAAGCTCAGACATGGTGACCACCAAATCTTAGTTTTTATCCAGGACAATCAGACATGGCAAGTTCCATGGCACACAGCGATGGGCCTCGGATATAAAGCAGTGAAATTTGAAGCCTCAAAAAAAAGGTGTGGAGAAAGAAAAGAGAAGATCGAACATAGTGATCACCGATATATAGAAGTGAAATTTAAAGTAGAATACCAGACCAAAAGTATATAATCTTAAAACTGCTCCCACCCTCCTTCTAACACCTATACTAAGCCCCCTATAGAAGAAAGATGCATGTAGCACCAGCTGCAGGGGAGAGGAGCGGTGACATCACCCATAGGCTTACAATGGGACATCCATTATTGAGAGAAAAGAGCCATCATGTGATCAGACTAGAGCACCCTGAAAAGCTGAGGTCCACATGTTCCTGGAGAGAGAAGGGAGAAGATCAGACATGGTGACCACCAAAGCTGAGATCCACACGAAGAGAAAAGATCAGACACAGTGACCAAAGTTAAGGTCTATGTGTTCCTGGAGAGAGAGGATCAAACATGGTGACCCCCAAAGCAGAGTCCCATGTGTTCCTGGAGAGGAAGAGGGATCAGACATGGTGACCACCATAGCTGAAGTCTACATGTTCCTGGAGAGAGAAGAACAGACATAGTGATCACCAAAGCTGAGGTCTACATATTCCTGGAGAGAGAAGAGAGAAGATCAGACATGGGGACCACCAAAGTTGAGGTCTCTGTGCTTCTGGTGCGAGAAGCTCAAACATGGTGACCACCAAAGCAGAGTCCCATGTGTTCCTGGAGAGGAAGAGGGATCAGACATAGTGACCACCAAAGCTGAAGTCAACGTATTCCTGGAGTAAGAAGAGAGATCAGAGCTGAGGTCCATATGTTTTTGGAAAAAGAAGAGAGAAGATCAGACATGGTGATCACCAAAGCTGAGGTCTACATGTTCCTGGAGAGAGAAGAACAGACATATTGATCACAAAAGCTGGAGGTCTACATATTCCTGGAGAGAGAAGAGAGAAGATCAGACATGGGGACCACCAAAGCTGAGGTCTACATATTCCTGGAGAGAGAAGAGCAGACATGGGGACCACCAAAGCTGAGGTCTATGTGCTTCTGGAGCGAGAAGATCAAAAATGGTGACCACCAAAGATGAGGCCCATGAGTTCCTAGAGAGAGAAGAGAGAACATCAAACACGGTGATTAACAAAGAGGAGGCCCAGGTATTCATGGGGAGAGAAGATCAAACATGGTGACCACCAAAGATAAGGCCCATGTGTTCCTGGGGAGAGAAGAGACAATGAACAAACAGGGTGACCAAAGCTGAGGTCCACGTTTTCCTGGGGAGAGAAGAGAGAAGATCAGACATGGGGACCACCAAAGCGAAGGTCCATAGGTTTCTGAAAAGAGAAGATCAAACATGGTGACCACCAAAGATGAAGCCCCATGTGTTCCTGGAGAGAGAAAGGGGAAGGTCAAACATAGTAACCTCCAAAAGTTGAGGTCCACATGTTCCTGCGGAGAGAAGAGAAAAGATCAGACATGGGGACCACCAAAGCTGAGGTCTATGTGCTTCTGGAGCGAGAAGATCAAAAATGGTGACCACCAAAGATGAGGCCCATGTGTTCCTAAAGAGAGAACATCAAACATGGTGATTAACAAAGAGGAGGCCCAGGTATTCATGGGGAGAGAAGATCAAACATGGTGACCACCAAAGATAAGGCCCACGTGTTCCTGGGGAGAGAAGAGACAAAGAACAAACAGGGTGACCAAAGCTGAGGTCCACGTTTTCCTGGACAGAGAAGATCAAACATGGTGACCACCAAAGATGAGGCCCATGAGTTCCTAAAGAGAGAAGAGAGAACATCAAACATGGCGATTAACAAAGAGGAGGCCCAGATGTTCATGGACAGAGAAGATCAAACATGGTGACCACCAAAGATAAGGCCCATGTGTTCCTGGAGAGAGAAAGGGGAAGGTCAAATATAGTAACCTCCAAAAGTTGAGGTCCACATGTTCCTGGGGAGAGAAGAGAGAAGATCAGACATGGTGACCACCAAAGCGAAGGTCCATATGTTCCTGAAGAGAAAAGATCAGACATGGGGACCACCAAAGCGAAGGTCCATATGTTCCTGGAGAGAGAAGATCAGACATGGGGACCACCAAAGCGAAGGTCCATATGTTCCTGAAGATAGAAGATCAGATATGGGGACCACCAAAGCGAAGGTCCATATGTTCCCGAAGAGAGAAGATCAGACATGGGGACCACCAAAGCGAAGGTCCATATGTTCCTGAAGAGAGAAGATCAGACATGGGGACCACCAAAGCGAAGGTCCATATGTTCCTGAAGATAGATCAGACATGGGGACCACCAAAGCGAAGGTCCATATGTTCCTGAAGAGAGAAGGTCAGACATGGGGACCACCAAAGCGAAGGTCCATATGTTCCTGAAGAGAGAAGATCAGACATGGGGACCACCAAAGCGAAGGTCCATATGTTCCTGAAGAGAGAAGATCAGACATGGAGACCACCAAAGCGAAGGTCCATATGTTCCTGTAGAGAGAAGATCAGACATGGGGACCACCAAAGCGAAGGTCCATATGTTCCTGAAGAGAGAAGGTCAGACATGGAGACCACCAAAGCGAAGGTCCATATGTTCCTGAAGAGAGAAGGTCAGACATGGGGACCACCAAAGCGAACATGGTGACCACCAAAGTGAAGGTCCATATGTTCCTGAAGAGAGAAGGTCAGACATGGGGACCACCAAAGCGAAGGTCCATATGTTCCTGAAGAGAGAAGGTCAGACATGGAGACCACCAAAGCGAAGGTCCATATGTTCCTGTAGAGAGAAGATCAGACATGGGGACCACCAAAGCGAAGGTCCATATGTTCCTGTAGAGAGAAGATCAGACATGGGGACCACCAAAGCGAAGGTCCATAGGTTCCTGAAGAGAGAAGATCAGACATGGGGACCCTATTCCCTAGGGTCTCTGCCAAAAAATATATAAATGTTTGGGGGGGTTCTAAATCATTTCTAGGAAAAAAATAAAAAAAAAATACTGATTTACGCTTTTAAAGAAAAAGTTTGGCCTTCCAGTGGTTAAAGCCTCGAAAAAAAGGTGTCCAGTGGGCCTTAGAAGATAAAGATGGAGACTCAATGCTCCGCCTACATCTCATGAACCCCGCCCCACAATTTGGCACAACATGAAAAAAAATAAAATAAAAAATAAAAAAATAAAATAAAAAAATGTCACCAACCATGACCCTGAGGAAGCGAGGACGGGCGTAGGACGGAAGGAAATCCATCACATGGGAGAAAACGCGATCCAAATCCAACTCGTCTCCGGGACGCAAAGTGACGGCCGCCATGCCGGTCCGACCTTCATGTCCTAAAGAAGGAAGAAACCAGAGGATGACCAACACAACCCACAGAGATAGATTCCCAAAAGTATTGGGACACCTGCCTTTACACACACATGAACTTTAATGACCCTCCCAGTCTTAGTCCATAGGGTTCAATATTGAGTTGGCCCTTTGCAGCTATAACAGCTTCACCTCTTCTGGAAGGCCGTCCACAAGGTTTAGGAGGGCGTCTATGGGAATGTTTGACCCATTCTTCCAGAAGAGCATTTGTGAGGTCAGGCACTGATGTTGGATGAGAAGGCCTGGCTCACAGTCTCCACTTCAATTCATCCCAAAGGTGTTCTGTGGGGTTGAGGTCAGTCAAGTTCCTCCACCTCAAACTCGCTTCTCCATGTCTTTATGGACCTTGCTTTGTGCACTGGACCAAACCATTTGGTGGAGGGGGGATTATGGTGTGGGGGGTGGAGGGGGGGATTATGGTGTGGGGAGGGGGGATTATGGTGGGGGGTTGTTTTTCAGGGGTTGGGTTTGGCCCCTTAGTTCCAGTGAAGGGAACTCTTAAGACTTCTTCATACCAAGACATTTTGGACAATTTCATGTTCCCAACTTTGTGGGAGGAGTTTGGGGGGCGGCCCCTTCCTGTTCCAACATGACTGCCCACCAGTGCACCAAGCAAGGTCCATGAAGACATGGATGAGGGAGTTTTGGGGGGGGGGGGAACTTGGTTTGGCCCCTTCGTTCTAATGAAGGGAACTCTTAAGGTGTCACCAAGACCCCAAACTCCCTCATCCACGTCTTTATGGACCTTGCTTTGGGCACTGGTCCAAACCATTTGGTGGTGGAGGGGGGATTATGGTGTGGGGGGGGGGAGGGGGGGGGGGGATTATGGTGTGGGGGTGTTTTTTGGAGCGAGTTTGGGGTATTGGCGACACCTTAAGAGTTCCCTTCATTAGAACTAAGGGGCCAAACCAAGTTCCTCCACCCCCAAAACTCCCTCATCCATGTCTTTATGGACCTTGCTTTGGGCACTGGTGGGCAGTCATTTTGGAACAGGAAGGGGCCGTCCCCCAAACTCCTCCCACAAAGTTGGGAACATGAAATTGTCCAAAATGTCTTGGTCTGACGTCTTAAGAGTTCCCTTCACTGGAACTAAGGGGCCAAAACCCAACCCCTGAAAAACAACCCCTGAAAAACACCCCCCCTCCACCAAATGGTTTGGTCCAGTGCACAAAGCAAGGTCCATAAAGACATGGATGAGCGAGTTTTGGGGGTGGAGGAACATGACTGACCTGCACAGAGTCCTGACCTCAACCCCATAGAACACCTTTAGGATGAATTAGAGACTGAGCCAGGCCTTCTCGCCCAACATCAGTGCCTGACCTCACAAATGCTCTTCTGGAAGAACGGTCAAACATTCCGCATAGACACCCTCCTAAACCTTGTGGACGGCCTTCCCAGAAGAGGTGAAGCTGTTATAGCTGTAAAAGGGCCAACTCAATATTGAACCCTCCGGACTAAGACTGGGGGGGTCATTAGAGGTCATGTAAAGGCAGGCGTCCCAATACTTGTGGTAATGTAGAGAATAATAAAGACCCACCTGTAACGGTCACTCCGTAGATGTTGACCTCCTGGAGGAAGTCCAGCCCACTCATGATCTCCGACACCTCCGTGGTGGCGACATTCTCCCCCTTCCATCTACAACACAAAAATATGAGATAAATCGTTTTTTCTTGGTTGGTTGGTGGGGGGAGGGGCAGGGGGACTTCACCATTTCAGGAGCCTTTTATCTCCTCCCATGGCCACAAAGGGAGGTCTCTGGATGCAGAATCCTCCATTACATTGGAGGACGGTGCCCCATACAGTCCCCCCTCCCCCTCAAAGTGACCGAGGACATCAATTTATCAGCCCCCCCCCCCCTACAGCCTCAGATGAATGAATAGGGGGCTCTCTGAGGCTCTCCTGCTCATTCACAAACAGAATCGGTGATGAATGGACACAGGAGTGACGGGTACCAATCGCTTCCTGTGTTCATTCAGGAAATGACATATTTACTGGCCCCTTCCCCCACTTCCATCCTGAAACATCCCCGTGTGTGCCAGGAGCAGCTGCCAGCATGAGGAGGAGAAGCACTGCGGGGGGAGGGGCACACAGGGGGCCGGACAGCAGATGGAAGGTGGGCATGTGCTAGAACCAATCCCCCCGCAGTGCAGCATGGAGAGAGGGGGAGGAGGAGCCGGGGAGCACTGCGGGGGAAGGGGCACACAGGGGGGGCCCAGTACAGGAGGGCCGGCTGTACTGCCTCATCAGCCCCCCCTGTTGGAGGGTATGTGACTCCGCCTCCATCCAAAGCTGCGGTGCTGGTTGTGTAATAAGCAGAAGTCTCTCCGCACCTGAAGGTGTCGCCGGTCCGGTCCCGGAAGTAGACGAAGCCGAGGCCGTCCTGAGCCATCAGGTCCCCCGTATTGAAGAAACAATCGCCCTTCCGGAAAACATCCCTCAGCAACTTCTTCTCCGACAACTCCCGACTACCAACGTACCCCAAGAAGGGCGACTTCGGGGTGACCGGCGACACCAGGAGACCCGTCTCTCCTGAGGAGAAAAGAGAGAGAGATGAAGGGCCACCGGGTCCAACGCGTTCCAATCCTGAGCCCCTCCCCCGCTACAATCCTGAGCCCCTCCCCCGCTACAATCCTGAGCCCCCCCGCTACAATCCTGACCCCACCCCCCCACTACAATCCTGACCCCCCCGCTACAATCCTGACCCCCCCCTCTACAATCCTGACCCCCACCTCTACCCCCCCGCTACAATCCTGACCCCACCCCCCCACTACAATCCTGACCCCCCCCGCTACAATCCTGACCCCCCCTCTACAATCCTGACCCCCACCTCTACCCCCCGCTACAATCCTGACCCCCCCCCCCGCTACAATCCTGACCCCCACCTCTACCCCCCCCCCGCTACAATCCTGACCCCCCCCGCTACAATCCTGACCCCCACCTCTACCCCCCCGCTACAATCCTGACCCCCCCCCCCCGCTACAATCCTGACCCCCACCTCTACCCCCCGCTACAATCCTGACCCCCCCCGCTACAATCCTGACCCCCACCTCTACCCCCCCGCTACAATCCTGACCCCCCCGCTACAATCCTGACCCCCCCCTCTACAATCCTGACCCCCACCTCTACCCCCCCGCTACAATCCTGACCCCCCCCGCTACAATCCTGACCCCCACCTCTACCCCCCTGCTACAATCCTGACCCCCCCCGCTACAATCCTGACCCCCACCTCTACCCCCCCGCTACAATCCTGACCCCCCCCGCTACAATCCTGACCCCCACCTCTACCCCCCCGCTACAATCCTGACCCCCCCCCCGCTACAATCCTGACCCCCCCCCGCTACAATCCTGACCCCACCTCTACCCCCCCGCTACAATCCTGACCCCCCCGCTACAATCCTGACCCCCCCGCTACAATCCTGACCCCCACCTCTACCCCCCGCTACAATCCTGACCCCCCCCCGCTACAATCCTGACCCCCACCTCTACCCCCCCGCTACAATCCTGACCCCCCTCCCCCACTACAATCCTGACCCCCCCCGCTACAATCCTGACCCCCCCCCTCCCCCACCCCCCCCGCTACAATCCTGACCCCCCCTCTACAATCCTGACCCCCACCTCTACCCCCCCGCTACAATCCTGACCACCCCTCTACAATCCTGACCCCCACCTCTACCCCCGCTACAATCCTGATCTCCCCGCTACAATCCTGACCCACCCCCCCTGCTACAATCCTGACCCCCACCTCTACCCCCCCGCTACAATCCTGACCCCCCCTCTACAATCCTGACCCCCACCTCTACCCCCCGCTACAATCCTGACCACCCCTCTACAATCCTGACCCCCACCTCTACCCCCGCTACAATCCTGATCTCCCCCCCCGCTACAATCCTGACCCCCCCCCTCTACAATCCTGACCCCCACCTCTCCCCCCCCGCTACAATCCTGACCCCCCCCTCTACAATCCTGACCCCCCCCGCTACAATCCTGACCCCCCCCGCTACAATCCTGACCCCACCTCTACCCCCCGCTACAATCCTGACCCCCCCCCGCTACAATCCTGACCCCCACCTCTACCCCCCCGCTACAATCCTGACCCCCCCCGCTACAATCCTGACCCCCACCTCTACCCCCCCGCTACAATCCTGACCCCCCCGCTACAATCCTGACCCCCACCCCCCCGCCCTACAATACTGACCCCCCCGCTACAATCCTGACCCCCCCGCTACAATCCTGACCCCCCCCTCTACAATCCTGACCCCCACCTCTACCCCCCCGCTACAATCCTGACCCCCCCCGCTACAATCCTGACCTCCACCTCTACCCCCCCGCTACAATCCTGACCCCCCCGCTACAATCCTGACCCCCCCCTCTACAATCCTGACCCCCACCTCTACCCCCCCGCTACAATCCTGACCCCCCCCGCTACAATCCTGACCCCCACCTCTACCCCCCCGCTACAATCCTGACCCCCTCCCCACTACAATCCTGACCCCCCCGCTACAATCCTGACCCCCCCTCTACCCCCCCGCTACAATCCTGACCCCCCCCGCTACAATCCTGACCCCCACCTCTACCCCCCCGCTACAATCCTGACCCCCCCGCTACAATCCTGACCCCCACCTCTACCCCCCGCTACAATCCTGATCTCCCCGCTACAATCCTGACCCCCCCCTCTACAATCCTGACCCCCACCTCTACCCCCCCGCTACAATCCTGATCTCCCCGCTACAATCCTGACCCACCCCCCCTGCTACAATCCTGACCCCCACCTCTACCCCCCCGCTACAATCCTGACCCCCCCCCCCCCCTCTACAATCCTGACCCCACCTCTACCCCCCCGCTACAATCCTGACCACCCCTCTACAATCCTGACCCCCACCTCTACCCCCCGCTACAATCCTGATCTCCCCGCTACAATCCTGACCCACCCCCCCTGCTACAATCCTGACCCCCACCTCTACCCCCCCGCTACAATCCTGACCCCCCCCCGCTACAATCCTGACCCCCACCTCTACAATCCTGACCCCCCCGCTACAATCCTGACCCCCCCGCTACCCCCCACTACAATCCTGACCCCCCCTCTACAATCCTGACCCCCACCTCTACCCCCGCTACAATCCTGATCTCCCCGCTACAATCCTGACCCCCCCCCTGCTGCAATCCTGACCCCTCCCCCGCTACAATCCTGACCCCCCCCGCTACAATCCTGACCCCCCCCGCTACAATCCTGACCCCCCCCCTGCTGCAATCCTGACCCCTCCCCCCCGCTACAATCCTGACCCCCCCGCTACAATCCTGACCCCCCCGCTACAATCCTGACCCCTCCCCCGCTACAATCCTGACCCCCCCGCTACAATCCTGACCCCCCCCGCTACAATCCTGACCCCCCCCCCCGCTACAATCGTTGCAAGAAAGCGTAAGATTTACCTGTACTTGAGCGCTGACACCTCCCCCGAGAGTCTCTGATTGGCTCCCCCTCCTGTGTATCGAAGCGGATGAGATCAAACGGGCAGAATTGCTACATAAAGAGAGAAATCAGAGATGATCATCAACCAATGACAGTGCTGAGCTCATCGGAGATCTGCAGATTATCGCTCCCTCCCCCTCCTGATATATTCTGCAGATTATCCCACCACTGACCCCTCTAGAGATCTGCAGAGCATCGCTCCGATAAGGCGGGGCGCGATTTACCTTGTACAGGTAGGTACCTCTGCCCACAGCACCGGGGGTCCCGGTGTAGTTGAAGAAGCTGATGTTGAACTCGGTCAGGCCGTACGTCTCGAAGATCTGAATGTTCCCGAACCGGCGGGTGAAGTCCCTCCAGACGTCGGGGCGGAGCCCGCTGCCCGCCGCCAGGCGCACCTTGTGCTTCTTCTCGCCCTCAATCTGCGCCACAAAAAAAAGGATAAAGTAAGGGAGATCTCTCAGCCAATCAGCTGTCGGTCTTTATGTAAAACGTTACTTTAACAAACATACACAAAGGTTGTGCCGATCAGAGCAGAAGCCGCTTCCCTGCAGACCGTCTCTCTCTTATTGAAAGCCTATGGGGGGCCGTACAGAACAGGGAGTGGGGGGGGGGGGGTGGAGCACTCCCCTGGAGAGCTCAGCTGTGTGTGTAATCTGAGCTTTAGCTATATAAACTACAGTGGGGTGAAAATAATTATTTAACCACTTCAGCCCCGGACCAATTTGCAGCCAAAGGACCAGGCCCCTTTTTGCAATTCGGCACTGCATCGCTTTAACTAACAATTGCGCGGTCGTGCGACGTGGCTCCAAAACAAAATTGGCGTCCTTTTTTTCCCACAAATAGAGCTTTCTTTTGGTGGTATTTGATCGCCCCTGCGGTTTTTATTTTTTGCGCTATAAACAAAAATAGAGCGACAATTTGAAAAAAATGCAATATTTTTTGCTTTTTGCTATAATAAATATCCCCAAAAAATATATAAAAAAACATTTTTTTTCCTCAGTTTCGGCCGATACGTATTCTTCTACATATTTTTGGTAAAAAAAAAAATCGCAATTAGCGATTATTGATTAGTTTGCGCAAAAGTTATAGCGTTTACAAAATAGGGGATAGTTTTATAGCATTTTTATTAATATTTTTTTTTTTATTTAGTAATGGCGGCGATCAGCGATTTTTATTTGTGACTGCGACATTTTGGCGGACACATCGGACATTTTTGGACACATTTTTGGGACATTTGTCATTTATACAGAAATCAGTGCTATTTAAATAGCACTGATTCCTATGTAAATGACAGTTGTAGTGAAGGGGTTAACCACAAGGGGGCGGGGAGGAGTCAGTGTGACGTGTTGTGTTGTGGTTACTGTAGGGGGGCGTGGCTGTACGTCTGACGTCATTGATCGGCGTTCCCGATGACAGGGAACCGCCGATCACTGACAGTCAGTGTAGGAAGCGCGGGGAGAGGTTTTGTTTACATAGACCTCTCCCCGTTCTTCCGCTCCGTAACCCGATCGCGGGATACCAGCGGCGATCTGGTCCGCTGGTCCCGCGGCCGGGGTCACGGAGCTCCCGACCGGGTCGCGCGCGCGCCCCCCGGGCAGGCAAATTAAAGGGGACGTACAGGTACGTCCTTTTGCCTGCCCATGCTATTCTGTTGACGTATATCTACAGGAGGCGGTCGGGAAGCGGTTAATCCCCTGCAGATTGTGTAAGTTTTATAGGTGGCATTCTTGGCCAATTGAATGTGTTTACCGGGCTAATCTTAGCTGATCTGCTATATATAATATATTTATTTATTTTTTCTATTATTAGTCCAATAAAAATAGTTTATGTATCAATATTTCAGATTTATGATTTCCAACCACTAGGTGGCATTCTTGGCTAATTTAATGTGTTTACCGGGCTAATCTTAGCTGATCTGCTAAATAAAGTCTGTTGTCTTACATGCAGTGGGGGCGGGGGGTGGGGATAGCGATCGTCTCCCCTGCAGATTGTGTAAGTTTTGCCCCCTTACATAGAAATGAAGGGTCTATAATTTTTCTCATAGGTGTATTTTATATGATGGAGACGGAATATCAACCAAAACTCCAGAAAAATCACATGATACAAATGTTATAAATGGAGTTCAGAGAGTAAAATAAGTATTTGATCCCCTTAGTAGTTGGTGGAGAAACCCTTGTTGGTGATCACAGAGGTCAGACGTTTCTTGTAGGTGGTGATCAGGTTTTCCACATCTCAGGAGGGATTTTGCTCCTCTCTTCTCTACAGATCTTCTCTAAATCCTGAAGGTTTCTTGGCAACTCCAAGTTTCAGCTCCTCCATAAATTCTCTATAGGATTAAGGTCTGGAGACTGGCTGGGCCACTCCATGACCTCAATGTGCTTCTTCCTTTGTTGCCTTGGCGGTATGTTTGGGGTCATTGTCATGCTGGAAGACCCATCCATGACCCATCTTCAGTGTTCTGGATGAGGGAAGAAGGTTCTCCTCCAAGATCTTACAATACATGGCCCCGCCCATTGGCCCCTCAATGCGGCAAAGTCGGCCTGAACCTTTATCAGAGAAACAGCCCCAAAGCCTCATGTTTCCCCCTCCGTGTGACTGTAGGGATGGAGTTCTTAGGGTCATAGTCACCATTTTTCTTCCTCCAAACACGGCGAGTCGAGTTGATGCCAAAGAGCTGAATTTTGGTCTCATCTGATCACAGAACTTTCTCCCCAATCCTTCTCTGAATCATTTAGATGTTCATTGGCCAACTTCAGACGTTCCTGTACATGTGTGTTCCTGAGGAGGGGGACCTGTACATGTGTCTTCCCAAGGAGGGGGACCTGTACATGTGTCTTCCTGAGGAGGGGGACCTGTACATGTGTCTTCCCGAGGAGGGGGACCTGTACATGTATCTTCCTGAGGAGGAGGACCTGTACATGTGTCTTCCTGAGGAGGACCTGTACATGTGTCTTCCTGAGGAGGACCTGTACATGTGTCTTCCTGAGGAGGGGGGGACCTGTACATGTGTCTTCCTGAGGAGGACCTGTACATGTGTCTTCCTGTGGAGGAGGACCTGTACATGTGTCTTCCTGAGGAGGGGGACCTGTACACGTGTCTTCCCGAGGAGGGGGACCTGTACATGTGTCTTCCTGAGGAGGAGGACCTGTACATGTGTCTTCCTGTGGAGGAGGACCTGTACATGTGTCTTCCTGAGGAGGAGGACCTGTACATGTGTCTTCCTGAGGAGGAGGACCTGTACATGTGTCTTCCTGAGGAGGGGGGACCTGTACATGTGTCTTCCTGAGGAGGACCTGTACATGCGTCTTCCTGAGGAGGGGGACCTGTACATGCGTCTTCCTGAGGAGGGGGACCTGTACATGTGTCTTCCTGAGGAGGGGGACCTGTACACGTGTCTTCCTGAGGAGGAGGACCTGTACATGTGTTTTCCTGAGGAGGAGCACCTGTACATGTGTCTTCCTGAGGAGGAGGACCTGTACACGTGTCTTCCTGAGGAGGAGGGACCTGTACATGTGTCTTCCTGAGGAGGGGGACCTGTACATGTGTCTTCCTGAGGAGGGGACCTGTACATGTGTCTTCCTGAGGAGGAGGACCTGTACATGTGTCTTCCTGAGGAGGGGGACCTGTACACGTGTCTTCCTGAGGAGGGGGACCTGTACACGTGTCTTCCTGAGGAGGGGGACCTGTACATGTGTCTTCCTGAGGAGGGGGACCTGTACATGTGTCTTCCTGAGGAGGGGGACCTGTACACGTGTCTTCCTGAGGAGGAGGACCTGTACATGTGTTTTCCTGAGGAGGAGCACCTGTACATGTGTCTTCCTGAGGAGGAGGACCTGTACATGTGTTTTCCTGAGGAGGAGCACCTGTACACGTGTCTTCCTGAGGAGGGGGACCTGTACATGTGTCTTCCTGAGGAGGGGGGACCTGTACATGCGTCTTCCTGAGGAGGGGGACCTGTACATGCGTCTTCCTGAGGAGGGGGACCTGTACGTGTGTATAAAATACACCTATGATAAAAATTATAGACCCATCATTTCTATGTAAGTGGGCAAAACCTACACAATCTGCAGGGGAGACCATCAGTATTTTCCCCCCCCCACGGCATGTAAGACAACAGACTTTATTTAGCAGATCAGCTAAGATTAGCCCGGTAAACACATTAAAATTAGCCAAGAATGCCACCTAGTGGTTGGAAATCATACGAGATTCTACTTCTCATCCAACCAAAACCTCTGCTGAGACGGTAGCTGGTTTATTTCCACGTTGTGTTTTATTTAAATTTTTTTCCCGTAATTTTTATTGTTTTCTGGATGACAAACTATTTTTATTGGATTAATAAGAGAAAAAATAAATAAATAAAATATAATATAATATAAAAAAATATTATTTATATATATATTATTATTTATATAAAAATATTATATATATATATATATATAATATTTTAAGAACGTGGAAAACACATTTCCACGTTCCTAAAATATATATATTTTATTTTATTTTTTTATATATATATATATATATAATTAAAATATATATATTTTTTTTTTTTTTTTTTTTTTTTTTCCCGTAATTTTTAATGTTTTCTGGATGACAAACTATTTTTATTGGAATAATAAAAAAATATAAAAAAAAAAAATATATATAATAAATATTTTTTTTTATATTTTTTTTTATTATTCCAATAAAAATAGTTTGTCATCCAGAAAACAATAAAAATTACGGGAAAAAAAAAACACAACGTGGAAATAAACCAGCTACCGTCTCAGCAGAGGTTTGGTTGGATGAGAAGTAGAATCTCGTAGAATGGATCGGGGGGACAGCAGATGAGAGTCTGTGATTGGACGGCTGTGGAAAGAATCCCACGAAAAGGACCAATAGAGAAGTGCGAGGGAGAGAAGAGGGCGCAGGGTAGAAAGCGCGGCGGTCGCCGGGTACCTGCGGTTGGTTGGTGAGGTATCGGCACAGTTCCCCGATATACTGGAAGACGGTGACGTCGTACTTGCGGCAGTCGTTCCAGAACTGGCTGGCGGAGAAGCGCTCCTTCAGGACCAGCGACGCCCCTGAGGAAGTCAGAGAGGATCATGGGGGGAAATAATACAAATTTGTGTCCAGTGTTTATTTCTTGCCCTCATCGGCTCCATCTAGTGTCCATAATGTGGTACTGTCCTGATTGAGGAATTTCAGGAAAAAGTACCGCTTTATGGCCACTAGGTGGAGCCGACGATCATAGGACGTCCGATGGAAATGCTGGACTTACCGACGCCGATGCAGCCCCCGAATCCCAGCAGGGCCCCCGCTTTGTGGTAGAGCGGCAGGGACATGTAGATGACGTCGGAGGAGGTCGCTCCGCACAGCTGGTAGAAGACGGAGCACATCAGCGTCTTCAGGTGGCTGATCCGAGCGGCTTTGGGTAACCCTGAAATCAGATATTATCAGCCTATCAGCTGCCAGGAGGGGGAAAAACCCAACACCCCCCAAGAGCCACATGGGCCCCGCGGGTCCCCCCTGAGCGCCACCATCGGCTCACCTGTGGTCCCCGAGGTGAAGATGCAGATGGCGGTCTCCATCGGATCCTTCACAAGGCCGAGCTCTGCGGGCGGGGGAGTGTCCGCGGCCGCGTCCATCAGAGCCTGGAGGTCGATGACATCATCGGGGTAATCTCCGGGGCCCAACACCCACACCGTGATCCCCATCCCCCGCACTTCGGGGAGAATCTCCCGCACCGCCTCAAAGAGCTCTGAAAGATCACAGAGGAGAACCAGACAATGTATAGAATAATCCCACTATGACATCACAGCTCTACAGATAAAGGATATATTATACAGGAGTGACATAATAGTGTGTGACTGTGGGGGGGAGGGGACATTAGAGTGTAAGCTCCTCTGTACAGAGACTGATGTGACTGTGGGGGGGGGGGGACATTAGAGTGTAAGCTCCTCTGTACAGAGACTGATGTGACTGTGGGGAGGGGACATTAGAGTGTAAGCTCCTCTGTACAGAGACTGATGTGACTGTGGGGGAGGGGACATTAGAGTGTAAGCTCCTCTGTACAGAGACTGATGTGACTGTGGGGGGAGGGGACATTAGAGTGTAAGCTCCTCTGTACAGAGACTGATGTGACTGTGGGGGGGGGGGGGGGACATTAGAGTGTGAGCTCCTCTGTACAGAGACTGATGTGATTGGCTCAGTGATCTCTGTACAGCACTGTGGTATATGTCAGAGCTATACGCCGTATTGGACAAAAGTAAGTACACCCCTCAGTCTTTTCCTGTGACAACACTGAAGAAATGACGCTTGTCTACAATGTAAAGTAGTGAGTGTACAGCTTGTATAACACACAGCCATTAATATGTCTAAACCGCTGGCAACAAAAGTCAGTACACCCCTAAGTGAAAATCTCCAAATTGGGCCCCAATTAGCCATTTCCCCTCCCCCGGTGTCATGTGACGCGTTAGTGTTACAAGGTCTCAGGTGTGAATGGGGATCAGGTGTGATAAATTTGGTGTTATCGCTCTCACTCTCTCATACTGGTCACTGGAAGTACAACATGGCACCTCATGGCAAAGAAACTCTCTGAGGATCTGAAGATAAGAATTGTTGCTCTACATAAAGATGGCCGAGGCTATAAGAAGATTGCCAAGACCCTGAAACTGATCTGCAGCACGGTGGCCAAGACCATCCAGCGGTATAACAGGACAGGTTCCCCTCAGAACAGGCCTCGCCATGGTCCACCAAAGAAGTTGAGTCACGTGCTCAGCGTCATATCCAGAGGATGTCTTTGGGAAATAGACGTATGAGTGCTGCCAGCATTGCTGCAGAGGTTGTAGGGGTGGGGGGTCAGCCTGTCAGTGCTCAGACCATAAACGCCGCACACTGCATCAAATTGGTCTGCATGGCTGTCGTCCCAGAAGGAAGCCTCTTCTAAAGATGATGCACAAGAAAGACCACAAACAGTTTGCTGAAGACAAGCAGACTAAGGACACGGATTACTGGAACCACGTCCTGTGGTCTGATGAGACCAAGATAAAGGTATTTGGTGTCAGATGGTGTCAGGCGTGTGTGGGGGCCACCAGGTGAGGAGGACAAAGACAAGTGTGTCTTGACTACAGTCAGGCATGGTGGGGGGAGTGTCATGGTGGGGGGGGGAGTGTCATGGTGGTGGGAGTGTCTTGGTGGGGGGAGTGTCATGGTGGTGGTGAGTGTCATGGTGGTGGGAAGTGTCATGGTGGGGGGAGTGTCATGGTGGGGGGAGTGTCTTGGTGGGGGGGGGGGAGTGTCATGGTGGGGGGTGTGTCATGGTGGTGGGAGTGTCATGGTGGTGGGAGTGTCATGGTGGTGGGAGTGTCATGGTGGTGGGAGTGTCATGGTGGTGGGAGTGTCATGGTGGTGGGAGTGTCATGGTGGTGGGAGTGTCATGGTGGGTGGGAGGGTCATGGTGGGGGGAGTGTCATGGTGGTGGGAGTGTCATGGTGGTGGGAGTGTCATGGTGGTGGTGGTGGGGAGTGTCATGGTGGTGGGGAGTGTCATGGTGGTGGGGAAGTGTCATGGTGGGGGGGAGTGTCATGGTGGTGGGAGTGTCATGGTGGTGGGAGTGTCATGGTGGGGGGGGGGGGGGGGGGGGGAGTGTCATGGTGGTGGGAGTGTCATGGTGGTGGCGAGTGTCATGGTGGTGGGAGTGTCATGGTGGTGGGAGTGTCATGGTGGTGGGAGTGTCATGGTGGGGGGAGTGTGTCATGGTGGGGGGGGAGTGTCATGGTGGGGGGGAGTGTCATGGTTGGGGGGGGAGTGTCATGGTGGGGGGGAGTGTCATGGTGGTGGGAGTGTCATGGTGGGGGGAGGGGCATGGTCTGGGGCTGCATGAGTGCTGCCGGCACTGGGGGGCTACAGATCATTGAGGGAACCATGAATGCCAACATGTACTGTGACATACTGAAGCAGAGCATGATCCCCTCCCTTCAGAGACTGGACCGCAGGGCAGTATTTCAACATGATAACCACCCCAAACACACCTCCAAGACCACCACTGCCTTGCTAAAGAAGCTGAGGGTAAAGGTGATGGACTGGCCAAGCATGTCTCCAGACCTAAACCCTATTGATCATCTGTGGGACATCCTCAAACGGAAGGGGGAGGAGCGCAAGGTCTCCAACATCCACCAGCTCCGTGATGTCATCATGGAGGAGGGGAAGAGGACTCCAGTGACAACCTGTGAAGCTCTGGTGACCTCCATGCCCAGGAGGGTTAAGGCCGTTGTGACAGGAGTCACTTTGGGCTGGGGGGCTTGTGGAACCCAGCTTACCTCGGAGAGCTCTGGAAACTCCTTTTCCAGCTTTCCCGGCCCCTCCTATGTGTAAGTCACCCTGTGTCTATTAGGGGCACAGGGTGGCCGAGAACCCCAGTGATAACCTGTGAAGCCCCCCTGCCT
>CM053038.1:33649948-33824085 GCA_028564925.1 Lithobates sylvaticus
ACAAAGATTAAAAAATAACGAAAATCAAAATGAACGAAAAATTCGTACATTTGTAACTTTTTTTTGTTTGTTTGTTGATTCGTAATTTTCCGTGTCTCTTACAATGGCGCTGCTTAACGTGCTTCGAATGGATTCGTAAATTCGTTACTTTTTTTTTTGTTAGTTGATAAACGTGGTTGGGTCGGAGGCACTGTGTTTTGGTGGATTTTTGAGTTAAGTTCTGACTTGTGAGAGAGAAATTCTTTGTTTCTTAAACATGTAATAGCACACACATTACATAAAATTATGAATTATGCTCCGATTACGAATCTACGAAAACAATGTTAGGAAAGTACGAATAAATCAATCTTACGAAAGTACGCATGTAAGTAAATCTACGAAAATACGAATGCGTCCGAATACAAAATATAATGAAAATACGAAAATACGAATTTAGAATAAATGAAAATTAGACTAACGGAAAAACGAATCAACGAAAAAATAACTCTTACGAAAATACGAACGAGTCCGAATACGAACACCGACGACTTACGAAATTACGAATCGCTACGAATCAACGGAAACGAACAGAAACGAAACGAAAACTAAACAAATTTTTCTATTGTGCACATGTCTAATGAACAGAATTGAGCGTTTCCTTTCTTCCAAAATTTTGGCAAAACTTAAGCCCAAACTGAGGACCCCAGTGGTGCAAGCCTAACCACTAAACCACAATGCTACCCAAAGACTTTAAGGTGTCTACAGATCCCTTTGTGGTGATAAGCTAAGTGGACTGTTACCAATTGTTGAAGTAGATACATCAAGGTAGGGATGAGTAAAATTGTGAGTTTTAATTCTCCCAAAAATTTGGCAAAATTTTGCAACTTTGGTGAGATACATTGGAGTAAATAGTAAATTTGTTAGGGGTGCAATAAGTTTTAAATAGCTCCCGAGGGTTGGGGAAACTTCATCCAACTATCCTGGACCTGTTTTTGTGCGACAAATGGCTTCTGTAAACAAAACTACCCCAAATGCCCCTCCCCCCCCCCCCCAAGTGTTGGCATTGGTAATTATAACGAATTGTGACCATGACTTCACTTGTGATCAAGCTGAATTCGGAATTTAACTATTTGAGGAGTAAAAGAATGGCTGCTCCATTACATCTTAGGGGGACATTTATGGCAATCTAAAATTCAAGTACCAGCAGCATGCATACCTTGCAGTAGGTCACAAGTTAAGGTCAACAGGGGATACTCCGACCAGGTCTCCTTCATGGTAAGTGCCTTCTGAAGCCAGGCATGTACTGGCCATCGGGACCACCGGGAGTTTCCCGGTGGGCCGATGGCTCAGTGGGCCGGTCAAGTGACGTTGTGACGTCATCATCTCTGCGCCTGGACCCCTGTTTGTGTCCCAAGCCTCGTTTTGGCCGCCCACACATCGCTTTCGGCTGGAGGATCATCTGTCATTACGGGGGACGAGGAACCACTGCACACATCCATCCCCAGGGACTGACCTCACAAGGATAACCTGCATGGGACATCTTATATGCCTGGCATTCACCAGCTAAATGTGAGTGCTTCTACTACTGTGTATTTCACAGGATTGAAGTTGTTTTACAGTCTGCACCCAGAGGCGCCCCCTCTTTTTCTTGTTTTTTTTCTTGTAGTGCTTCGGGAACAAGGTTTCTGTTTCCACCGGACGGCTGCCGTGATTTGTGGACTTTACTGCGCCCCCCTCCTGTCCTCTCCCCGGTCTTTTTACCCTGCTCTTTTCACCCCCCTCCCCCACCTTGGATTTTAAAATACTGCCAGTTGTGCATATATAGAGGATCAGATGTATGGCTTATTTTAGCGTATTATCTCCTTATATTCAGCACTGTGTATTGTGTTTTCTTAATGAAAATTTTATCTGGATTATTGTTTTGAGTTCTTGCGCCAACTACTTGTATTACGGTTTCAGTGACAGCCAGTGGCATCGCTAGGGGGGGGGGGGGACTTTTGGGGCTATAGCTCCGAATCTGGGGCCCATAGCCCAGAGTCAGACCAAGAGTCCCCAACCACAGGGTCCTGGCCTACTACTGGACCATGGGCTCTCTGCATCCAGAGAGTCCAGGCGGGGCAGCACGGGAGAGCTGGAGAGGGGGCAGGCAGCTCTCACTGCCTGCCCTCTCTCTGGGGACCCTGATGTTAGGAGGGGCTCTCTGGGGAACCTGATGTAAGGGGGGCTCTCTGGGGACCCTGATGTAAGGGGGGCTCTCTGGGGACTCTGATGTAAGGGGGAGGCTCTCTGGGTAACCTGATGTAAGGGAGATGCTCTCTGGGGACCCTGATATAAGGAGGGGGCTCTCTGGGGAACCTGATGTAAAGTGGAGGCTCTCTGGGGACTCTGATGTAAGGGGAAGGCTATATGGGGACCCTGATGTAAGGCGGGGCTCTTTGGGGACCTTGATGTAAGGGGAAGGCTCTCTGGGGACACTGATGTAAAGTGGAGGCTCTCTGGGGACTCTAATGTAAGGGGAAGGCTATATGGGGACCCTGATGTAAGGCGGGGCTCTCTGGGGACCCTGATGTAAGGGGAAGGCTATATGGGGACCCTGATGTAAGGCGGGGCTCTTTGGGGACCTTGATGTAAGGAGAAGGCTCTCTGGGGACCCTGATGTAAGGAGGGGCTCTCTGGGACCCTGATGTAAGGGGAAGGCTATATGGGGACCCTGATGTAAGGCGGGGCTCTTTGGGGACCTTGATGTAAGGAGAAGGCTCTCTGGGGACCCTGATGTAAGGAGGGGCTCTCTGGGGACCCTGATGTAAGGCGGAGGCTCTCTGGGGACTCTGATGTAAGAGGAAGGCTATATGGGAACTCTGATGTAGGGGGAAGGCTATATGGGGACCCTGATGTAAGGAGGGGCTCTCTGGGGACACTGATGTAAGGAGGTGCTCTCTGGGGACACTGATGTAAGGAGGGGCTCTCTGGGGACCCTGATGTAAGGGGGAGGCTCTCTGGGGAACCTGATGTAAGGCGGGGCTCTTTGGGGACCTTGATGTAAGGAGAAGGCTCTCTGGGGACACTGATGTAAGGAGGGGCTCTTTGGGGACCCTGATGTAAGGAGAAGGCTCTCTGGGGACACTGATGTAAGGAGGGGCTCACTGGGGACACTGATGTAAGGAGGGGCTCTCTGGGGACACTGATGTAAGGAGGGGCTCTCTGGGGACCCTGATGTAAGGGAAAGGCTATATGGGGACCCTGATGTAAGGCGGGGCTCTCTGGGGACCCTGATGTAAGGGGGAGGTTCTCTGGGGACCCTGATGTAAGGGGGAGGTTCTCTGGGGACACTGATGTAAGGAGGGGCTCTCTGGGGACCCTGATGTAAGGGAAAGGCTATATGGGGACCCTGATGTAAGGCAGGGCTCTTTGGGGACCTTGAAGTAAGGAGAAGGCTCTCTGGGGACACTGATGTAAGGAGGGGGCTCTCTGGGGACACTGATGTAAGGAGGGGCTCTCTGGGGACACTGATGTAAGGGGGGCTCTCTAAGGGACCCTGATGTAAGGAGGGGCTCTCTGGGGACCCTGATGTAAGGGGGGCTCTCTAGGGACTCTGATGTAAGGGGAGGCTTTTTCTTGCCCAATTGCGTACAGTTTTTGTGCGTGTTTGCAAAATTGAAGTGGGCCGGTCTGGATAAAGTCCAGGGCCAAATTTTTGTCCCAGTCCAGTCCTGTCTGAAGCACTATACATAGGAAAACCTTTATTTAAAACACTTTATGGACCCAACAGATGTCTGGTGCATCTTGTTTTTGGCCCCAGCAGGGGGAAGGAAGGAGCGTCTCATTTGTCACCCCCCCTCCCAAAAGCAACTTTTTGGTAGTTCAACGACAGCCTGGCCATGCTTTCCATGACCCAAAATAAACCTTTTGCCTTCTTCTTGGAGACAAGCTAGAGTATCCTTTCTTGAATCGGAAAATAAGGCTCACCAGTATCCTCCAGACTGGCGAAGCAAGCGAACCATCATTTTTGGTGAAAAAAAAAAAAAACTATTTAAAAAAATATCTACTACTTATTTTTTATCCACTGTGTCACCAAAATGGCTTTTCAAGGCATAGTCTCTCTTCAATCCAGAAAATGGTTGTCCCATTTAAAGGTTGTCCAAGAAATTTTCAAAAACAAACTCAGTATTCCCTGTAAACCCCAAAAAAAGGTGTCTTTGCCCTGTTCACCCCCCCCCCCCCTTTGCCAAAAAGTGAGATTTGCACTATCGTCATGGATCACAACCAAGGGGCCAACGGGAGTGAAATTCTTCCTTTTGGCCACATGCATGGATAAGGTTGATGCAAAAATTTTTAGAAACACCAACATTTCATCTCCCTGACTTAAAAACAGATCCTAAAACAGACTGACATTAAATCACGCGGGGGTGGTTTCTGTAACTAAAGTCTATGTGTCTGGCCCCCCCCCCCCCCCCCCCAAGGAGCCAGCTAACGAAGGACGACAAGAGGGAGCTACAGCATTGGGCGAGTCGTTGAAGCCCATTCGGCACATTAGGCTAAAAGTCTACTTTACATGGAGGATGGATGACCACAGGATGTTTGGCAACTGAACACGGATACATTTTTTTTTATTTATTTATATTTCATAGTAATGCATTCTCGTTCTTTGTGGATAGAGGAGCAGTGAACGCCGGGATTGTAAGCCGAACGCCAAATCAAAGTTGGCGGCGTTTGTTGCCTAATGTCTTTGGGTAGGTCGAGAACAGTACTGGATGGAGATCAATACACCTACTCCTCTAGGTCTTCCACAGGATTGTAATAAAGGTGCCTTTTATTCTTAAACTTCTGTATTCTAGAGAAATAGGTATAAAAATACACCTGTCCTTCATGGAGGAAGCCATTTCGCTTCAGTATTCATGAGAATGCAGCTTATCCATACACCTTAGACTGGTGACATCACTAATGCCCCGTGCACACAGTCGGAAATTCCGACCACAAAATCCGTTGGATTTTTTCCGACGGATTTTGTCTGACACTGGTGTTGCATACACACGGTCGGACAAAGTTTTCGGGAAATCCGATCATTCTGAACGTGGTGACGTTCGTTGCGTACGACGGAACTACGTAGAGGCTAGTAGCCAATAGGTTTGGTCTCCTAATTTGTTCTGAGCATGTGTGGCACTTTGTCCGTCAGAATTCTCTACACACGATCGGAAAAAGTCCGATCGGAATTTGTTGTTGGAAAATTTGAGAGCAGGATCTCCAATTTTTTCCGTCGGAAATTCCGACGGAAAAAGTCAGATGGAGCCCACACACGGTCGGATTTTCCGACAACATAGTCCGATCGGACATTTTCCATTGGGATTTCCGACCGTGTGTACGGGGCATAAGAATGCAGTCTATCCATTTATTGTAGACCAGTGACTTCACTGAGAAATCAGCCTATCCATTCACTAGAGCCCAGTGACATCACTGAGAAGGCAGCCTATCCATTCACTAGAGAGCGGTGACATCACTGAGAATGCAGCCTATCCAATTACTAGAGACTGCTGAGATCACAGAGGATGCAGCCTATCCAACAACTAGGGCTCAGTGACAGCACTGAAAGTGCAGCCTATCTATTCACTAGAGACTGCTGACATCATCGAGAATGCAGCCTATCCATTCACTAGAAACTGCTGACATCACAGAGGATGCAGCCTATCTGTTCACTAGAGACCAGTGATTTCACAGAGGATGCAGCCTATCCAAAAACTAGGGATCGGGGACATCACTGAGGATGCAGCCTATCCATCATTAGAGACAGCTGACATCACCGAGGTTGCAGCCTATCCATTCACTAGAGACTGGTGACATCACAGAGAATGCAGCCTATCCATTCACTAGAAACCGGTGACATCACTGAGGATGCAGCCTATCCATTCACTAGAAACCGGTGACATCACTGAGAATGCAGCCTATCCATCATTAGAGACAGCTGACATCACCGAGGTTGCAGCCTATCCATTCACTAGAGACTGGTGACATCACAGAGAATGCAGCCTATCCATTCACTAGAAACCGGTGACATCACTGAGAATGCAGCATATCCAATCACTAGAGAGCGGTGACATCACTGAGAATGCAGCCTATCCAATCACTAGAGAGCGGTGACATCACTGAGAATGCAGCCTATCCAATCACTAGAGAGCGGTGACATCACTGAGAATGCAGCCTATCCATTCACTAGAGACCGGTGACATCACTGAGAATGCAGCCTATCAATTCACTAGAGACCGGTGACATCACTGAGAATGCAGCCTATCCAATCACTAGAAGGCGGTGACATCACTGAGAATGCAGCCTATCCAATCACTAGAGACCGGTGACATCACTGAGAATGCAGCCTATCCAATCACTAGAGACCGGACACCTGCGCTCTCCTGAATACTGGCCAGCATACAGCATGGTTCTCACCAATACACATATTTGAAAGGTGCACTCAAAGGAAGTACAGCATACGTGGCTAAATATTACACTGCACAACTATAAGCCCTACAGCACAAAACAGGCAGCTTTATGTAGCTTCTTTATCCGAGTTTAATTAAGGAATTATAAAATGCCCTTAACTGGTGAATTTAGCTAAAAAAAAAGTCCAAAAGGAAAGTTTAACACTGTGATGCACCGTGGTCAGCGTAAGGGCAAAACAAAACCAGCATTGGGTTCCTCTAACTGGAAAGTAGCGGATGCTCTGCACAATATATCAATATATATATCTGTCAGGAGGTAGATGGGCCAGAGCAACGTTCTGCAGATCCGGAGAGGTAAGTGATGGAAAATTTCTGCAGAATATATCAATATGTATTTGCCAGTGCGTAGATGGGACAGAGCGATGATCTGCAGATCTCCAGAGAGGCCAATAATGGAACATTCTGCAGGTAGCATCAGTAACTATTGAGTATGGATAGAACAGAGGACATTGATACATTCATCAATGAAAAAAGTTGGAATTTTCTCCTGGAATAGGTCACCAGTAGAGGGGGTTGTTCTGCACGGAGGCACAAATAGCCTCTCCTCCTTATTGGACAGAAGGCATGCTCCGTTACTGGCAGGTTGGGCAGTGTTTTTAGAGGATCATCAAGGCAGTCTCTAAATGGTTGTCTTCACCGCACAGTCATGGTCTTTTTCTTTTTTTTAGGTAAAAAAAATAAACATATCTCCCTGAACTAGTGGTTTAGATAAATCCGACATGTGTAACTTGACCTATATCCATAAACTTGAAGGCTGGGCCACCTAAGAATTTCTTCTATCTTCTGCTGATTGGCCCATAGGAAGCTATGGTTTTGGTGAGCCGAACTCACATTCAGAAAAATACGGGCTTTTGTGTGACTAAGGACACCCACAGTCAGTGCCATTTGGCACTGATGTGACCTATCCAAGCATTGTCTATGCCAGCCTTTCTCAACCCTGGTTAACATGAAGGGACCATGCCAAAAGAACCCCTAGCAACCTTTGGAGGAACCCTTTAGTTCTACGGAACACTGGTTGAGAAAGGTTGGCTTTCTCAAACCTTGTAAACATGAACAAACCTTCAAAACGACATTAGTGTGTGTAGAGCAGTGGGAAGAATTCCGCTTACATGGCCATCAGTTTGATGACACCTCCTCCCCCACTCTTTACAGAGAGCTAAAAAGATCACTGGGATCAGTGGTTACATATCTGAGAGTCAAAAATTGCTATTTGCCAAAAAAAGACCTTTGAAGGAACCTTTGGAGCAGGGGTCTCCAACCTTTCTAAATAATGAGCCAGTTTATTGTCCTTCAGACTTTTAGGGGGGTCGGACTGTGGCCAGTGTGAGTAGAAAATGTCCCAGGGTCAATGGGAGAAAATAATTCTCCATCATTAGTGGAAGGAATAATGCCCCACTGTTGGTATTAGGGGAAGGAATAATGCCCCATCATTGCTGTCAGTGGGAGGAATATTGCCCCGTTGTTGGTGTTAATGGGAGGAATAGTACCCCATTGTTGGTTGTTAGTGGAAGGAATAGTGCCTTATATCAGTTTGAGGAATAGTGCCCCAAGGGCCAGATAAAGGCAAGCAAAGGGCCACATCCAGCCCCTGCAGTTTGGAGACCACTGCTTTGGAGGAACCCATGAAGGAACCTTTGGAGGAACCTATGAAGGAACCTTTGGAGGAACCTAGCAAGGAACCTTTGAAGGAACCTAGCAAGGAACCGATGAAGGAACCTTTGGAGGAGCCTATGAAGGAAATTTTGGAGGAACCTATGAAGGAACCTTTGGAGGAACCCATGAAGGAACCTTTGGAGGAACCAATGAAGGAACCTTTGGAGGAACCCATGAAGGAAATTTTGGAGGGACCTATGAAGGAACCTTTGAAGGAACCTATGAAGGAACCTTTGGAGGAGCCTATGAAGGAAATTTTGGAGGAACCTATCAAGAAACCTTTGAAGGAGCCTATGAAGGAAATTTTGGAGGAACCTTTGGAGGAACCCATGAAGGAACCTTTGGAGGAACCCATGAAGGGAATTTTGGAGGAACCTATGAAGGAACCTTTGAAGGAACCTATGAAGGAACCTTTGGAGGAACCTATGAAGGAACCTTTGGAGGAACCTATGAAGGAACCTTTGGAGGAGCCTATGAAGGAAATTTTGGAGGAACCTATCAAGGAACCTTTGAAGGAACCTATGAAGGAACCCATGAAGGAACCTTTGAAGGAACCTATGAAGGAACCTATGAAGGAACCTATGAAGGAACCTTTGGAGGAACCTAAGAAGGAACCTTTGGAGGAATCTATGAAGTAACCTTTGAAGGAGCCTATGAAGGAACCTTTGGAGGAATCTATGAAGTAACCTTTGAAGGAACCTATGAAGGAACCTTTGGAGGAACCCTTGAAGGAACCATCGGTTCCATGGAACACTGGTTGAGAAAAGCTGGTCTATGACAATTGAGTCCTGTAGGTTTTAAAATGCACCTGCAATTTAGCAATAAAGATAATGCTGAGAAGGAGGAGAGTTGGAGAGACCGACTCTGTACTTGGTTCATACAATCATCAAGGCTTTAACGTATTTTGGAATTTGTAACGTTGAAGGCCGATTCTTATACTGGTTGCCTTCATTTCTATCCATTAATGTGGTATCACGGCCTACAGAGCTGATCGTGACTTGGCTGTTTCATAAAGGATCTGATCCTGTAGGGTGCCTTGGGCGGTAATGCCACACATATTTGGATAAGTTTGAAAAAATAAGATGGCACCCTTCCAAAATACTATGAAACCTTCATAATAAAGAACAAGGGCAATGCCCACCTTTTTTTTATACAAGCCTTTGTACAATGTAACTTTTATTGTTTTTACTAGAAATGAAGGTATGATTAAAAAACAGGAGCGTGTGCAACTTTCGGAAGCACTCGACTATTTTGGAGGTTACTCAATGTGTTGCAAGATTTAGAGTTGAAAGCTTGTTGCCCTTCTACCATAGAAAAGAGGTGATCCTTTCACTACTTGTACATCATGATGCAACATCGCTCAACTTATGCCAGGTACACATGGGCCAACAAACGTTCTTCGTCAGGAGCCGGAAAACTTCAAGCTCGTGTGTGCAGCTCCCTGTTCCAATAGAAAGCCAGTCATGAAAAAAAGTCATGGCGGCCAATCAAAAAGACAAAGGCAGTTCTCCCGTTTGCTTTCTCTAGAGATGAGATAACTGCCGGTTGTGGACCCCCTTAAGCCCCATACACACGGTCGGACAATCCGCGGACCAGGTCCGTCAGACCATGTCCGTCATACTTTGTCCGATGTTGGTTTTGCGTACACGCGGTCGGATAAAGTTGTCGGAAAATCTGATCATTCTGAACGTGGTGACGTTTGTTGCCTACGACGGGACTACGTAGAGGCTAGTAGCCAATAGCTTTGGTCTTGTAATGTGATCTGAGCATGCGTAGCACTTTGTCCGGTCGGACAACCGTACACACGATCGGATTTGGTGTGATCGGACCGGGTTGACGGCAAATCTTTCCAGCAGGAGATAAGACTTTGTCCGTCGGACAAACCGACGTACACTGTCCGATGGTGCATACACACGGTCTGATTTTTCAACAACATTGTCCGATCGGACAGAATCCATGAAAAAGTCCGACCGTGTGTATGGGGCTTAAGACGTGGCACAATTGCCAGTTACGCCTAGATGATAAATATTTGGGTTTTATCCTCAACATGGCTGCCTTCATGCCAAAGGGGAAAACCATCTCCCTTTTTGAAATGGATGAACCAAATTCCTGTTAGGGCATTTGAAAAAAAGGAGCAGGTGCTCAGAGTTTGATTGTTTGTAGCATAAATGTAAAGTTTTAACAATTTTTTTTTTTTTTTTTTTTTTGGCAGTAGGGATTTTGAAAAAACGGCAGCTCAGAAGCTACAAAGAGAGCTACGGCGTTTATCCGGCAGCAACAAGCCTTGGCTGCAAATACACAGTGATTCCTAAAACACCCCCCCCCCCCCTCCCCCAATAATTGTTTGCCAGACCTCTGCGCTGGTAGATACTCTCTATATATCTATATTTTATATATATATATATATTTAATTCTACTATTTGGTTGTTGTTGTTGGTGCAAAAATACATAAAGAAGTGGCGTGTGCTCAAGTCTAACGTAGGTCGATGAACATGGCGCATCGAGAGACCGTTAAATTTTCCGCCACCCCCCAAAGCCTTCGGGGCACTCTCGGGGTGCCCCTTTTTGCGTGGAATTTGTCTGATACAGCAGTTTGTTGAGTATAAATGTCGCATTCGTATGCCAAGCACGGAATTTCAGAGTGTGAAAGCACAAAGGAATTCCAGTTCTGTTTTTTTTTTTTTTTTTTTTACGGCAAGCCCCACTGACGATTTCTTCATCCAACGTGGTCAACCGCTATTGGATCCTTCTGTTTTTTTTTTTTTTTTTTGTGAAACTTCTGCGGGGGGTAGCACTCGGTTGTGACATTAACCACCTTCAATGTGCAGGCACTTGATTTTTTTTTTTTTTAGACGTTTGGAGGAAGAAGAACGGGTCATGAATTTGAAAGTTTTTTTTTTTTTTTGAACTTGCCATCAGTGGCGTTAGCCCCCCATGGAAGTGCCCGGACATTGGAGGGCAATAGAAGAATGGAAAAAAGGGCAACATCAGGAAGATCACAGAATGTGCCAACTGGAGGAAGTAGGGTTGATAACCCTTTGTTGTCTACGCTAAGCATCGCAGGTCACTTGGCAGTGAATGAGTGGACACACCATACCGTCTCACCAACTTCTCGAAGGCGTTCTGCTCCTTGACCGGTAGCCCGTCACAAGGGCAAGCTTCTTTTCCAATGTAAAGGCTATCCCATGTTAGCTGAGGAATACATGATGTTTTTTTTTTGGAAGCCAGCAGTCCCCGAATCCTCTCCTAAATATTCCTACCGAGGGCACACGTAAGTTTTGGGGTTCTACCACCCCCAGGTCAGGTCTTTCCACTCTGCCCACTCAGCAGCTGCTGGAGCTGGTGTGTGGCGTCGGAAAAGACGCCGAACTTATCCCCATGGGGCTGTCGGAGAGAGGGGTCTGCGGCGTTCCCACTGCCACCCCCAGTCCCCGGGACTCCAGGACCACAGAGAGCAGGTGCTGCTGCTGTTTTTGGAGGGCATCCACAATGAGGACGGGAAGAGTGTTGAAGGTGGAATTGATCTGGTCCAGCTTGGTCTCCAGGCTGCCAATCTGCTTCTCTAAATCCTCGCTGCGGTCGTTCAGCTCCGTTATGAGGTCGTACATCACACTTTGCATCTGTGGAAATTTTGGAACAAAGCAACACCGGTCAGTGATTGTTCATAAAGCCTAAAGTTTTGAAGAAACATAGTATGACTGTTTATTATAACCTTCCAAAGAAGAACTTTTCCAAAACTACATTCCTATGGAGTCCTTTTTACCACCCAACTGTAAACCTGACCATAAAATGACTAATTACCTCCCCAAATTAATGACTCAGTGTGGTGTTTGAATGAGGATTGAGTAAATTAGAACCACCGTAGAGTAAAAACACATATGTCAAACACAGAGCCCACAAGCCGAATCCGGCCTGCCTGTCCTTGTCATGTGGCCCTTACACCCAGCTGGAACTTGGTGGAACTCCATTCCACCACCTTCAGCTCTCACCCTCCGCTCCTCGCTATCACTTGTAAACACAGAAGCCTTCAATGTTTCAAAGGGACAGCTTTGCTCTCAGTGGCTTCAGGATCTAGCAGATCCCTGCATGTACTCATTGCGGAGACAGATTTCCTGAATCTGAGCGAGAAAACGATCCACGCCCCTAAACTCTGTACTCTGTACATAGCGTACTCCTGAACTCTGTGCTCTGTACATAGCGTACTCCTGAACTCTGTGCTCTGTACATAGCGTACTCCTGAACTCTGTGCTCTGTACATAGCGTACTCCTGAACTCTGTGCTCTGTACATAGCGTACTCCTGAACTCTGTGCTCTTTACATAGCGTACTCCTGAACTCTGTGCTCTGTACATAGCGTACTCCTGAACTCTGTGCTCTGTACATAGCGTACTCCTGAACTCTGTGCTCTGTACATAGCGTACTCCTGAACTCTGTGCTCTGTACATAGCGTACTCCTGAACTCTGTGCTCTGTACATAGCGTACTCCTGAACTCTGTGCTCTGTACATAGCGTACTCCTGAACTCTGTGCTCTGTACATAGCGTACTCCTGAACTCTGTGCTCTGTACATAGCGTACTCCTGAACTCTGTGCTCTGTACATAGCGTACTCCTGAACTCTGTGCTCTGTACATAGCGTACTCCTGAACTCTGTGCTCTGTACATAGCGTACTCCTGAACTCTGTACTCTGTACATAGCGTACTCCTGAACTCTGTGCTCTGTACATAGCGTACTCCTGAAATCTGTACTCTGTACATAGCGTACTCCTGAACTCTGTGCTCTGTACATAGCGTACTCCTGAACTCTGTGCTCTGTACATAGCGTACTCCTGAACTCTGTGCTCTGTACATAGCGTACTCCTGAACTCTGTGCTCTGTACATAGCGTACTCCTGAACTCTGTGCTCTGTACATAGCGTACTCCTGAACTCTGTGCTCTGTACATAGCGTACTCCTGAACTCTGTGCTCTTTACATAGCGTACTCCTGAACTCTGTGCTCTGTACATAGCGTACTCCTGAACTCTGTGCTCTGTACATAGCGTACTCCTGAACTCTGTGCTCTGTACATAGCGTACTCCTGAACTCTGTGCTCTGTACATAGCGTACTCCTGAACTCTGTGCTCTGTACATAGCGTACTCCTGAACTCTGTGCTCTGTACATAGCGTACTCCTGAACTCTGTACTCTGTACATAGCGTACTCCTAAACTCTGTACTCTGTACATAGCATACTCCTGAACTCTGTGCTCTGTACATAGCGTACTCCTGAAATCTGTACTCTGTACATAGCGTACTCCTAAACTCTGTACTCTGTACATAGCGTACTCCTGAACTCTGTGCTCTGTACATAGCGTACTCCTGAACTCTGTGCTCTGTACATAGCGTACTCCTGAACTCTGTGCTCTGTACATAGCGTACTCCTGAACTCTGTACTCTGTACATAGCGTACTCCTGAACTCTGTGCTCTGTACATAGCGTACTCCTGAACTCTGTGCTCTGTACATAGCGTACTCCTGAACTCTGTACTCTGTACATAGCGTACTCCTAAACCAGGGGTGTCCAAACTTTTTTCAAAGAGGGCCAGATTTGATGAAGTGAACATGCGCGAGGGCCGACCATTTTGCCTGACATTTTTTAAACCAATAAAATTTGGTCTAAGTGTGTTTGTTCGAGCGCTAATACATTGCCTAACAAGAATTCTCTTGCCTTTGTCGCACTCGCTCCTGAGACACAGACGAATGCTCTGCTCTTTAGGGGTACCGTTAATTGTAAATGGTACCCCACACATTGGAAAACATGGGGTGCTTTTGGTGCAGTGCAATTAAAAAAAAAAAAAAAGGTTGGGGACTTCTTTACCTGCAGTTTTGTGGGTAGGGAAGCCCATTGAAATGAACACGCAGCACGCAGCCACACAGATGTGAACCAAGGGCTTGTTCACATGTCAGGTTGGAGGGGCAGTAAAACCACACGGTTAAGCTGTTTTTACCACCCCCAACTTCTCCCCCTTTAGCTGCAGATGGAGCAACTGGGGGTATAAACATGCTGTGGCTGCAGTTGGAGGTACACCCAGGGTGAATGGGGCTGCACTGCAACTACCCGCAACTGTGCGCATTGCACAGTTGCGGCATAGAGTGATGCTGGATTTTATAGGCTTAAAACAGGTGGTGAGGAGGCAAAATAATGCCTCTTTACCCCCTGTCAAATGCCTCTGAAAAGCGATCTGTGCATGGATTGCTTTTCAGAGGAGCAGCAGTCCTGGCTGATATCACAAACAAGACCTACAAATGCAGTTCTGATGGTACAGGAATGGGGGGGGGGTCCGGATTAAAAGTAACATACACACATACACACACACACACACACACACACACACACATACAGACACATGGACACACATACAGACACATGTACATGGACACACATACAGACACATGCATACAGACACATGTACATGGACACACATACAGACACATGTACATGGACACACATACAGACACATGTACATGGACACACATACAGACACATGTACATGGACACACATACAGACACATGTACATGGACACACATACAGACACATGTACATGGACACACATACACAGACACACACATACAGACACATGTACATGGACACACATACAGACACATGTACATGGACACATACAGACACATGTACATGGACACACATACAGACACATGCATACAGACACATGTACATGGACACACATACAGACACATGTACATGGACTAACATACAGACACATGTATACAGACACATGTACATGGACACACATACAGACACATGTACATGGACACACATACAGACACATGTACATGGACACACATACAGACACATGTACATGGACACACATACAGACACATGCATACAGACACATGTACATGGACACACATACAGACACGCATACAGACACATGTACATGGACACACATACAGACACATGTACATGGACACACATACAGACACATGCATACAGACACATGTACATGGACTAACATACAGACACATGTATACAGACACATGTACATGGACACACATACAGACACATGTACATGGACACACATACAGACACATGCATACAGACACATGTACAGACACATGCATACAGACACATGTACATGGACTAACATACAGACACATGTACATGGACACACATACAGACACATGCACACACATACATACAGACATACAAACACACATGCACAGACAGACACATGAATAAAGCCCTTTTAAAACAAATCTAGCTTCTTGCATAGTACTGTACCTTTCCAGCTTCCTCATTCAGCCGGGTACTGCACTCTAGGGGGAAGCAGAGAGCACAGCACACTCCTCTCTGCACTTTACTTTCCTTTTTGAGGCTGACGGAGCTTCTCACAGTGCCGATGTTCAGCAGGGGATCGCTCATCTGACAGCCCTGATCCCGCAGCACACTAGTTGTGAGAGGCTGGTTTAGATAACCAGGCGGGCCGTTCAAAACCGGACCGCGGGCCGCGATTGGCCCGCGGGCCGGACTTTGGACATGCCTGTCCTAAACTATGTACTCTGTACATAGCATACTCCTGAACTCTGTGCTCTGTACATAGCATACTCCTGAACTCTGTGCTCTGTACATAGCATACTCCTGAACTCTGTGCTCTGTACATAGCATACTCCTATTTTTTCCCACAAATAGAGCTTTCTTTTGGTGGTATTTAATCACAGCTGGGTTTTTATTTTTTGCTAAACAAACAAAAAAAGATGGAAAAATAAAAATAAAAATCATGTTTAATAGTTTGTTATAAAATTTTGCAAACAGGTAATTTTTCTGCTTCATTGATATGCGCTGATAAGGCGGCACTGGTGGGCACTGATAGGCTGCACTGGTGGGCACAGATAAGGTGGCACTGGTGGGCACAGAAAAGATGGCACTGGTGGGCACAGAAAAGATGGCACTGATTGGCACGGATGGGCACTGATAGGTGGCACTGATGGGCACTGGTAGGTGACACTGATGGGCACTGGTAGGTGACACTGATGAGCACTGGTAGGTGACACTGATGAGCACTGGTAGGTGACACTGATGAGCACTGGTAGGTGACACTGATGTGCAGCACTGTAAAGGCACATTGTGGGCACTGGCACTGTGGGCACTGACAGATGGCACTGTGGGCACTGACAGATGGCACTGTGGGCACTGACAGGTGGAGCTAGTGGGCACTGGTAGGCGGTACTTTTATAGGGCACAGGTGGGCACCATGGACCCTGGGCACATTGCAGTGAGAGGGACTGATGTCCCTCTCACTGCCGCCGGTGATCGGCTTTTTTTTTTTCCGATTACCAGCTCTGTTATTATCACATGATCAGCTGTCATTGGCTGACAGCTGATCACGTGGTAAGGGGTTCGGGATCGACCCCTTACTCGGATCTGTGATCCAGCGAGTCTCACCGACTCGCTGATCACAGAGCGCGCCGCGCGGCACCCTTCAGGGGGCGCGCAGGCCGCTCGTGGCTGGGGCGACGTCAATAGACATCATCCCGGCATCGTAGATCCGCGCTGTAGCCGTCATTCGGCTATAGCGCGGATCTCAGGTGGTTAAACACATGTTCCTTGACACCCGACCCCAATTGACCATACAGACTTGTGCCGACTTACCTTTGAGAGATCAACCAAAGTGTTGGCTTGGTCGCTCAACTTCCTTTGTTCCATCTTCACACTCCGTAACCTGCAAAAAAAATAAAATTAAATGGCTCACTACCTGTTGGAAGACTCTTCCACTCTTTCAGGAAAATAATACTTTCTAAGCTTAGTCTTTCCTCCTACCAGTTGGAGGTCATGCCCCCCCCCGCGTTCTTGATCTTAGCTTCCTATTGAAAGTGCGGCCCCTCCTGAACCTCCTGCCGATGTTTTCTCCTAGTTCGAGAATGTCGCATTCAAGTGACCCAACATGGAGCATCTTCCGTGATATACTTCTGGTTCTCGGGTCGAAGAATCCCAAGAAGCATCAAAGAAGACTAACGTTCTGGAGGTGCCACCAAGCAACGGAAAAGAGGTGTCGTGTGCCTAAAGTATAGCGTGAATAATGTATGTATCTGAAGTCATTGTTTATTTTTTTGTGGTGGATGGCGTTGACTAGACATGTGCAATTCGTTTCGTTTTTTTTTTTTTTCGTTTTTTTTTTCGTTATTTTCATTGGTTCGTTTTCGTACGAATGAACTAATCATTCGAATCGTACGAATCCGAATAACGAATCGCAACGAATCGTTCGAATCGTACGAATCCGAATAACGAATCGCAACGAATCGTACGAATCCGATTAACAAATCATTCGAAACGAACGAATCCGAAAAACAACGAAAATCCGAAAAAAACTAATTAGAAACAACGAATGTACTAATGAAGAAAATCCGAAAAACGACCGAAAAAATTCGTACATTCGTAACTTTTATTTTTTTGTTGAATTGGTAATTTTCCGTGTCCCTTACAATGGCGCTGCCTAACGTGCTTCGAATGGATTGAACAAAAAAATTCGTACATTCGTAACTTTTTTTTTTCGATTCGTAACTTTTTTTTTTTTTTGATTCGTAACTTTTTTTTTTCGATTTGTAACTTATTTTTATTTATTTTTTTTTTTCGATTTGTAATTTTCTGTGTCTATTGAACAAAAAAATTCGTACATTCGTAACTTTTTTTTCGATTCGTAACTTTTTTTTTCGATTTGTAACTTTTTTTTTTTTTTTTTTTTCGATTTGTAATTTTCTGTGTCTCTATTGAACAAAAAAATTCGTACATTCGTAACTTTTTTTTCGATTCGTAACTTTTTTTTTTCGATTTGTAACTTATTATTTTTTTTTTTTTTCGATTTGTCATTTTCTGTGTCTATTGAACAAAAAAAATTCGTACATTCGTAACTTTTTTTTTCGATCTGTAACTTTTTTTTTTTTCGATTTGTCATTTTCTGTGTCTATTGAACAAAAAAATTCGTACATTCGTAACTTTTTTTTTTTTTTTTCGATTCGTAACTTTTTTTTTCGATTCGTAACTTTTTTTTTTCGATTTGTAATTTTCCGTGTCTCTATTGAACAAAAAAATTCGTACATTCGTAACTTTTTTTTTCCATTCGTAACTTTTTATTTTTTTGATTCGTAACTTTTTTTTTCGATTTGTAACTTTTTTTTTTTTTTTTTTTTTTCGATTTGTCATTTTCTGTGTCTATTGAACAAAAAAATTCGTACATTCGTAACTTTTTTTTTCGATTCGTAACTTTATTTTTTTTGATTCGTAACTTTTTTTTTCGATTCGTAACTTTTTTTTTTTTTTTTTTTCGATTTGTAATTTTCTGTCTATTGAACAAAAAAATTCGTACATTCGTAACTTTTTTTTCGATTCGTACCTTTTTTTTTCGATTCGTAACTTCTTTTTTTATTTTTTTTCGATTTGTAATTTTCTGTGCCTATTGAACCAAAAAATTCGTACATTCGTAACTTTTTTTTCGATTCGTAACTTTTTTTTTCGATTTGTAACATTTTTTTTTTTTTTTTTCGATTTGTAATTTTCTGTCTATTGAACAAAAAAATTCGTAGTACATTCGTAACTTTTTTTTCGATTCGTAACTTTTTTTTTTTTTCGATTTTTAATTTTCTGTGTCTATTGAACAAAAAAAATCGTACATTCGTAACTTTTTTTTTCGATTCGTAACTTTTTTTTTTTTTGATTCGTAAATTTTTTTTTCGATTTGTAACTTTTTTTAATTTTTTTTTCGATTTGTAATTTTCTGTGTCTATTGAACAAAAAAAAATTCGTACATTCGTAACTTTTTTTTTCGATTCGTAACTTATTTTTTCGATTCGTAACTTTTTTTTTTCGATTTGTAACTTTTTTTATTTTTTTTTTCGATTTGTAATCTTCTGTGTCTATTGAACAAAAAAATTCGTACATTCGTAACTTTTTTTTCGATTCGTAACTTTTTTTTTCGATTCGTAACTTTTTTTTTTTTCGATTTGTAATTTTCCGTGTCTCTATTGAACAAAAAAATTCGTACATTCGTAACTTTTTTTTTCGATTCGTAACTTTTTTTTTCGATTTGTAACATTTTTTTTCGATTTGTAATTTTCCGTGTCTCTATTGAACAACAAAATTCGTACATTCGTAACTTTTTTTTTCGATTCGTAACTTTTTTTTTCGATTCGTAACTTTTTTTTTCGATTCGTAAATTATTAAAATGTAATAATAGGATACACATTACATAAAATTATGAATTATGCTCCGATTACGAATCTACGAATGTTACGAATAAATACGAATGCGTCCGAAAATTAAACTAACGAAAAAACGAATCAACGAAAAAATAACTCTTACGAATGTACGAATCGTTACGAATACGAACACCGACGACTTACGAATGTACGAATCGTTACGAATCAACGGAAACGAAACGAAAAAAAACAAATTTTTTTCGGAAACGAAAAAAACGAAACGAAAATAAACGAATTTTTTTGTTGTGCACATGTCTAGCGTTGACAAGGGTTTCTATTGTTGTCTGTGTTTCTTGCTGGGGAGATTCACCTTATATATCCTGGAGGAACCAATCAAAGGGTTGAAGCCTTTCAATGGCGAAACTGTCTAATAGGGGACTTCCTTCCTCACGTCCTGTTGTGTCTCTATAATATTCCCTACTCTAGCCAGAACTACAAACAAAGGTTTTTGACTATGGGATTTTAAATTGATAGGTTTATACCTACCGTAATTTTTTTATTTTATTTTTGTATAAACAAGACAAAGGATTCCTAGATCACTATGGATTAGCTAAAGAGTGTACTCAGAAATGATCATCTGCTCCCAGCCAGACTTTCACTGGAACCTCTAGCGTAGAGGTCTCCAAACTGCGGCCCTTGGGACACTATTTCATCCATGGATACCAACGATGGGGCATAATTCCCCCCCACTGACACCAATGAAGGGGCACAACTCTTCCCGAAGACACCAACGATGGAGCACAATTCCTCCCAATGACAAAAACGATGGGGCACGATTCCTCCCACAGACACCAATGAAGGGGCACAACTCTTCCCAAAAACACCAACGATGGAGCACAATTCCTCCCACTGACACAAACGATGGGGCACAATTCTTCTCAATGACACCAATGATGGGGCACAACTTCCCCCAATGACACCAACGATAGGGCACAAGCCTCCCAATGACACCAACAACGGGGAAAAAATTCCTCCTACTGACACCAATGATGGGGCACAATTACTCCCACTAAAACAAACAACGGGGCACTATTTTTTCCCACTGATATCGGGACCCTTTCTACACCCAATAGCATAGTCTGAAGGACGTTAACTGGCCCTTTGTTTAGAAAGTTTGGAGACAGCTCCTCCGACTGACACCAACAATGGGACACAATTTCTTCCAATGACACCAATGATGGGACAGGACACCAACAATGAAGCCCAATGACACCAATGATGGAGCACAAATCCTCCCAATGACACAAATGATGAGGCACAATTCCTCCCAATGACACCAACGATGGGACACAATTCCTCCCAATGACACCAACGATGGGACACAATTCTTCCCAATGAAACCAATGATGGGGCACAATTCCTCCCAACGACACCAACAATGGGGCACAAGTCCTGCCAATGACACCAACGATGGGACACAATTCCTCCCAATGACACCAACGATGGGACACAATTCCTCCCAATGACACCAACGATGGGGCACAATTCCTCCCAATGACACCAACGATGGGACAGAATTCCTCCCAATGACACCAACGATGGGACACAATTCTTCCCAATGAAACCAATGATGGGGCACAATTCCTCCCAATGACACCAACAACGGGGCACAATTCCTCCCAACAACACCAACAAAGGGGCACAAGTCCTCCCAATGACACCAACAATGGGGCAAAAATTCTTCCCATTGACACCAATGATGGGGCACAATTACTCCCACTGAAACAAACAGAGGGGCAATTTTTTTCCCCACTGACGTCGTGACCCTTTCTACTCCCAATGGCCACAGTCCGGCCCCCCTGAAGTCCGAAGGACAGTAAACTAGCCCTTTGTTTAGAAAGTATGGCGACAATTCCTCCCACTGACACCAACAATGGGACACAACTCCTCCCAATGACACCAACAATGGGGCCCAATGACACCTATGATGCGGCACAATTACTCCCACTGAAACAAAAGCCCCCCCAAAGTCTGAAGAACAGTAAACTGGCTCTTTGTTTAGAAAGTTTGGAGACCCCTGCTCTAGGGGAATAGGGGAGGGAGTGGAAGAAGTCACTGCTCAGACTCATTCCTTGTATATTTAAGTTTCAGCTTGAGCTACTGAACTGTGTGAACAACTGGCTTCTTTCTTCAAAATGGAATAAAGCCCTACAGTTTTGTGAGAGCTTCCCATCCCTTATCTTGCCCCCCCCCCCCTTCTCCAACCATGCACCTATTTTTTTGAAAACCCAATTTATTTGTACCTCAAATTCTGAGCTCTCATAGGTGGTCAAACGACAAGCCCATTTCTTTTTCTTTTTACACGTCTCTGTATTGAAACCAGGTTGTTTACAGAGGTCAATACCTCAAGCTAACATTTACACACTAAACTTTACAAGTCGTAGGATAGACTGCATGTGAGGTTTTAATGAGACAATGCAAGCCCCAAAGCAGTCAGCTCTTTAGCTACACCATGGTGCTTTGGTAATCCTTTGTCGTGTATTACATTGGTATAGTTTATTGGTAAGACAGACATTGCATTGGGAGGAGTCACATGGAAAAGGTCATTGGTGGTGAAGGATTCTACTCACTGATGAATGGCTTGCAGAAACTTCCTCTGGTGCTTGCGGACTTTGGCATGGTCAATCTTCTTTATTAGTTTGGTGTGCTTGTAAATGAGCCACGTTTCTCGCAGGACATTCGCTGCCGCGTTCTTTATCTGCAAGTTGGGTATAAAATGTTAGAATTTAGGTTTCCCAAAGTACAAGGCCTCGCCTGCCCTGATCACATTGCACCCTTAGCATCATGTGTACTCCTCCCCCACATTCATTCCATTCCCATGTCATTCCACCAACTGCATTCCTCTCACTTCGCTCTTCAATGCCTCCTGCTCCCCTCAAATCTTTCTTCTCATTCCCTCCCCTATTCGAACTTCACCCACTTCATTCCTCTTATTCCACTCACATCATTCACCTCAATCCTCCCACATCATTGTTTATGCTTCTTCCACATCATTCTTCTGTTTCCATCGTTCTGTTAGTCCTCCCACTTCATCATTTCTTTTTATTTCATCATCATACCTCTCACTCCTCCCACATTGTCATTCCTCTCACTCCTCCCACAACGTCATTCCTCTCACTCCTCCCACATTGTCATTCCTCTCACTCCTCCCAGATCATCATTCCTCTCACTCCTCCCAGATCATCATTCCTCTCACTCCTCCCACAATCTCATTCATCTCACTCCTCCCACAATGTCATTCCTCTCACTCCTCCCACATTGTCATTCCTCTCACTCCTCCCACATTGTCATTCCTCTCACTCCTCCCACATTGCCATTCCTCTCACTCCTCCCAGACCATCATTCCTCTCACTCCTCTCACGTTGTCATTCCTCTCACTCCTCCCACAATGTCATTCATCTCACTCCTCCCACAATGTCATTCCTCTAAATCCTCCCAGATCATCATTCCTCTCACTCCTTCCATGTTGTCATTCCTCTCACTCCTCCCACAATGTCATTCCTCTCACTCCTCCCACAATGTCATTCCTCTCACTCCTCCCACAATGTCATTCCTCTAACTCCTCCCAAAATGTAATTTAATTCCTCTAACTCCCCCCACATCATCATTGCTCCCACTCTTCCCACAATGTCTTTCCTCTCACTCCTCCCAAAATGTAATTCCTCTAACTCCTCCCACACCACCATTCCTCTTACTTCTCCCAAAATGTAATTCCTCTAACTCCTCCCAAAAATGTAATTCCGCTAACTCCTCCCACATCATCATTCCTCTCACTCCTCTCACGTTGTCATTCCTCTCACTCCTCCCACAACGTCATTCCTCTCACTCCTCCCACATTGTCATTCCTCTCACTCCTCCCAGATCATCATTCCTCTCACTCCTCTCACGTTGTCATTCCTCTCACTCCTCCCCCAATGTCATTCATCTCATTCCTCCCACAATGTCATTCATCTCACTCCTCCCACAATGTCATTCATCTCACTCCTCCCACAATGTCATTCCTCTAAATCCTCCCACATCATCATTCCTCTCACTCCTTCCATTTTGTCATTCCTCTCACTCCTCCCAAAATGTAATTCCTCTAACTCCTCCCACATCATCATTGCTCCAACTCCTCCCACAATGTCATTCCTCTCACTCCTCCCACAATGTCATTCCTCTAACGCATCCCACATCACCATTGCTCCCACTCCTCCCACAATGACATTCCTCTCACTCCTCCCACAATGCCATTCCTCTCACTCCTCCCACATCATCATTGCTCCCACTCCTCCCACATTGTCATTCCTCTTACTCCTCCCAAAATGTAATTCCTATAACTCCTCCCACATCATCATTGCTCCCACTCTTCCCACAATGTAATTTCTTTCAATCCTCCAACATTGTCATTCATCTCACTCCTTCCACAATTTAATTCCTCTCACTTCTCCCACAATGTCATTCCTCTTACTCCTCCCACAATGTCATTCCTCTAACTCCACCCACAATGCCATTCCTCTAACTCCTCCCACATCATAATTCCTCTCACTCCTCCCACAGCATCATTCATCTCACTCATCTCACAATGTCATTCATCTCACTCCTCCCACAATGTCATTCATCTCACTCCTCCCACAATGTCATTCCTCTTACCCCTCCCACATCATAATGTTGTCATTCTTTTAAGCCCAGCTCCATCTATCTGGTGATTTAGTTGGGCACAACAACAATACATTTGGTAATACGTTTTTAGCAAAGGAAGACATTTTTTTGTATTCATACTGGACATACAGGTTTGAGTTTCTCAATGGACCCCATAGAGCCTGTACTATCCCACCTCGTTCTTCTCCATCACACCAGTCTGGCCCAGACAAGAAATACCCGGTATTGGTGAACACATGACACGCTCCCTGACGTCCCGCAGTCAGAGTGGCCAGCGAATGCTGTCAACCCATGGCAGGGGTGGTGGGCATAACCCTGTGCAGATTTCCACCAGCTCAGCATGGTGGAACCAACTAAATTCTCAGTATGCTCCATGAAAAAAAAAACGTTACGTTACCCAGTGTGGACAAAGTTCCCTAGAATGCTGGAGTTCTTTAAGCTCCCTGTAGATTTCTAATTCGCCCATAAGGCCCAAGTCATGCTAACGGACATGAGAGAACTGTAGGCGTAGCTCCATCTTCCCAAGCAAAATAGCCTAGAGCTCAGTCTGGAAAGTTGAACCTCTCAGCCATGGGCGTCCGCAGAACTTTTTTCAGGGGGGGGGGGGGGGGGGCATCATTGTAAGGTCACCCATGCTCTGACCCTTTTCGACAATGTCATTATCACATTATCACGGTCATAGACTGCAGACGTAGTACAGGTGATGGTCAGAGACTGCAGACATTGCGCAAGAGACTGTCAGAGACTGCGGACATGGCCCAAGAGACTGTCAGAGACTGCGGACATGGCCCAAGAGACTGTCAGAGACTGCGGACATGGCCCAAGAGACTGTCGGAGACTGCGGACATGGCACAAGAGACTGTGAGAGACGGCATACATGGCCCAAGAGACTGTCAGTGACTGCATACATGGCTCAAGAGACTGTAAGAGACTGCAGACATGGCACAAGAGATGACCAGAGACTGCGGACATGGCACAAGATATGACCAGAGACGGCATACATGGCCCAAGAGACTGTCAGAAACTGCATACATGGCTCAAGAGACTGTGGACATGGCCCAAGGGACTGTCAGAGACTGTGGACATGGCCCAAGAGACTTCAGAGACTGCGGACATGGCACAAGAGACTGTGAGAGACGGCATACATGGCCCAAGAGACTGTCAGTGACAGCATACATGGCTCAAGAGACTGTAAGAGACTGCAGACATGGCACAAGTGATGACCAGAGAAGGCATACATGGCCCAAGAGACTGTCAGAAACTGCATACATGGCTCCAGAGACTGTGGACATGGCCCAAGAGACTGTGGACATGATACAAGAGACTGTGGACATGGTACAAGAGACTGTCAGAAACTGCATACATGTAGGGGGGGGGTGACAGAGAGAGACGGGGAGCCGACAGAAAGAGACAGAGGGGATGACAGAGAGAGACAGGGGGGTGACAGAGAGGAGTGTGACAGAGAGAGACAGAGGGGGTGACAGAGAGAGGGTGAGGCGAAAAAGACAGAGAGGTGAGAGAGAGGGGGTGACAGAGAGGGGTGATGGGGGTCATCACTCCTGTTCCGATCCCTGATTCCAGAGGGGGGCACATGCCCCCCCCCCTTACCCCTACCTGCGGACGCCCATGCTCTCAGCAGAGGCTAAGAAGAGTCCCTTTTTGTTACTCTATGTTCTCAGCATCAAAAGCCAAAATGAAGTCTAGCACGGAGTCCCCCCCCCCCCCCCCCCCAAAACCTGAACCTCCAAACCCTCAAATAAATATTGTTCTGCGTGAAGGGGCACCACCACTTTCCAAAGCCGAGGGAACGTCTGTTAGCTTTTGTTCTCACTTGGGCAACCAGCAGCTCAGATTCTTAGGTGCGGGAGCTGGTTTTTCGGTATATCTGTGAAGATTATTAATACACGCATCAGGCTCCAATCTTGATAACTGCCATGAGGGAACTGTATATATATATATATGTGTTTTTCAAATAAATGTTCCTAAAACCACAGTTGGGTTTTGGGGTAAATTATCCAAATTATGGTCTCAGTATCAGTCTAGCTGGAATTGAACTGAGTTCTCCTTGACCGCAGGTGTCGCTGTCACCGCCGGCAAGATGAGAATGCAGTTTAGCTGGGTGTATTGGATACCCTTTCTTTCTCTCGGAACCAGCCCAGTGGGTGTGTTTGTCCCGCTGTGCATTCTGGGAGAAGGTATTTGAGGTACTGAGATCATGGGTTTTCGGGGTTCCGGTCCAGAAGCCATCTTCTGTCTGTTTGGTCCTGGTCCTCCTGACCAGCCCCCCCATGGCCCTCATGGCCTGGGGTGCTGATCCATCCAATTCCGAGTCTCTGGGCTGGATAGCCCGAGGCAAAGTAACTGAAAGGAGGATTCAAAGGTGGTCCGGTGCCGTCTCGTCTGTGGAGAGGCCCAGCAACTGAAGAAGCGACCAGGGGAGGACTCTTCGGGAGAAGGCCCCACGTAAGGTTGGCCTCTCAGAAAGAGCCTGGAAGCTTAGTTGAAAGACACCAAGTGAATCTACACTCGTACGGTATCACCGGACCGGCTGCAAGATACTGGTACCGTATGAGGGCTCTCTAAATTTACCTAGATCCTTCGGTTACAACAAGTGTGTGGCAGAGACTTTGTTCTACAAGTGTTCTACAACAAGTCTGTGGAAGAGGCTTTGCTCTATTTGAGCACTCTATCGGTTGCTAGGCCTAGTGCAAGGAGGTCTATCCGATAGCTGTGAGGATCCAGTTGTGAGTGGCTATTCTCTGGATTTCTATAGTGAGAGACTCAGTTTTGAGCAGTTCCAAGAGTACCTGAACTTTCTACCTAAACCCTCTATCCCTATTGAGAGACCCTTTTGTTGCAAATAAAAATCCCAAAGCGGATCCAGTATCAGTTTTTGCAGTTCTTTGGGCCATCTACCTCGGGAAACCCCTAGACGCACACGAGGCCAAGAAGGTAACGGTAAGCCCAAATCAAACCAGCAGCTCCTTCGGGGGTTAGTGCTACATATATATATATATATATATATATATATATATATATATACAGCCCTCAAATTTTCCACTCGCATTTTGCAAGTGGAAAATGAGGGCTTGCGAGCTGGGCTGCCTGCCTGGGAGAGGGGGGAGGGGAGAGCACCGCCGGCGGGTTGATCGGGAGCCGTTCTCCCAGCGATCGCCCCGGGGAGGAAGAGGAGAGCCGGCGGGGTAGCGCGCTGTTACCGGCGCTTACATTATACTTGTCTCCACTCTGCTCGACACAGCCCCGCCTCCTCCTGACCCGTGCCAGTGATAGACAGAACGCCGGTCCAATGCTGCGATGCGTTCTGTCTATCACTGGCACGGGTCAGGAGCAGGCGGGGCTGTGTCGAGCAGAGCGGAGACAAGTATAATGTAAGCGCCGGTAACAGCGTGCTATCCCGATTCCCGCGGCTCTCCTCTTCCTCTAGCCGTGCATTCCCCTGCCCAGGCGAGGCTGAAATGGGCACAGTGGGACTAGAATGGTCACAGTAAGGCTGCAAAGGGGCACAGTATGGCTGCAAAGGGGCTCAGTATGGCTGCAAAGGTGCTCAGTATGGCTGCAAAGGGGCACAGTATGGCTGCAAAGGGGCACAGTATGGCTGCAAAGGGGCTCAGTATGGCTGCAAAGGGGCACAGTATGGCTGCAAAGGGGCACAGTATGGCTGCAAAGGGGCTAAGTATGTCTGAAAAAGGGCACAGTATGGCTGCAAAGGGGCTAAGTATGGCTGCAAAGGGGCACAGTATGGCTGCAAAGGGGCTCAGTATGGCTGCAAAGGGGCACAGTATGGCTGCAAAGGGGCTCAGTATGGCTGCAAAGGGGCTCAGTATGGCTGCAAAGGGGCACAGTATGGCTGCAAAGGGGCTCAGTATGGCTGCAAAGGGGCACAGTATGGCTGCAAAGGGGCTCAGTATGGCTGCAAAGGGGCACAGTATGGCTGCAAAGGGGCACAGTGGGGCTGCAACAGGCACAGTGAGGCTGCAATGGTGGGTACAGTGTGGCTGCAATGGTGGGCACAGTGTGGCTGCAATGGTGGGCACAGGTGAGGCTGCATTGAGGGGCACAGGTGAGGCTGCACTGATAAAGTTGTTTTTAATATTTATAATATTTTTGCATGAAACATTTAAGTGTAATTTCATGAGATAATTCATGAGGGCGTGTCTAGGGGCGGAATTAGGGGCGGGGCAGGGTAGGGATTGAGTGGGGCACTGGTGGCTAGTAACCTTTGAGGCCTGGCTAGTAGCTCAGGACTTGAAATTTTGAGCCCTGATATATATATATATATATATATATATATATATATATATACAATTGTCATATGTTCCATCACAGCAGGGGGAAAACACTCCGTCAGCCTTCTTGCTTACGATTTCCTGACATTTCAGCGAAGCCTTCTCAGGAGTTCATTGCCTGAGCTCAGGAGATTGTAATCAAATGACTGGAAATGAGAGCATTTCCATACACCTTCCAATGTTGAGAAATACGCCGCTTTTAATGGGGATGGCTCACACCAACATGCTGCATGCAGCAGGAAATCAAAATCCTGAGAGCTGCATTATGGAGTATTGACCCGTTGGCCGTTCAAGTCAGCTAAATTGAAACCCTTTTAAAAATGCAATTTACTGAAAATAATGCAACCCACGTCAACATTTCTGCTCTGGTTCACCGATGCGAAGGGACCCTAAACCGCCAGATAATGAGTTCATCTACTGGAAGTTACCAAAGATAAAGGAGTGTACAGCTTTGGGCTTAAACATATCCATACCGCAGTACACTCCTTGTCACACCATATACCGTAGCAGGAGTCACAGATTCAGATCTACAATGGTTTGTGTGACAGACCTAGCCGGGACACAGGCTTTTTGAGAGGACTACATGCGAGCCTCCTGCCAACTGATTACGGGCCCCCCAAGACACACTCTCTGTATATGCATTTAGCATTAGCAATAGAGTGAATGGGACACAAGCTGTCAGATGCCAATGTCATGAACTCAAGCCACCTGTCTGTTGTGTTAATGAGGCTGGTCTGGCTTGTAAGGTGTATTCCACACAATGTTGTTGTGCTAATTAGCCCTGTGTTAATGTTTATGTTAATGTCTGCTGAATAGTCATTCCAATTAACTAGGAGCCTTAAAGTCTGACCCTGAAAAGTCTTTTCAGCCAGTCAACAAGTCTGGGCAATGATTAAAATAATTAGCTCATGCTAATTAGGTTAGCTTTTAGTCATCTGGCTATATATATGTATGTGAAATGTCAAATAAAGCATTCCTGATGTACCTCAAGAACTAGTGCTGTCTAATTCTTGGGGGTTCCTATAACCAGATCCATTGGACTCATGTTCCAGGACTTAGGAAGCATTTACGGCGGACACCTTGAGTACAGGATCCGTCACAGTTCGCATCCTTCTTAGGAAATCGTTCTCAGACAGTGAAACTAGGAGCCTTCACCTCTGAAACCCGGGCAATCTCTTGCGGAGTCCCTCAAGGATCACCCTTGTCACCAGTGCTCTTCAACATATACATCCGCCCACTCCTCAAAATCATCAGAATATCAGACCTCTGCTTCCACTCATACGCTGACGACACTCAACTCTACTTCCGCATCACCGGACAAAAAGACCATCATCAGCAACTAGAAAAATGCCTCACTTTGATAGACGACTGGATGACCACTAGCTCCCTCAAACTCAACGAATCGAAAACAGAGCTTCTTATTCTACATGCAAACCAAAATTCCCAAACCAAGACCCCTTGGACACCACCCAGCATCTATGGACAGACCATCTCTCCAAGGACCAAGGCCAAGAGTCTCTGAGTCATATTTGACTCAGAAATGTCAATGGATGCACAAATAGGATCAGTAGTCAACGGATCTCACCATCTCCTCCGCCTGCTACGTAGACTCATCCCCTTCATTCCAAAAGAGGACAAAGCAGTGGTAGTTGGAACGGTCATTAATTCACGACTCGACTATGCAAACTCCCTGTACATAGGACTACCCCAATATCAACTTGCGTGCTTACAACTCATCCAAAACAAGGCGGCAAGACTGATAACAGGAGATAAAACCTGGGAATCCATCTCCCCTTCCCTGAGGAGCCTACATTGGCCAAACATAAAGAATCGGATCACATTCAAGATCCTCTGCCTCACCCACAAATGTACCCGTGGAGAAGCTCCTCAATACCTACGCGAGAAAAAAAAACACTACACACCCAATCGCAGCCTTCGATCATCTAACCAAAACCTCCTCCTCATTCCCAAATCCCGTTACAAATCAAAGGGAGAACGGAGATTCGCAGTCCAAGGACCACGGCTATGGAACGCTCTACCGACCGACATCCGCATGGAAGAAAACCATCAGGCCTTCAGGAAAAAACTCAAGACCTACCTCTTCTAGAAGCTTGATAACCAAACGCCAATACAGCGCCTTGAGGCGATTCAGTTCGCATTGTAGCGCTATACAAGTCATTCATTCATTCATTCATATGGCCAAAAGTTTGTGATCCCCTAACGTGATCTTCTTGGGCATCCCATTCCAAAATATGAGCTCATAATATAGAGTTGTCCCTCACACCCCTTTGAGCCTACATAACCTATAAACTTCTAGGAGTTCTTTCCACAAGATTTTTCAGGGTGTCCTGGGAATTTGGGCCCATTTGTGAGGTCAGGTACTGATGTTGGATGAAAAGATCTGGCTCAAAATCAGCGTTCCAATTCATCCCAAAGATGTTCACTAGGGTTAAGGTCAGGACTCTGCACAGGACACTCACGTTTCTCCACACCAAACTGGTCAAACCATTTCTTAATGGAGCTGGCTCTACTCTTCTGAGGAGGATTCAACAGGACTTTTGAAGGTGTCTGTGAGAATTTGTGCCCATTAGTGAGGTCAGGTACTGATGTTGGATGAAAAGGTATTCAGAAGGGTTGAGGTCAGGGCTCTGTGCAGAACACTCAAGTTGCTACACACCAAACTGGTCAAACCATGTCTTGATGGAGTTGGCTCTACTCTTCTGAGGAGGATTCAACAGGACTTTTGAAGGTGTCTATGAGAATTTGTGCCCATTAGTGAGGTCAGGTACTGATGTTGGATGGAAAGGTATTCAGAAGGGTTGAGGTCGGGGCTCTGTGCAGAACACTCAAGTTCCTCCACACCAAACTGGTCAAACCATGTCTTTATGGAGCAGGCTCTACTCTTCTGGGAAGGCTTTTCACAAGATTTTGGAGGGTGTCTGTGGTAATTTGTACCCATTTGTGAGGTCAGGTAAGGTTGCTGGATGAGAAGACTTGGCTCACACACCCAGCCTCACATTGGGCACCAGAAAAAATAAAAAGACCTGGCATAAAGTCAAAGTTCAAATTCATCCCAAAGATGTTCAGAAGGGTTGATTTCAGGGCTCTCTGCAGGACACTCAAGTTCCTGCACACCAAACTGGTCAAGCCATGTCTTTATGGAGCAGGCTCTACTCTACTCTTCTGAGGAGGCTTTCCACAGGACTTTTGAAGGTGTCTGTGAGAATTTGTGCCCATTTGTGAGGTCAGGTACTGATGTTGGATGAAAAGGTATTCAGAAGGGTTGAGGTCAGGGCTCTGTGCAGAACACTCAAGTTCCTCCACACCAAACAGGTCAAGCCATGTCTTTATGGAGCAGGCTCTACTCTACTCTTCTGAGGAGGCTTTCCACAGGACTTTTGAAGGTGTCTGTGAGAATTTGTACCCATTTGTGAGGTCAGGTACTGATGTTGGATGAAAAGGTATTCAGAAGGGTTGAGGTCAGGGCTCTGTGCAGGACACTCCCGTTTCTCCACACCAAACTGGTCAAGCCATGTCTTTATGGAGCAGGCTCTACTCTTCTGAGGAGGCTTTCCACAGGACTTTTGAAGGTCTGGGAGAATTTGTGCCCATTTGTGAGGTCAGGTACTGATGTTGGATGAAAAGGTATTCAGAAGGGTTGAGGTCAGGGCTCTGTGCAGAACACTCAAGTTCCTCCACACCAAACAGGTCAAACCATGTCTTTATGGAGCTGGCTCTACTCTTCTGGGAAGGCTTTTCACAAGATTTTGGAGGGAGTCTGTGGTAATTTGTACCCATTTCTGAGGTCAGGTACTGATTATAATTAAGAATACCTGGCTCACGATCAGCGTTCCAATTCATCCCAAAGATGTTCAGTAGGGTTGAGGTCAAGGATCTGTAAAGGACACTCAAGTTCCTCCACACCAAACTGGTCAAACCATGTCTTGTTGGGACTTGCTCTACTCTTCTGGGCAGGCTTTCCACAGGACTTTGGAAGGCATCTGTGGGAATTTGTACCTAGTAGTGATGTTGGATGAGAAGACCTGGGTTACATATCAAGCCCCACATTGGGAACCAATAAAAAAAGACCTGGCTCTCAACTATTGTTCAGAAGGGTTGAGGTCAGGACACTCAAGTTCCTTTGCACCAAACTGGTCAAACCATGTCATTATGGAGCTGGCTCTACTCCTCTGGAAAGGCTTTCCACATCACAAGATTTTGAAAGGTGTCTGTGGAAACTATTTCCCATTTGTGAGGTCAGGTAGTGATGTTGGATGAGAAGGTCCAGCTCAAATATCAGGCCCCACGTTGGCCTGGCTTACAGCCAAAGTTCAAATTCATCCCAAAGGTGTTAAGTAGGCTTTAGGATAAGACACTCAAGTTCCTCCACACCAAACTGGTCAAAGCACATCTTTATGGAGCTGGCTCTATTCTTCTGGAATGGCTTTGGAGGGTGTCTTTGAGAATTTTCAGTAGGTCAGCTACTGATGTTGGATGAGAAGACCTGGCTCACAATTCATCCCAGAAGTGTTCAGTAGAGTTGAAGTCGGGGGACACTTGAGTTCCTCCACACCAAACTGGTCAAACCATGTCTTTATGGAGCTGGCTCTACTCTTCTGTAAAGGCTTTGGAGGGTGTCTTTGGAAATGTTCACCCATTTGTGAGGTCAGGTACTGATGTTGGATGAGAAGACCTGGCTCACAATTCATCCCAGAAGTGTTCAGTAGAGTTGAAGTCGGGGGACACTTGAGTTCCTCCACACCAAACTGGTCAAACCATGTCTTTATGGAGCTAGCTCTACTCTTCTGGGAGAGAAGGCTTTCAGCAAGATTTTTGAAGGTGCGAGGCTCACGTTGGGCACCAAAAAAAAGACCTGGCTTACAGTATGCGTTAAAATTTCACCCTAAAGGTGGTCAGTAGGGTTGAGGTCAGGGCTCTGTGCAGGACACTCCAGTTCCTCCACACCAAACTGGTCAAACCATGTCTTTATGGAGCTACCTCTACTCTTCTGGGAAGGCTTTCAGCAAGATTTTTGAAGGTGCGAGGCTCACGTTGGGCACCAAAAGAAAGACCTGGCTTACAGTCTGCGTTAAAATTTCACCCTAAAGGTGGTCAGTAGGGTTGAGGTCAGGGCTCTGTGCAGGACACTCCAGTTCCTCCACACCAAACTGGTCAAACCATGTCTTTATTGAGCTGGCTTTGTGCAGAAAAAGGGTCTTCATCAAATTGTTACTCCAAAGTTGGAAGAACGCAATTGTCTACAATGTCTTAGCATGATGGAGTATTAACATTACCCTTCACTGGAGACACCTGAACTTAGTTTTTTTTTTTGAAGGGGCTCCACATATTTTTGGCCATACAGTGCATCTAGGTGCATGCCCTCCCCCATAACAAAACATTTTTTGTGATACCAACTCTTACCAGCAGAGGGCATCAGGCTATCAGCTGAAAAAGGAGAAGGCTACGAGATCAACGGTTGACTTTTTAACCGTTTAATTTACCAACAATAGTTTATCCACCTGCGGATGCTGGTGTTTGGGTTCCCTATTTTATGAATGTTTCATTCTGCACTTGTCTTGGTATTTGTTATTAATATATTTAGGCTATATCCCCAAGACAGCGGGACGGAGAATCTAAGAGGTGATACCATCTGCAATTAGTGCCATGCAGTGTGAAAAGTCTACCGACCATTAGTAAGGCTTACATATATGGCCTAATATAGTACTTTTCTTTTTATATCATTAAAAGGTCAAGTTGCCCCCAAACCCAACTAATAGCGAACCTGTGGCTTTGCCTATTTGCTGCACTCCCCAACCGGGTCAAAGATAAGGTAGAAGAGGCTGGCCAACCTTGGGCACCTCAGCGGGAGGTAGAGGAGAAAATGGGGCACAAAAAGGAGCAGGACCTGCAACCTATGCTGCTGAAGTAGCTCACAAGTCAGGTTGAGGGGGAGGGGCAAAGTTTAACCCTTTTGCCATGGGTGCTAAAGGATCAGCAATACCGAGACATTTCGTTTCTCCACTAGGGGGTAGTGGGTGCACGTGAGCTCCTACCAGCATGCCATGCCCAATCACTAGCCCCAAACACTGTCCTATGAGGAAGGTGGTGATGCCATCAACCTTGTGTAAGCTCCCCAACCATCCTACATGGAGTTTGCACAGAGATTGACTCTGGGGGTTGGGGGGTGCACCTAGGCTCCTTTCAGCATGCCATGCCCAATCGCCAACCCTAAACACTGTCCTATGAGGAAGGTGGTGATGCCTTCAACCTTGTGTAAGCTCCCCAACCATCCTACATGAAGCTTACACTTAGATTGATTCTGGGGGGCGGGGGGTGCACGTGAGCTCCTCCCAGCATGCAATACCCAATAGCCAGCCTCAAACACTGTCCAATGAGGAAGGTGGTGATGCCATCAACCTTGTGTAAGCTCCCCAACCATCCTACATGGAGTTCACACAGAGATCGACTCCTTTGGGGTATGGGGGTCCATGTAAGCTCCTGCAAGCATGTCATGTGAGGAAGGTGGTGATGTCCTCAACCTTGTGTAAGCTCCTCATACATAGAGCTTATGCAGAGACTGACTCCTTTGGGGGTATGGGGATGCACATAAGATCCTCCAAGCATGCAAGCATGTGAGGAAGGTGGTGAGGCCATCAACCTAGTGTAAGCTCCTCCACCAGAGCTTGCACAGAGATTGACTCTTTGGGGGTTTGGGGGTGCACATGAGCTCCTCCCAGCATGCAATGCCCAATCGCCAGCCCTGAACACTGTCCTTTGAGGAAGGTTGTGTAAGCTCTTTCACCATCCTACATGAAGTTTACACTGAGATTGACTCTGGGGGGTGCACCTAAGCTCCTTTCAGCATGCCATGCCCAATCGCTAGGCCTGAACACTGTCCTACGAGGAAGGTGGTGATGTCTTCAACCTTGTGTAAGCTTCTCCACCATCCTACATGGAGCTTACGCAGAGATTGACACCTTGGGGGTAGTGGGTGCACGTGAGCTCCTCCCAGCATGCAATACCCAATAGCCAGCCCCCAAACACTGTCCTATGAGGAAGGTGGTGATGCCATCAACCTTGTGTAAGCTCCCCAACCATCCTACATGGAGTTTACACAGAGATTGACTCCTTGGGGGTATGCGGGTCCATGTGAGCTCCGGCAAGCATGCAATTCCCAATCATCAGCCCCGAACACTGCCATATGAGGAAGGTGGTTAGGTCATCAACCTAGTGTAAGCTTCCCTACCATCCTACATGGAGCTTACACAGAGATTGACTCTTGGGGATATGGGGGTCCATGTAAGCTCCTGGAAGCATGTCATGTGAGGAAGGTGGTGATGTCATCAACCTTGTGTAAGCTCCTCGTACATGGAGGTTATGCAGAGACTGACTCCTTGGGGGTATGGGGATGCACATAAGCTCCTCCAAGCATGCAAGCATGTGAGGAAGGTGGTGAGGCCATCAACCTAGTGTAAGATCCTCCACCAGAGCTTGCACAGAGATTGACTCTCTGTGGGTTGGGGGGTGCACGTGAGCTCCTCCCAGCATGCAATGCCCAATCGCCAGCCCTGAACACTGTCCTTTGAGGAAGGTGGTGATGTCTTCAACCTTGTGTAAGCTCCTTCGCCACCCTACATGAAGCTTACACTGAGATTGACTCTGGGGGTTGGGGGGTGCACCTAGGCTCCTTTCAGCATGCCATGCCCAATCGCCAGCCCTGAACACTGTCATGTGAGGAAGGTGGTGATGTCTTCAACCTTGTGTAAGCTCCTCCACTATCCTACATGAAGCTTACACTAAGATTGATTCTGGGGGTTGGGGGGTGCACGTGAGCTCCTCCCAGCATGCAATACCCAATAGCCAGCCTCAAACACCGTCCTGTGAGGAAGGTGGTGATGCCATCAACCTTGTGTAAGCACCCCAACCATCCTATATGGAGTTTATACAGAGATTTTTTTGGGGTATGGGGGTCCATGTGAGCTCCTCCCAGCATGCAACACCCAATCACCACTCCTGAACACTGTCATGTGAGGAAGGTGGTGATGTCATCAACCTTGCGTAAGCTCCTCATGTATGGAGCTTATGCAGAGACTGACTCCTTGGGGGTTTGGGATGCACATAAGCTCCTCCAAGCATGCATTGCCAAATCTCCAGCCCTGAACACTGTCATGTGAGGAAGGTGGTGAGGTCATCAAGCTTGTGTAAGCTCCCCAACCATCCTACATGGAGTTTACACAGAGATTGACTCCTTGGGGATCTGGGCGGGGCATGTGAGCTCCTCCCAGGATGCAACACCCAATCGCCCTTCCTGAACACTGTCATGTGAGGAAGGTGGTGAGGTCATCAACCTTGTGTAAGCTCCCCAACCATCCTACATGGAGTTTACACAGAGATTGACTCCTTGAGGTTATGGGGGTCCATGTGAGCTCCTGCAAGCATGCAATGCCCAATCATCAACCCCCGAACACTGCCATATGAGGAAGGTGGTGATCCTACATGGAGCTTTACCCAGAGATTGAGTCTTTGGGGAATGGGGCTTCCGGGTAGGTGAGTATAAATTGGTTGGGGGGGGGGGGGGTGTACTAGTAGGAGACGCTTCACTTCTGCCTTGAATAGGACATGTGAAGGAGTCTCTATAATTTTGGGGTGTGTAAACAGCAACTCCGACTAAAATATTTCAAATCCCATGCCAGCGTCTTGGAGATTCCAGGGGTGACATCTTCGACCACGAATTCTCAGCTGCGCCCACCTGCCTTGGGGGTTTGACAGAGAACGCAGCTAGAGCAGTGAGACTCCTGATGTGGACAATGATACTTCATATGGCTTGCAATAAACCTTACATTTATCATCCTTCCTTGCCCCCCCCCCCCCCCCCCATTACTCACCCGTTTCGTTAGTTGCGTGTCCATCATGAAGTTATGGACGTGTTTTTCCGCTTTGGTGAGTTCCAGCTTTCGGGCGACGACGGCGACCACTAAGGCAGTACAGCCGGCACCCTGGAGGGGGCGACAAACAGTTAAAGGGATTATTGGTTGATGGTAGAAACATTGACTCCCATGAAATGTACAAGAGAAGGGCAAAGAATGCATAAAAAAAACATAGAAATAATAATATGAGGAAGTGTATGTGATAGAATACACTGAACTCCAACAAACAGATAATACAAAGTTGAGGCTTCATGCACACGGGGTGTTAGAAAAAAAAAAACGAGCTGCAAAGCCACTACCAAGGCCGGGAAAAAGCGGCTGTACAAAACGCGTGCATTTAGCCGCATTCGCTTTTCTCTGCCTCTATTCAAAGTCAATAGTTCCCTATGAGAGCCGTCTTTGATCCGACTTTCAGCCCATTGATTTGAACAGAAGTCGAACCCAAGACAAAATCCGACTTGTGGTGCGACTTGTGCTCTGAAGATCATGAAGGGGAACCCCGCGCCAAAATAAAATAAAATAAAACGGCGTGGACCCCCCCCCCCAAGATCCATATGAAGGGGAACCCCATAGCAAAATAAAAAAAAATAAAACGGCGTGCCCCCTCCCCCCAAGATCCATGCCAGGCCCTTTGAGTCTGGTATGAATCTTGAAAGGGAACCCCACACCAAAATGAAAATAAAATACGGCATGGAGCCCCCCCAAGACCATACCAGTAGGGTCTGGTATGGATTTTAAAGGGGAACCCCACGCCAAAATAAAAAAAAGAAATTGGCGTGCCCCCCCCCCCAGATCCATACCAGGCCCTTTGAGTCTTGTATGGATCTTGAAAGGGAACCCCGCGCCAAAATGAAAATAAAATATGGCGTGGAGCCCCCCCAAGACCATACCAGTAGGGTCTGGTATGGATTTTAAAGGGGAACCCCACGCCAAAATAAAAAAAAGAAATTGGCGTGCCCCCCCCCCCCAAGATCCATACCAGGCCTTTTGAGTCTTGTATGGATCTTGAAAGGGAACCCCGTGCCAAAATGAAAATAAAATATGGCGTGGAGCCCCCCCAAGACCATACCAGTAGGGTCTGGTATGGATTTTAAAGGGGAACCCCAGGCCAAAATAAAAAAAAGAAATTGGCGTGCCCCCCCCCCCCCAGATCCATACCAGGCCCTTTGATTCCGGTATGGATCTTGAAAGGGCACCCCATGCCAAAATGAAAATAAAGTACAGTGTGGAGTCCCCCCCAAGACCATACCAGCCCCTACGGTCTGGTATGGATTTTGAGGGAAAACCCCCCAAAAAAAAAAGCCAAAAAAAAAAAAAGGCTTGGGGTCCCCTCTCCAAAAAATCCATACCAGACCCTTACACGAGCATGCAGCCTGGCAGGTCAGGAAAGGGGAGTGAGGACGAGCGAGCGCCCCCCCCCCTCGTGGACCATGCCAGGCCACACGTTGTTGGGGGGGTGCTGTGGGGCAGGGGGGTCTCTGGTGGTGGGGGGGCTCCTTCCATGTTTATGGGGACAAGGGCCTCTTTCCAACAACCCTGGGCGGTGGTTGTGGGGGTCAGCAGGCAGGGGGCTTGTCGGAATCTGTAGGCCCCCCCCCTTTTAACAAGGGGGCCCCCAGATCCTGCCCCTCCCATGTGAATGAGTATGGGAGTACATTGTAACCCTACCCATTCACCCCCAAAAAAAGGCAGTGTAGTGTAAATAAAAACAGGAGACGGTTTTGACAAGTCCTGTATTAAAAATCTTCCTCCGGTCTCCTTCCTCCGGTGCTGTCTTCTACGCCGCTGACCCGGTCCTCCTCCGAGGCTGTCTCTCGTCGTTGTGCCAGCTCCACTCTCTGCCGGGACTTACATAGCCATGGGGCGTGGCCATCCGGTGACGTAAACCATGAGACACCTCCCCTTGTGACCTCACGTGACATCACAAGGGGCAGGGGTCTCACAGTGATGTCACCGGATTGGCCCAGGCAAGTCACTCATCAAATGACTGAAAAAAAAACTGCCGACACGTTTTGGGAGGTGACCACTCCTTCCTCAGGGTTGACTCATATGGCACAATTAGTGAAATTACTTATGTGAAAATGTTGCTGGTGATACAGAATCTGGAATGTATCCATCAGCAAAATCTTTGCTCTCCTTCTGGATTCGGATTCTGAGTACTCTGGGTTCTTGTGTCACTAGAGCGCCCTCACCAGGGCAACGGGGCCTTAGAAATTGTATAATATCGCACCACTGATTACCGGCATTGCCAGCGTCTCTCTGAGGTCTATTCTGGGCCCTGTACACCCCAAATGTCAGGTGTCAGGAGGTGAATGGTAGAATGGGAATCCCTCCAGAGCAGATTGTTCGTCACATGTTCCCTGTCTCTGTCCCCCCCCCCCCCCCCCCCGGTCTGACATTTCACCAGCCCTCCCAATTTTCAGCTTGTAAATTTCCCTGACAAGCCAGCCAGCGGGTCTCCAGAAGCTGCAGCCTGCGTGTCCCCGGGGGGGAGAGTGGAGACTTTCTATAATGCTTCTTCCCTGCAGCTGCCCGCACTAAATTAGCTTGCTGCAGATTCCATACGGAAAGGACCGAACTGCCAAAGAGACAAGATAAAATGTTCCGGATATCAGTTTTTAGAAAAGAGAAGCGATTAAAATCACTTAATTCGACCAATTAACACCTTTACCTTTAAATGGGAACTAATATGCAATCCTGTTACCTGACACGCTCAAAACCTAGGGCTACTTAAAAAAAAAAAAAAATGCCCTGATAAAGTGCATGTGCATTTGTTCTGTGCGAATGGGGGGCAAAAAAACAAATGTTATGAGGTTATTTCCTGCGCTGTTTGAATGTTTTTCATTGGTTTATAATGGAAAATACCGCATTTGGCCACTAGATGGAGCTAAGTATCATAGTAAATTCTTATATCACTTAGCACCATCTAGAGGCCAAATTTAGTATTTTCTCGCATTATTATTATTATTATTACAGGATTTATATAACGCCAACAGTTTACGCAGCGCTTTACAATATAAAAGGGAGACAATACAGTTATAATACAATAAAATACAAGAGGATTAAGAGGGCCCTGCTCAGAAGAGCTTACAATCTAATAGGGTGGGGGAGGTGGTACAAAAGGTTGTAACTGTGGGGAATGAGCTGAAGAGATGAGTTTTCAGAGATCGCATGAAGGTGGCAAGAGTAGGGGATGGCCGGACAGGTTGAGGTAGCGAGTTCCAGAGGATGGGAGAGGCTCTGGAGAAGTCCTGGAGACGAGCATGGGAGGAGGAAACGAGAGAGCTTGACAGGAGGAGGTCTCGAGAAGAGCGGAGAGGACGGTTTGGGATATGTTTGGAGACAAGATTGGTGATGTAGCTCGGGGCAGAGTTGTGGATGGCTTTGTAAGTTGTGGTTAGTATTTTGAATTTAATTCGCTGGGTGATCGGGAGCCAGTGTAGGGATTGGAGGAGAGGGTTGGCAGACACGGAACTGAACGCATTAGAAGGACTATTATGCATTCCTGATACCCGACACACACACAAACCTAGGACTACTTAAAAATTTTTTTAAAAATCACAGATCCCAATAAAAGTGCATTTGCATTTGTTCTGTGCGAACGGGAGCAAAAAAACGAATGTTATTAGGTTATTTCCTGTGCTGTTTGAATGTTTTTCATTGGTTTATAATAGAAAATACCGCATTTGGCCACTAAATCGAACAAATGTTATCAGGTTCTCTTCCGCTCTGTTCGAATGTTTTCCATTGATTTATAATGGAAAATACTGAATTTGGCCACTAGATGGAACTAAGTAGCATAGCAAATTCTTATATCACTTAGCACCATCTAGAGGCCAAATGCAGTATTTTCTCGCTTTAGAAGGACTATTATGCATTCCTGTTACCCGACACACACACAAACCTAGGGCTACTTAAAAAAAAAATCACAGATCCCAATAAAAGTGCATGTGCATTTGTTCTGTACGAACAGGGGCAAAAAAAAAAAAAAAAAACGTTATTAGGTTATTTCCTGCACTGATTGAATGTTTTTCATTGGTTTATAATGGAAAATACCGCATTTGGCCACTAGATGGACCTAAGTATCACAGGGAATGCTTATGATACCATCTAGAGGCCAAATGCGGTATTTTCTCGCTTTAGAAGGACTATTATGCATTCCTGTTACCCGACACACACACACAAACCTAGGGCTATTAAAAAAAGAAACCACAGATCCCAATAAAAGTGCATTTGCATTTGTTCTGTGCGAACGGGAGCAAAAAAATAAATGTTATTAGGTTATTTCCTGCACTGATTGAAGGTTTTTCATTGGTTTCTAATGGAAAATACCGCATTTGGCTACTACATCGAACAAATGTTATCAGGTTCTCTTCTGCGCTGTTCGAATGTTTTCCATTAATTTATAATGGAAAATACTGCATTTGGCCACTAGAAGGAACTAAGTAGCATAGCAAATTCTTATATCACTTAGCACCATCTAGAGGCCAAATGCAGTATTTTCTCGCTTTGGAAAGACTATTATGCATTCCTGTTACCCAAGACACTCACAAACCTAGGGATACTTAAAAAAAAAAAAAATCTCACAGACCAAGGAAAGTGCATGTATATTCGTTCTGTGTGAATGGGGGGGCTAAAAAAAAAAATTGTATTCGATTATTTCCTGCACTGGTCGAATGTTTTCCATTGATTCATAATGGGACATACCGCATTTGGCCACTAGGTGGAACTAAGTATCATAGCTAATTCTTATACTACTTAGCACCATCTAGAGGCCAAATGCAGTATTTTTCTCGCTTTAGAAGGACTACTATGCATTCCTGTTACCCCCACATGCTCACAAACCAAGGGGTAATTAAAAAAAATAATCTCACAGACCAAGGAAAGTGCATGCACATTCATTCTGTGCAGATGGAGGGGGGCTAAAAAAAAAACGAATGGTATTAGGTTATTTCCTGTGCTGGTCGAATGTGTTTCATTGACTTATAATGGGAAATACAGCATTTGGCCACTAGATGGAACTAAGTTTCATAGCTAATTCTTATATCACTTAGCACCATCTAGAGGCCAAATGCAGTATTTTCTCGCTTTAGAAGGACTATTATGCATTCCTGTTACCCGACACACACACAAACATAGGGGCTACCTAAGAAAAAAATTGTCTCACAGACCAAGGGAAGAGCATGTACATTCGTTCTGTGTAAATGGGGGGGGGGGGGGGGCTAAAAAAAAACGGTTGGTGTCACAGTATCATTGGCATCATAGTATCATTAGTATCTCAGTGTTATTTGTATTTTAGTATCATGTCTGTCATAGTATCATTGGTATTGTAGTATCATTGGTATTGTAGTATTATTGGTATTGTAGTATCATTGGTATTGTAGTATTATTGGTATTGTAGTATAATTGGTATTGTAGTATTATTGGTATTGTATTAGGTTATTTCCTGCACTGGTCAAATGTTTTCCATTGATTCATAATAGGAAATACTGCATTTGGCCACTAGATGGAACTAAGTATCATAGCTAATTCTTATACCACTTAGCACCATCTAGAGCCCAAAAGTAGTATTTTCTCGCTTTAGAAGGACTATTATGCATTCCTATTACCTCACACGCTCACAAACCTAGAGGTAATTAAAAAAAAATAATCTCACAGACCAAGGAAAGTGCATACACATTCCTTCTGTGCAAATGGAGGGGGGGGGGGGGCTAAAAAAAAACTAATGGTATTAGGTTATTTCCTGCACTGGTCGAATGTTTTTCATTGACTCATAATGGAAAATACTGCGTCTGGCATGGAACTAAGTATCATAGCTCATTCTTATACTACTTAGCACCATCTAGAGGCCAAATGTAGTATTTTCTCGCTTTAGAAGGACTATTATGCATTCCTGTTACCTCACATGCTCACAAACCTAGGGGCGGGGGTACTTAAAATAAATAATCTCACAGACCAAGGAAAGTGCATGCACATTCGTTCTGTGCGAATGGGGGGGCTAAAAAAAAACGAATTGTATTAGGTTATTTCCTGCACTGGTCGAATGTTTTCCATTGACTCATAATGGAAAATACCACATTTGGCCACTAGATGGAACTAAGTATCATAGCTAATGCTTATACTACTTAGCACTATCTAGAGGCCAAATGCAGTATTTTCTCGCTTTAGAAGGACTAATATGCATTCCTGTTATCCGACGCGCTCACAAACCTAGGGGCCGGGGGTGCTTAAAAGAAATAATCTCACAGACCAAGGAAAGTGCATGTACATTTGTTCTGTGCAAATGGGGGGGGGGGGGGGCTAAAAAAAACTAATTGTATTACCATAGGTTATTTTCTGCACTGATCGAATGTTTTTCATTGACTTATAATGGGAAATACCGCATTTTGCCACTAGATGGAACTAAGTATCATAGCTAATTATTATATCACTTAGCACCATCTAGAGGTCTAATGTAGTATTTCCTCGCTTTAGAAGGACTATTATGCATTCCTGGTACCCGACACACACACAAACCTAGAGGTAATTAAAAAAAAATAGTCTCACAGACCAAGGAAAGAGCATGTACATTTGTTCTGTGTAAATGGGAGGGGGGGGGGGCTAAAAAAAAAAAAAAAACGGTTGGCATCACAGTATCTCAGTGTTATTTGTATTTTAGTATGAAATCTGTCATAGTAACATTGGTATTGTAGCATTATTGGTATTGTAGTATTATTGGTATTGTAGTATTATTGGTATTGTAGTTAGGTTATTTCCTGTGCCGATCGAATGTTTTTCATTGTCTTATCATGGGAAACACCGCATTTTGCCACTAGATGGAGCTAAGTATCATAGCTAATTCTTATATCACTTAGCACCATCTAGAGGCCATAATTATATAATTTCTCGCTTTAGAAGGACTATTATGCATTCCTGTTACCTCACACGCTTACAAACCTAGGGGGTAATTAAAAAAAAAATCTCACAGACAAGGAAAGAGCATGTACATTCGTTCTGTGCAAATGGAGTGGGAAGGGGGGGCTAAAAAAAACAAATGGTATCGTAGTATCATTGGCATTATAGTATCATTAGTATCTCAGTGTTATTTGTATTTTAGTATCATATCTGTCATTGTATCATTGGTATTGTAGTATTATTGGTATCATAGTATCTTTGGTATCACAGTATGATTGGTATTGTATTAGGTTATTTCCTGCACTGGTCAAATATTTTCCATTGAGTCATAATGGGAAATACCACATTTGGCCACTAGATGGAGCTAAGTATCATAGCTAATTCTTATACTACTTAGCACCATCTAGAGGCCAAATGTAGTATTTTCTCGCTTTAGAAGGACTATTATGCATTCCTATTACCCCACATGCTCACAAACCTAGGGGGTACCTAAAAGAAATAATCTCACAGACCAAGAGCATGTATATTCATTCTGTGCAAATGGAGGGGGGGGGGCTAAAAAAAAATGGTTGGCATCATAGTATCATTAGTATCTCAGTGTTATTTGTATGTTAGTATCAAATCTGTCATAGTAACATTGGTACTGTAGTATTATTGGCATTGTAGTATCTCTAGTATCGTAGTATGATTGGTATCGTGGTATGATTGGTATGGTAGTATCTCTAGTATCGTAGTATGATTGGTATGGTAGTATCTCTAGTATCGTAGTATGATTGGTATGGTAGTATCTTTAGTATCGTAGTATGATTGGTATGGTAGTATCTCTGGTATCGTAGTATGATTGGTATGGTAGTATCTCTGGTATCGTAGTATGATTGGTATGGTAGTATCTCTCGTATCGTAGTATGATTGGTATGGTAGTATCTCTGGTATCGTAGTATGATTGGTATGGTAGTATCTCTGGTATCGTAGTATGATTGGTATGGTAGTATCTCTAGTATCACAGTATGATTGGTATGGTAGTATCTCTAGTATTGTAGTATGATTGGTATCGTAGTATGATTGGTATGGTAGTATCTCTAGTATCGTAGTATGATTGGTATGGTAGTATCTCTAGTATCGTAGTATGATTGGTATGGTAGTATCTCTAGTATCGTAGTATGATTGGCATTGTAGTATCTCTAGTATCGTAGTATGATTGGTATTGTGGTATTATTGGTATTATAGTATCATTGGTATCGTATTATGATTGGTATGGTAGTATCTCTAGTATCGTAGTATGATTGGTATGGTAGTATCTCTAGTATTGTAGTATGATTGGTATGGTAGTATCTCTAGTATCGTAGTATGATTGGTATGGTAGTATCTCTAGTATCGTAGTATGATTGGTATTGTAGTATCTCTAGTATCGTAGTATGATTGGTATGGTAGTATCTCTAGTATCGTAGTATGATTGGTATGGTAGTATCTCTAGTATCACAGTATGATTGGTATGGTAGTATCTCTAGTATCGTAGTATGATTGGTATGGTAGTATCTCTAGTATCGTAGTATGATTGGTATGGTAGTATCTCTAATATCCTAGTATGATTGGTATGGTAGTATCTCTAGTATCGTAGTATGATTGGTATGGTAGTATCTCTAGTATTGTAGTATGATTGGTATGGTAGTATCTCTAGTATCGTAGTATGATTGGTATGGTAGTATCTCTAGTATCGTAGTATGATTGGTATGGTAGTATCTCTAGTATTGTAGTATGATTGGTATGGTAGTATCTCTAGTATCGTAGTATGATTGGTATGGTAGTATCTCTAGTATCGTAGTATGATTGGTATTGTAGTATCTCTAGTATCGTAGTATGATTGGTATGGTAGTATCTCTAATATCGTAGTATGATTGGTATGGTAGTATCTCTGGTATCGTAGTATGATTGGTATGGTAGTATCTCTAGTATCGTAGTATGATTGGTATGGTAGTATCTCTAGTATCGTAGTATGATTGGTATATTAGTATCTCTAGTATCGTAGTATGATTGGTATGGTAGTATCTCTAGTATCGTAGTATGATTGGTATGGTAGTATCTCTAGTATCGTAGTATGATTGGTATGGTAGTATCTCTAGTATCGTAGTATGATTGGTATGGTAGTATCTCTAGTATTGTAGTATGATTGGTATGGTAGTATCTCTAGTATCGTAGTATGATTGGTATGGTAGTATCTCTAGTATTGTAGTATGATTGGTATGGTAGTATCTCTAGTATCGTAGTATGATTGGTATGGTAGTATCTCTAGTATCGTAGTATGATTGGTATGGTAGTATCTCTAGTATTGTAGTATGATTGGTATGGTAGTATCTCTAGTATCGTAGTATGATTGGTATTGTAGTATCTCTAGTATCGTAGTATGATTGGTATTGTAGTATCTCTAGTATCGTAGTATGATTGGTATGGTAGTATCTCTAGTATCGTAGTATGATTGGTATGGTAGTATCTCTAGTATCGTAGTATGATTGGTATGGTAGTATCTCTAGTATCGTAGTATGATTGGTATTGTAGTATCTCTAGTATCGTAGTATGATTGGTATGGTAGTATCTCTAGTATCGTAGTATGATTGGTATGGTAGTATCTCTAGTATCGTAGTATGATTGGTATGGTAGTATCTCTAGTATCGTAGTATGATTGGTATTGTAGTATCTCTAGTATCGTAGTATGATTGGTATGGTAGTATCTCTAGTATCGCAGTAGGATTGCTATGGTAGTATCTCTAGTATCACATTGGTATGCTCCCCCTGTGTTGCGGTTTCCTCGGGGAAAGCCCCAGTCCTCACACACACTCACACACTGTCAGGTTAATTGGCATCTGGATGAGCCGGCCGCGGTCTAATTCCCCTGCATGGAGGAGGGGAGGCCTGACAATTCTACATCCAACGAACTCTCTCAGGACGATCGTTCTCCAAATCCACACCGACATCATCCCCGACCGACCTCCACACCGAGCAGAACACAAAGAGGACCCGTCCCTCCAAAGGAACGGTGGCACCTACGTGTATGGACCGTATCACCACCGGTGGACCTGTCCTCAGATAGACGTTTACATGATGCCCACTAAGGTGTCAGTGTGACCCCTCCAGGTCCAGAGATCACAGGACTCCCCCCTGACAACACCTTCATCTTTTTTTTGGTTGCCCCCAGAAGGAAGGTTCCATCTTCATTCAGGCATCATCCAGTGTCACCATCTCCTGAGATGCCGGCCCTCAGGTGGCACAACCCCGTGACTGCTGGTGCCTGAGCAGTTCTCTGAGCTGTGTTCATTTCTGGGCTTTGCAGGTCTTCCCTCGGCCTGGCGGGTCGGTTCTGCCTGTGGGGCAGCCGGTCACTCTGTGGGGGGTCAGTGATGTAAGGGGGGAGTGGAGACCCCAAGGTAAATTGGTGTCAGTAGCGTTCACCCTTACAGTGCGAAGGGTAACTTTGCAGACTGTGAAGTAAAGAGGAATTCTGAGAACTCTGAAGTAAGGGGGGCTCTGGAGACCAGAGGACCTCTTACATCAGAGTTCCCCTTTACATCAGGGTCCTCAGAGTTCCCCTTTACATCAGGGTCCTCAGAGTTCCCCTTTACATCAGGGTCCTCAGAGTTCCCCCTTTAAATCAGGGTCCTCAGAGTTCCCCTTTACCTCAGGGTCCGCAGAATTCCCCTTTACATCAGGGTCCTCAGAGTTCCCCTTTACCTCAGGGTCCGCAGAGTTCCCCTTTACCTCAGGGTCCGCAGAGTTCCCCTTTACACCAGGGTCCTAAGAGTTCCCCTTTACACCAGGATCCTCAGAGTTCCCCCTTTAAATCCGGGTCCTCAGAGTTCCCCTTTACCTCAGGCTCTGCAGAGTTCCCCTTTACATCAGGGTCCGCAGAGTTTCCCTTTACATCAGGGAACCCTGCGCACTCTAATATAAAGGGGGCTTTGGGAACTCTAATGTCAGTAGGATCTCTGTAGACTCTGATGTGAGGGAGAACTCAGTGGACACTGTTGTAAGAAGAGATATCTGATGTAAGGGGGAACTATGTGGACTTTGATGTAAGAGGGACTCTGTGGACTCTGTTGTAAGGGGGAACCCTGTGGACTCTGATGTAAAGGGGGCTCTGGAATCTCTGATGTCAGGGGGAACTCTGTGGACTCTGATGCAAGGGAGAACTTAGGAACTCTGAGGACTCCAATGTAAGGGGGATTCTGATGTTAGAGGGAACTCTGTGGACTCTGATGTAAGGGGGAACTCTGATGTACTGTAAAGGGAAACTCTGATGTAAAGGTGTGATCTGGGAACTCTGATGTAAGGGGGAACTCTGTAAAGGGCCCCAGGATCAGTGGGAAGGCCCCTTCATGGTTTCTTGCACCGGGGGCTCTGAAGGTTCTAGTTACACATCTGGTTCAGAGGTTTGGGAGATGATAAATGCAGGGCTTTTTATAGTGGGAACGCAGTTCTGACACCCCCAGCACTGGATGTATGAAATGGCAAGGGGTGTGATGGAGGTTCTGCTGATGCTGGCTGCTGGGGCATTTTTGCAGGTGATCTATTGTTGCTGGTTGGGGATCTATGGTTTAGGGAGGGGTCTACTGTTGCTGGCTGCTGGAGAGTCGATTGATGCTGGCTGCCGGGGGGTGGGGGGGTCTGTTGTTGCTGGGGGGAGTCTATTGTTGCTGGGAGGGGGGGGGGTCTGTTGTTGCTGGGGGGGTATATTGTTGCTAGGAGGGGGGTCTATTGTTGCTGGGGGGGGAGGGGTCTATTGCTGCCGGCTGTGATGGATCCATTTTGCTTTTCTTGTCCTCAATACAAAATTCCATAAACATTACTTAGCACTACAAAATTATACCTGGCTCTATATTCTCTAAAAGGGGCCGCACTTGGGAGCTGGGTAGGGGTTGGAACCATGGGGCGGTGCTCAGAGGTGGGGTAGGGAGCGGAGACACAAAGTGACTTAGAAGGGGGGAGTTCCTGCACCCATTCTCTGGGAAAAAAGCCCCGGATAAATTTAGGGAGGAGGCCCATGTGAAGGATTTCCAGAACTCTCTCCCCTGAGGCTTCTCTATGGGAGGAGGCCCATGTGAAGGATTTCCAGAACTCTCTCCCCTGAGGCTTCTCTATGGGAGGAGGCCCATGCGAAGGATTTCCAGAACTCTCTCCCCTGAGGCTTCTCTATGGGAGGAGGCCCATGCGAAGGATTTCCAGAACTCTCTCCCCTGAGGCTTCTCTATGGGAGGAGGCCCATGTGAAGGATTTCCAGAACTCTCTCCCCTGAGGCTTCTCTATGGGAGGAGGCCCATGTGAAGGATTTCCAGAACTCTCTCCCCTGAGGCTTCTCTATGGGAGGAGGTCCATGCGAAGGATTTCCAGAACTCTCTCTCCCCTGAGGCTTCTCTATGGGAGGAGGCCTATGTGAAGGATTTCCAGAACTCTCTCCCCTGAGGCTTCTCTAAGGGAGGAGGCCCATGTGAAGGATTTCCAGAACTCTCTCCCCTGAGGCTTCTCTATAGGAGGAGGCCCATGTGAAGGATTTCCAGAACTCTCTCCCCTGAGGCTTCTCTATAGGAGGAGGGCGTAATATTTGGGCTTGGCCATGTCCTGGAGGCCCTGGACACTAAGCCAGAGCTGGGCTGGGGACCTGAAAGGACCTGAGGCTTCTCTATGGGAGGAGGCCCATGTGAAGGATTTCCAGATCTCTCTCCCCTGAGGCTTCTCTATGGGAGGAGGCCCATGTGAAGGATTTCCAGAACTCTCTCTCCCCTGAGGCTTCTCTATGGGAGGAGGCCCATGTGAAGGATTTTCAGAACTCTCTCTCCTGAGGCTTCTCTATGGGAGGAGGCCCATGTGAAGGATTTCCAGAACTCTCTCCCCTGAGGCTTCTCTATGGGAGGAGGCCCATGTGAAGGATTTCCAGAACTCTCTCTCCCCTGAGGCTTCTCTATGGGAGGAGGCCCATGTGAGGGATTTCCAGAACTCTCTCTCCCCTGAGGCTTCTCTATGGGAGGAGGCCCATGTGAAGGATTTCCAGAACTCTCTCTCCCCTGAGGCTTCTCTATGGGAGGAGGCCCATGTGAAGGATTTCCAGAACTCTCTATCCTGAGGCTTCTCTATGGGAGGAGGCCCATGTGAAGGATTTCCAGAACTCTCTCCACTGAGGCTTCTCTATGGGAGGAGGCCCATGTGAAGGATTTCCAGAACTCTCTCCCCTGAGGCTTCTCTATGGGAGGAGGCCCATGTGAAGGATTTCCAGAACTCTCTCCCCCGAGGCTTCTCTATGGGAGGAGGCCCATGTGAAGGATTTCCAGAACTCTCTCCCCTGAGGCTTCTCTATGGGAGGAGGCCCATGCGAAGGATTTCCAGAACTCTCTCCCCTGAGGCTTCTCTATGGAAGGAGGCCCATGCAAAGGATTTCCAGAACTCTATCTCCACTGAGGCTTCTCTATGGGAGGAGGCCCATGTGAAGGATTTCCAGAACTCTCTCCCCTGAGGCTTCTCTATGGGAGGAGGCACATGTGAAGGATTTCCAGAACTCTCTCCCCTGAGCCATCTCTATGGGAGGAGGCCCATGTGAAGGATTTCCAGAACTCTCTCCCCTGAGGCTTCTCTATGGGAGGAGGCCCATGCGAAGGATTTCCAGAACTCTCTCCCCTGAGGCTTCTCTATGGGAGGAGGCCCATGTGAAGGATTTCCAGAACTCTCTCCCCTGAGGCTTCTCTATGGGAGGAGGCCCATGCGAAGGATTTCCAGAACTCTCTCCCCTGAGGCTTCTCTATGGGAGGAGGCCCATGCGAAGGATTTCCAGAACTCTCTCCCCTGAGGCTTCTCTATGGGAGGAGGCCCATGTGAAGGATTTCCAGAACTCTCTCCCCTGAGGCTTCTCTATGGGAGGAGGCCCGTGTGAAGGATTTCCAGAACTCTCTCCCCTGAGGCTTCTCTATGGGAGGAGGTCCATGCGAAGGATTTCCAGAACTCTCTCTCCCCTGAGGCTTCTCTATGGGAGGAGGCCTATGTGAAGGATTTCCAGAACTCTCTCCCCTGAGGCTTCTCTAAGGGAGGAGGCCCATGTGAAGGATTTCCAGAACTCTCTCCCCTGAGGCTTCTCTATAGGAGGAGGCCCATGTGAAGGATTTCCAGAACTCTCTCCCCTGAGGCTTCTCTATAGGAGGAGGCCCATGTGAAGGATTTCCAGAACTCTCTCCCCTGAGGCTTCTCTATAGGAGGAGGGCGTAATATTTGGGCTTGGCCATGTCCTGGAGGCCCTGGACACTAAGCCAGAGCTGGGCTGGGGACCTGAAAGGACCTGAGGCTTCTCTATGGGAGGAGGCCCATGTGAAGGATTTACAGATCTCTCTCCCCTGAGGCTTCTCTATGGGAGGAGGCCCATGTGAAGGATTTCCAGAACTCTCTCTCCCCTGAGGCTTCTCTATGGGAGGAGGCCCATGTGAAGGATTTTCAGAACTCTCTCTCCTGAGGCTTCTCTATGGGAGGAGGCCCATGTGAAGGATTTCCAGAACTCTCTCCCCTGAGGCTTCTCTATGGGAGGAGGCCCATGTGAAGGATTTCCAGAACTCTCTCTCCCCTGAGGCTTCTCTATGGGAGGAGGCCCATGTGAGGGATTTCCAGAACTCTCTCTCCCCTGAGGCTTCTCTATGGGAGGAAGCCCATGTGAAGGATTTCCAGAACTCTCTCCCCTGAGGCTTCTCTATGGGAGGAGGCCCATGTGAAGGATTTCCAGAACTCTCTCCCCCGAGGCTTCTCTATGGGAGGAGGCCCATGTGAAGGATTTCCAGAACTCTCTCCCCTGAGGCTTCTCTATGGAAGGAGGCCCATGCGAAGGATTTCCAGAACTCTCTCCCCTGAGGCTTCTCTATGGAAGGAGGCCCATGCGAAGGATTTCCAGAACTCTATCTCCACTGAGGCTTCTCTATGGGAGGAGGCCCATGTGAAGGATTTCCAGAACTCTCTCCCCTGAGGCTTCTCTATGGGAGGAGGCACATGTGAAGGATTTCCAGAACTCTCTCCCCTGAGCCATCTCTATGGGAGGAGGCCCATGTGAAGGATTTCCAGAACTCTCTCCCCTGAGGCTTCTCTATGGGAGGAGGCCCATGCGAAGGATTTCCAGAACTCTCTCCCCTGAGGCTTCTCTATGGGAGGAGGCCCATGTGAAGGATTTCCAGAACTCTCTCCCCTGAGGCTTCTCTATGGGAGGAGGCCCATGCGAAGGATTTCCAGAACTCTCTCCCCTGAGGCTTCTCTATGGGAGGAGGCCCATGTGAAGGATTTCCAGAACTCTCTCCCCTGAGGCTTCTCTATGGGAGGAGGCCCATGTGAAGGATTTCCAGAACTCTCTCCCCTGAGGCTTCTCTATGGGAGGAGGCCCGTGTGAAGGATTTCCAGAACTCTCTCCCCTGAGGCTTCTCTATGGGAGGAGGTCCATGCGAAGGATTTCCAGAACTCTCTCTCCCCTGAGGCTTCTCTATGGGAGGAGGCCTATGTGAAGGATTTCCAGAACTCTCTCCCCTGAGGCTTCTCTAAGGGAGGAGGCCCATGTGAAGGATTTCCAGAACTCTCTCCCCTGAGGCTTCTCTATAGGAGGAGGCCCATGTGAAGGATTTCCAGAACTCTCTCCCCTGAGGCTTCTCTATAGGAGGAGGGCGTAATATTTGGGCTTGGCCATGTCCTGGAGGCCCTGGACACTAAGCCAGAGCTGGGCTGGGGACCTGAAAGGACCTGAGGCTTCTCTATGGGAGGAGGCCCATGTGAAGGATTTCCAGATCTCTCTCCCCTGAGGCTTCTCTATGGGAGGAGGCCCATGTGAAGGATTTCCAGAACTCTCTCTCCCCTGAGGCTTCTCTATGGGAGGAGGCCCATGTGAAGGATTTTCAGAACTCTCTCTCCTGAGGCTTCTCTATGGGAGGAGGCCCATGTGAAGGATTTCCAGAACTCTCTCCCCTGAGGCTTCTCTATGGGAGGAGGCCCATGTGAAGGATTTCCAGAACTCTCTCTCCCCTGAGGCTTCTCTATGGGAGGAGGCCCATGTGAGGGATTTCCAGAACTCTCTCTCCCCTGAGGCTTCTCTATGGGAGGAGGCCCATGTGAAGGATTTCCAGAACTCTCTCTCCCCTGAGGCTTCTCTATGGGAGGAGGCCCATGTGAAGGATTTCCAGAACTCTCTCTCCCCTGAGGCTTCTCTATGGGAGGAGGCCCATGTGAAGGATTTCCAGAACTCTCTCCACTGAGGCTTCTCTATGGGAGGAGGCCCATGTGAAGGATTTCCAGAACTCTCTCCCCTGAGGCTTCTCTATGGGAGGAGGCCCATGTGAAGGATTTCCAGAACTCTCTCCCCCGAGGCTTCTCTATGGGAGGAGGCCCATGTGAAGGATTTGCAGAACTCTCTCCCCTGAGGCTTCTCTATGGGAGGAGGCCCATGCGAAGGATTTCCAGAACTCTCTCCCCTGAGGCTTCTCTATGGAAGGAGGCCCATGCAAAGGATTTCCAGAACTCTATCTCCACTGAGGCTTCTCTATGGGAGGAGGCCCATGTGAAGGATTTCCAGAACTCTCTCCCCTGAGGCTTCTCTATGGGAGGAGGCACATGTGAAGGATTTCCAGAACTCTCTCCCCTGAGCCATCTCTATGGGAGGAGGCCCATGTGAAGGATTTCCAGAACTCTCTCCCCTGAGGCTTCTCTATGGGAGGAGGCCCATGCAAAGGATTTCCAGAACTCTCTCTCCCCTGAGGCTTCTCTATGGGAGGAGGCCCATGCAAAGGATTTCCAGAACTCTCTCTCCCCTGAGGCTTCTCTATGGGAGGAGGCCCATGTGAAGGATTTCCAGAACTCTCTATCCTGAGGCTTCTCTATGGGAGGAGGCCCATGTGAAGGATTTCCAGAACTCTCTCCACTGAGGCTTCTCTATGGGAGGAGGCCCATGTGAAGGATTTCCAGAACTCTCTCCCCTGAGGCTTCTCTATGGGAGGAGGCCCATGTGAAGGATTTCCAGAACTCTCTCTCCCCTGAGGCTTCTCTATGGGAGGAGGCCCATGCGAAGGATTTCCAGAACTCTCTCCCCTGAGGCTTCTCTATGGGAGGAGGCCCATGTGAAGGATTTCCAGAACTCTCTCCCCTGAGGCTTCTCTATGGAAGGAGGCCCATGCAAAGGATTTCCAGAACTCTATCTCCACTGAGGCTTCTCTATGGGAGGAGGCCCATGTGAAGGATTTCCAGAACTCTCTCCACTGAGGCTTCTCTATGGGAGGAGGCCCATGCGAAGGATTTCCAGAAATCTCTCCCCTGAGGCTTCTCTATGGGAGGAGGCCCATGTGAAGGATTTCCAGAACTCTCTCTCCCCTGAGGCTTCTCTATAGGAGGAGGGCGTAATCTTTAGGCTTGGCCATGTCCTGGAGGCCCTGGACACTAAGCCAGAGCTGGGCTGGGGACCTGAAAGGACCTGGGCTGCAGAGAGGATCTTCTTGGGTAGAAGCTTCCACCTGGACATTGTACAGATTCTTCGCCCGGCGGCTCAGGTATTTTTGTCTGCCTGCAGAGGATAGAAGTCAGATTAGCGAGCGAGGAAACACTGTGACTGCTCCCGAAGGGTCACGGATTTACTTGGCTTTTCTCTGTCCATCAGAATCTATTCTGAGGTTGCTCCCGTAGGACCCGCTGCTGTAACAAAACTCCTTTCCTCCAGTTTTATGTGCTTCTTAGTTATCCTGCACCCCTAGGTCCACTCTCCTACTGCGAGTTCAGCAATAAAAGGTAAAAAGACTGACTGGTGCCCAACTTGTTTTTCTCCCCACAAGGAACCGACCCTGGGATCTGCAATGATGGACCTCTAAGCCTCCTGGAGGTTGCCTACCACCGCTGTGGTAAGGGGGTGCTACATCATAAATGTCTGACACAGGTCGGCCCCCTGCTATAGCCTTTCACCCTGTGACTTGCTACAAAGGACAGATGGACTCCACTTGCCCAGCGGGGGGATCGAACCGCTGATCCCCGCTGAGCAGGCGGATGACAGGTAGGGTTGCCATCTTTTCTTCAAGCCAAACCCGAACACTTTAGCAGCCTGGGGCACCTTTGGGTGCCCCAAGGAAAATGTGGCTGTGGCCAAATTGCTCTTGCTGACATCACCCTGCCCCCCAGTGATGCCGAACCTGCCCCCAGACAGCTGCCCGCAGCTCCCGGATGGCAAAAGATTTGTGTGCGACTATCTTGGTTACATGGGGAGCCACAGCCTGGCCTGGACAATGTGTCCGGGTTTCAGTCTGCCTGAAACCTGGACACGGGATTCAAAACCCGGACTGTCTGGGAAAATCCCGAACAGGTGGTAACCCTAATGACAGGTCTGTCTCCTTTATGGGGAGATCGGGGGAAAACAGACCGCCTGTCTATTTCATCCTGTCCCATCCGATCCGCCAGACGGATGGAAAACAGGAACTCCATCCATCTGGATTTGTCTGACGGGATAGGATAGCGTCTAAGGGAAGCCCAGTCATAGTTTACATTGGTGGTCAGTTGAGAAGAGCCTCCTTACATTTTCATAGATGACCCACCACCACTTCCAGGCTGGTCCATTCTGTAGGTCATTGAATGGAACTGCTGCTTGGTTGCAGGCTTAAGGGTTAGGTCTTAAGAGTTGGGCGTAGGCTGTAGGGTTAGAATTAGGCTATGGCAGTGATGGTGAACCTTTGCACCCCAGATGTTTTGGAACTACATTTCCCATGATGCATGGTCCCTTCCAACCAATCAACAGCTCCCGCCTAATGTCAGGGGTCATGTGATGCTCCAGTGGCATCTCCGTTCTGGTCCCTGCAGTTGGACGATGCCTAGAAAGTTCATATGAATAACGTTGTGGGCAGGTGCTTAGGTCTTCAGTAGACTTTGCCTGACCCAAGATGGCCACCAAAGTCACACGGGCCTCGGCATCCAATTGGATAGCTGCCCCCTGGTGACCCAGAAAACCATAAAGGAAGTAGGTTCCTCTTGACTTTCTCTCCCTCTCCAACGAAACTGTGGTTGAGCGCCACCTGCAGTGGAGAAAATAGACTGCACCTGTCTACAACGTTCTTAGCTTGAGGTCTTGTGTTTTACGGTTCACATGCTCACTACGAGGGGAGCATGGGCGTCCGCAGATAGGAGCAAGGGGGGGCAAGTGCCCCCGCCTGGAATCAGGGATTGGATCAGGAGTGATGACCCCCATCACCCCTCTCTGTCACCCCCTCTCTCTCTCTCTCTCACCCCTCTCTTTTTCACACTCCTCTCTCTCTGTCACCCCTTCTGTCTCTTTCTGTCACCCCCTCTCTCTCACCCCCTTTCTCTCAGTCACCCCCTCTGTCTCTTTCTGTCACCCCCCCCCCCCCCCTGTCTCTGTCTGTCACCCACCACATGTATGCAGTTTCTGACAGTCTCTTGTGCCATGTCCGCAGTCTCTTGAGCCATGTATGCAGTTTCTGACAGTCTCTTGTGCCATGTCCGCAGTCTCTTGAGCCATGTATGCAGTTTCTGACATTCTCTTGGGCCATGTATGCAGTCTCTGGTAATCTCTTGTGCCATGTCCGCAGTCTCTGACAGTCTCTTGGGCCATGTATGCAGTCTCTGACAGTCTCTTGGGCAATGTCCGCAGTCTCTGACAGTCTCTTGGACCATGTCCGCAGTCTCTGACAGTCTCTTGGACCATGTCCGCAGTCTCTGACAGTCTCTTGGACCATGTCCGCAGTCTCTGACAGTCTCTTGGACCATGTCCGCAGTCTCTGACAGTCTCTTGGACCATGTCCGCAGTCTCTGACAGTCTCTTGTGCCATGTCTGCAGTCTCTTACCAACACCTGTACTATGTCTGCAGTCTCTGACCGTGATAATGTGATAATGACATTGTTGAAATGGTCAGAGCATGGGTGACCTTAAAATGATGCCCCCCCCTGAAAAAAGTTCTGCGGACGCCCATGGAGGGGAGAACTTCTTTCTGCCGTAGAATGTAAAACAAAAGCGGACGACGAGGCCCGAAAACGGACATCACAGAGGAGCCTTGCCTTCCTCAGTTGGCGCCGGCACAAAGCTGAGAGCTCATCTATTCACCGAGCTCGTTGGGTTGCATGCTTTGCAATAACCGTATTATCTGAGTCTGAAACCAGCTGGTTGGGTCTATGAAACCCCAACCGTGGGAAGCGAGCCTCTAACAACCTTCCTTTGTCCAAACCGGATGACCGAACTGAGCCAACGAACGTGAAGTCATGTCCCCCTTCTCTCTCCCTTTCTGTGTACAGTTTTTGGATACTGTTTTGGCACAGAGAAGCTCTGATGGTGGCCTTGATTGGTCTCAGAATTCGAGTTCCCCATTCAGGAGATTCACCTTCTCCTGTTTACCGTTATCAGCGGACGTGAAAGAAATTCCCAAATGTGGGGCTGTCACCCCGAACAGGAAATCTTCCAACGGGGACACAAAGGATTTCCAGAACTCTCTCCCCTGAGGCTTCTCTATGGGAGGAGGCCCATGTGAAGGATTTCCAGAACTCTCTCCCCTGAGGCTTCTCTATGGGAAGAGGCCCATGTGAAGGATTTCCAGAACTCTCTCCCCTGAGGCTTCTCTATGGGAAGAGGCCCATGTGAAGGATTTCCAGAACTCTATCTCCACTGAGGCTTCTCTATGGGAGGAGGCCCATGCGAAGGATTTCCAGAACTCTCTCCCCTGAGGCTTCTCTATGGGAGGAGGCCCATGCGAAGGATTTCCAGAACTCTCTCCCCTGAGGCTTCTCTATGGGAGGAGGCCCATGTGAAGGATTTCCAGAACTCTCTCCCCTGAGGCTTCTCTATGGGAGGAGGCCCATGTGAAGGATTTCCAGAACTCTCTCCCCTGAGGTTTCTTTATGGGTGGAGGCCCATGCAAAGAATTTCCAGAACTCTCTCCCCTGAGGCATCTCTATGGGAGGAGGCCTATGTGAAGGATTTCCAGAACTCTATCTCAACTGAGGCTTCTCTATGGGAGGAGGCCCATGCGAAGGATTTCCAGAACTCTCTCCCCTGAGGCTTCTCTATGGGAGGAGGCCCATGCGAAGGATTTCCAGAACTCTCTCCCCTGAGGCTTCTCTATGGTAGGAGGCCCATGTGAAGGATTTCCAGAACTCTCTCTCCCCTGAGGCTTCTCTATGGGTGGAGGCCCATGTGAAGGATTTCCAGAAAATGCTGAAACCAGCTGGTTGGGTCTATGAAACCCCAACCGTGGGAAGCGAGCCTCTAACAATCTTCCTTGGTCCAAACCGGATGACCGAACTGAGCCAACGAACGTGAAGTCTGTGTACAGTTTTTGGATACTGTTTTGGCACAGAGAAGCTCTGATGGTGGCCTTGATTGGTCTCAGAATTCGAGTTCCCCATTCAGGAGATTCACCTTCTCCTGTTTACCGTTATCAGCGGACGTGACAGAAATTCCCAAATGTTGGGCTGTCACCCCGAACAGGAAATCTTCCAACGGGGACACGAATTCTGGTGACAACCAGGCATTCCCTATTTTTGAAGGGATTTCCTGTTCCGGCTATGGGACAGGAAGCGAAGGGAAATCTCTCCAATGGGACACAGATGTCGGAAAACAAAGGGTGATAACCCTCCCTTACTCCACCAAAAAGGAGTGGTTCTTCCTTAAAGGGGACCCGTCAGTAACTTTACAAGTGTCCGTGAATAACTTCCTGAGATGCCACCATAGGAAGCAACAGTATTATCTCTCCAGAAAGGCTCCACCTTTTTTATAATTAAAAAGCCAGAAAGGGGCGACACTGACACATTACTCAGCATTCCGCACTAAAAAAATATGATGACAGGTCTTCTTTATGAGTAAAGGGCAAAGCCGGGCGTCTACAAAACCGCAACGTTGCTGCGCCTCCGACAGCTCGACTTCAATTCTGTCTTCTCCTTTCACTCGACAAGCCAAACATCCAGAGATCTGACGGTGTATTATCATACGCCCTTGTGTCCGCCCTTGGAGCCGACTTGTAATCCTGATGTACGGAGTATTCCGAATATCCGTAGAGGATTTATGTAACCAGCTGTGTATTAAAATGGGAAAGGAGATTACATCATGACCTTTCCATCCTCCCCACACTGCGAGAGTCTGTACTTACATCCCGACTTTTCAATCGTCCCCACACTACGAGAGTCTGTACTTACATCCCGACTTTTCCATCCTCCCCACACTACGAGAGTCTGTACTTACATCCCGACTTTTCCATCCTCCCCACACTACGAGAGTCTGTACTTACATCCCCGACTTTTCCATCCTCCCCACACTACGAGAGTCTGTACTTACATCCCCGACTTATCCATCCTCCCTACACTACGAGAGTCTGTACTTCCATCCCGACTTTTCCATCCTCCCCACACTGCGAGAGTCTGTACTTCCATCCCGACTTTTCCATCGTCCCCACACTACGAGAGTCTGTACTTACATCCCGACTTTTCCATCCTCCCCAGACTACGAGAGTCTGTACTTACATCCCGACCTTTCCATCCTCCCCACACTACGAGAGTCTGTACTTACATCCCCGACTTTTCCATCCTCCCCAGACTACGAGAGTCTGCACTTACATACCGACCTTTCCATCGTCCCCACACTACGAGAGTCTGTACTCCCATCCCGACTTTTCCATCCTCCCCACACTACGAGAGTATGTACTTACATCCCGACCTTTACATCGTCCCCACACTACGAGGGTCTGTACTTACATCCCGACTTTTCCATCCTCCCCACACTACGAGAGTCTGTACTTACATCCCCGACTTTTCCATCCTCCCCACACTACGAGAGTCTGTACTTACATCCCGACCTTTCCATCCTCCCCACACTACGAGAGTCTGTACTTACATCCCGACCTTTCCATCCTCCCCACACTACGAGAGTCTGTACTTACATGCCGACTTTTCCATCCCCCCCACACTACGAGAGTCTGTACTTACATCCCGACCTTTACATCGTCCCCACACTACGAGGGTCTGTACTTACATCCCGACTTTTCCATCCTCCCCACACTACGAGAGTCTGTACTTACATCCCCGACTTTTCCATCCTCCCCACACTATGAGAGTCTGTACTTACATCCCGACCTTTCCATCCTCCCCACACTACGAGAGTCTGTACTTACATCCCGACCTTTCCATCCTCCCCACACTACGAGAGTCTGTACTTACATGCCGACTTTTCCATCCTCCCCACACTACGAGAGTCTGTACTTATATCCCGACTTTTCCATCCTCCCCACACTACGAGAGTCTGTACTTCCATCCCAAATTTTCCATCGTCCCCACACTACGAGAGTCTGTACTTACATCCCGACCTTTCCATCCTCCCCACACTACGAGAGTCTATACTTACATCCCCGACTTTTCCATCATCCTCACACTACGAGAGTCTGTACTTACATCCCGACTTTTCCATCGTCCTCACACTACGAGAGTCTGTACTTACATCCCGACTTTTCCATCCTCCCCACACTACGAGAGTCTGTACTTACATCCCGACTTTTCCATCGTCCCCACACTACGAGAGTCTGTACTTACATAATGACCTTTCCATCGTCCCCACACTACGAGAGTCTGTACTTACATCCCGACCTTTCCATCCTCCCCACACTACGAGAGTCTGTACTTACATGCCGACTTTTCCATCCTCCCCACACTACGAGAGTCTGTACTTATATCCCGACTTTTCCATCCTCCCCACACTACGAGAGTCTGTACTTCCATCCCAAATTTTCCATCGTCCCCACACTACGAGAGTCTGTACTTACATCCCGACCTTTCCATCCTCCCCACACTACGAGAGTCTATACTTACATCCCCGACTTTTCCATCATCCTCACACTACGAGAGTCTGTACTTACATCCCGACTTTTCCATCGTCCTCACACTACGAGAGTCTGTACTTACATCCCGACTTTTCCATCCTCCCCACACTACGAGAGTCTGTACTTACATCCCGACTTTTCCATCGTCCCCACACTACGAGAGTCTGTACTTACATAATGACCTTTCCATCGTCCCCACACTACGAGAGTCTGTACTTACATCCCGACCTTTCCATCCTCCCTACACTACGAGAGTCTGTACTTACATCCCGACTTTTCCATCCTCCCAACACTACGAGAGTCTGTACTTACATCCCGACTTTTCCATCCTCCCCACACTATGAGAGTCTGTACTTACATCCCCGACTTTTCCATCCTCCCCACACTACGAGAGTCTGTACTTACATCCCGACTTTTCCATCGTCCCCACACTACGAGAGTCTGTACTTCCATCCCGACTTTTCTATCGTCCCCACACTACTTTTCCATCCTCCCCACACTACGAGAGTCTGTACTTACATCCCGACTTTTCCATCGTCCCCACACTACGAGAGTCTGTACTTACATCCCAACTTTTCCATCGTCCCCACACTACTTTTCCATCCTCCCCACACTACGAGAGTCTGTACTTACATCTCTACTTTTCCATCGTCCCCACACTACGAGAAGCTGTACTTACATCCCGACTTTTCCATCCTCCCCACACTACGAGAGTCTGTACTTACATCCCCGACTTTTCCATCCTCCCCACACTACGAGAGTCTGTACTTACATCCCCGACTTTTCCATCCTCCCCACACTACGAGAGTCCGTACTTACATCCCCGACTTTTCCATCCTCCCCACACTACGAGAGTCTGTACTTACATCCCGACTTTTCCATCCTCCCCACACTACGAGAGTCTGTACTTACATCCCGACCTTTCCATCCTCCCCACACTACGAGAGTCTGTACTTACATCCCGACTTTTCCATCCTCCCCACACTACGAGAGTCTGTATTTACATCCCCGACCTTTACCATCGTCCTCACACTACGAGAGTCTGTACTTCCATCCTGACTTTTCCATCCTCCCCACACTACGAGAGTCTGTACTTACATCCCGACCTTTCCATCCTCCCCACACTACAAGAGTCTGTACTTCCATCCCGACTTTTCCATCCTCCCCACACTACGAGAGTCTGTACTTACATCCCGACTTTTTCATCCTCCCCACACTACGAGAGTCTGTACTTACATCCCGACCTTTCCATCCTTCCCACACTACGAGAGTCTGTACTTACATCCGGACTTTTCCATCCCCCCCACACTACGAGAGTCTGTACTTACATCCCGACTTTTCCATTGTCCCCACACTACGAGAGTCTGTACTTACATCCTGACTTTTCCATTGTCCCCACACTACGAGAGTCTGTACTTACATCCCGACTTTTCCATCGTCCCCACACTACGAGAGTCTGTACTTACATCCTGACTTTTCCATTGTCCCCACACTACGAGAGTCTGTACTTACATTCCGACTTTTCCATCCTCCCCACACTACGAGAGTCTGTACTTACATCCCCAACTTTTCTATCATCCCCACACTAAGAGAGTCTGTACTTCCATCCCGACTTTACCATCGTCCCTACACTACGAGAGTCTGTACTTGCATCCTGACTTTTCCATTGTCCCCACACTATGAGAGTCTGTACTTACATCCCCGACTTTTCCATCGTCCTCACACTACGAGAGTCTGTACTTACATCCCGACTTTTCCATCCTCCCCACACTACGAGAGTCTGTACTTACATCCCGACTTTTCCATTCTCCCCACACTACGAGAGTCTGTACTTACATCCCGACCTTTCCATCCTCCCCACACTACGAGAGTCTGTACTTACATCCCTGACTTTTCCATCCTCCCCACACTAAGAGAGTCTGTACTTACATCCCGACCTTTCCATCCTTCCCACACTACGAGAGTCTGTACTTCCATCCCGACTTTTCCATCCTCCCCACACTGCGAGAGTCTGTACTTACATCCCGACTTTCCAATCCTCCCCACACTGCGAGAGTCTGTACTTCCATCCCGACTTTTCCATCCTCCCCACACTACGAGAGTCTGTACTTACATCCCCAACTTTTCCATCATCCCCACACTAAGAGAGTCTGTACTTCCATCCCGACTTTACCATCGTCCCTACACTACGAGAGTCTGTACTTGCATCCTGACTTTTCCATTGTCCCCACACTATGAGAGTCTGTACTTACATCATGACCCTCCAATCCTCCCCACACCAAACACTACACTACTAGAGTCTTCACTTACGCCCGACCTTTCCATCCTCCCCACACCAAACACTACTTGTCTTCACTTACATCCCAACCCTTCCATTCTCTCCACACCTAACACTACTAGAGTGTTCACTTACATCATGACCCTTCCACCCTCCCAACACCAAATGCTACACTACTAGAGTCTTCACTTACATCCCGTCCCTTCCATCCTCTTCACACCAAACACTACTAGAGTCTTCACTTACATCTCGACCCTTCTATCCTTTCCACATCAAACACTACATTACTCCACCCTCCCAACACCAAACACTACACTACGAGAGTCTGTACTGACCTTCCTAATGTCAGTCTGAGTTAAAGGGTCAGTCCACCTCAACTAAGGGGTCAGTCCAACTAAATTAAAAGGTCAGTCCACCTCAACTAAAGGATCAGTCCACCTTAACTAAGGGGTCAGTCTAACTAAATTAAAGGGTCAAGAACAGAAGAGGTGCCCCAGGGATTTTATGGGCAAAGGGCGAAGACCAGATAAGAGAGTAGAGAACGTATGTAAAAAAGTAATACAAAGTTTATTTATTACAAAAAGCATATAAATACACAAAATAAATGATTGTAAAAGCAAAACGGATAGTCATGCTATAATAGTACATACAATACAGCTAGGTTCTGGGGAACATGATTGGTCTCATAGTAGGAGGCCAACCAAAGTGTGTGGGTTCAGAGATCCCAACATGTTTCGGAATATATGATTAAATGTTGAATTCCTTCTTCAGGGTCTGATTTGGAGCAAGCTGTATTATTTGGTAATACAACAGCAAAGAAATCAAGTCAGAAACAAGTATATATGTATACGGTGGTACAGTATAGGTATGTGGATATATAAACAACAATAGGGGACAGCATTGATCATCATCTTGTAAGTATTGTCAGATTCTAAATGCATGCCCCATATATGCATAATGATGTCCCCTATTTTTGTTTTCTATATCCGCATACCTATACTGTACCATCGTATACATATATACTATATTCCGAAACATGTTGGGATCTCTGAACCAACACACTTTGATTGGCCTCCTACTATGAGACCAATCATGTGCTCCAGAACCTAGCTGTATTGTATGTACTATTATAGCATGACTATCCGTTTTTGCTTTTACAATCATTTATTTTGTGTATTTATATGCTTTTTGTAATCAATAAACTTTGTATTACTTTTTTTGCATACAATCTATACTCTCTTATCTGGTCTTCACCCTTTGCCCATAAAATCCCTGGGGCACCTCCTCTGTTCTTTTCTCTGCATTTTTGGATGTGGCTTAGGTTTCCAGCTTAGTATCTATAGGTAGTTCTACAACATATTTTTTCAACTAAAGGGTCAGCCCACCTCAACTAAAGGGTCAGCCCACCTCAACTAAAGGGTCAGCCCAGCTCAACTAAAGTGTCAGCCCGGCTCAACTAAAGGGTCAGTCCACCTCAACTAAAGGGTCAGTCCACCTCAACTAAAGGGTCAGTCCACCTCAACTAAAGGGTCAGCCCACCTCAACTGCAGGGTCAGCCCACCTCAACTAAAGGGTCAGCCCGCCTCAACTAAAGGGTCAGCCCGCCTCAACTAAAGGGTCAGCCCACCTCAACTAAAGGGTCAGCCCACCTCAACTAAATGGTCAGTCCACCTCAACTAAAGGGTCAGCCCACCTTAACTAAAGGGTCAGCCCGCCTCAACTAATGGGTCAGCCCACCTCAACTAAAGGGTCAGCCTACCTCAACTAAAGGCTCAGTCCACCTCAACTAAAGGGTCAGTCCACCTCAACTAAAGGGTCAGTCCACCTGAATGAAAGGGTCAGTCCACCTTAACTAAGAGGTCAGTCCAGTTGGGTCAGTCCACCTCAACTAAAGGATCAGTTCACTTTAATTAAAGGGTCAGTCCACCTCAACTAGGGTCAGTCCACCTGAATGAAAGAGTCAGTCCACCTTAACTAAGAGGTCAGCCCAGTTGGGTCAGTCCACCTGAACTAAAGGGTTAGTCCACCTGAATTCAAGGGCAATTCCACCTTAACTAAATTGTCAGTTCACCTGAATTCAAGGGTCAGTCCACCTTAATGAAAGGGTCAGTCCACCTTAACTAAGAGGTCAGTTGAGTTGGGTCAGTCCACCTCAACTGAAGGATCAGTTCACTTTAATTAAAGGGTCAGTCCACCTCAACTAGGGTCAGTCCACCTGAATGAAAGAGTCAGTCCACCTTAACTAAGAGGTAAGTCCAGTTGGGTCAGTCTACCTCAACTAAAGGGTCAGTCCACCTGAATGAAAGGGTCAGTCCACCTTAACTAAGAGGTCAGTCGAGTTGGGTCAGTCCACCTCAACTAAAGGATCAGTTCACTTTAATTAAAGGGTCAGTCCACCTCAACTAAAGGGTCAGTCCACCTGAATAAAAGAGTCAGTCCACCTTAACTAAGATGTAAGTCCAATTGGGTCAGTCCACCTGAACTAAGGGGTCAGTCCACCTGAATTCAAGGGTGATTCCACCTTAACTAAATTGTCAGTTCACCCTAACTAAAGGGTCAGTCCTCCTTAATTTAAAGGCCAGTCCACCTGAAGTAAAGGATCAGTCCACCTCAATTAAAAGGGCAGTCTACCTAAATTAAAAGGCAAATCCCCCTTAACTAAAGGGTCAGTCCACCTTAATTTAAAGGGTCAGTCCACCTTAACTAAAGAGTAAATTCACCATATTGAAAGAGACAGTCCACCTTAAATAAAAGGCAAGTCTACCTTAAAGTGATATATCTATAGGTGAGCTGAGTCACACATTGGCCTCCCATTGGCCTCCTTAGAGGCAATTCCTTATTTATGGAATAAAAATTGATGCTACCTGTGAGAAGACCTTCCCTCCGTCTCTGCTACACCACCCAGTGGGGGGGGACCCTTCTGGCCTCAGATTGCCCCTATTAATCTTTTTCAAACATAAAGCTGAAGCTTAATCTGCTTAGTTTTATCTTCCCTGTATTTGCATAGGTAATGCCCACATGTGATGCCTCCATGGTTAAACTGAAACCCAATGAAAGAAAAGGGGGTGGGGCCAGGGGGCTGGACATCCTCACGCATGAAAATGAGGCGGGATCTATCTGGCTTGCTGCAGCTTCTAATGCACACTGAGAGAGTCTCACAGTGTGCGGTGAGATCAGAGGAAGCCGTTTCCGTCCAGGAGAGGAGTCGGTACACCCGGATGATGCAGGTCGGATTTAAAGCTGATATTACATATATTTATTGGGCTTCGGCGGGCGTTTCAGGCCCGTCTGGCAGCGCGTCCGACCGTCTTAAATCTCTGCTGAATTGTAGGCGCTGCCTGCGTGTGCAGCGGGTGTTCAGACCGGGAACGCAGCACAGGGATGGTGGGACACCCCTCATAATGGGCACAGCGGGTGTACAGACCCAGGGAACTCAGCACAGGGATGGAGGGAACCCCTCATAAAGGGCACAGCGGGTGTTCAGACCCGGGAACGCAGCACAGGGATGGTGGGAACCCCTCATAATGGGCACAGCGGGTGTACAGACCCGGGAACTCAGCACAGGGATGGTGGGAACCCCTCATAATGGGCACAGCGGGTGTACAGACCCGGGAACTCAGCACAGGGATGGTGGGAACCCCTCATAATGGGCACAGCGGGTGTACAGACCTGGGAACTCAGCACAGGGATGGTGGGAACCCCTCATAATGGGCACAGCGGGTGTACAGACCGGGGAACTCAGCACAGGGATGGTGGGAACCCCTCATAATGGGCACAGCGGGTGTACAGACCCGGGAACTCAGCACAGGGATGGTGGGAACCCCTCATAATGGGCACAGCGGGTGTACAGAACCACAAACTCAGCACAGGGATGGTGGGACCCCTCATAATGGGCACAGCGGGTGTACAGACGCACAAACTCAACACAGGGATTGTGGGGACCCCTCATAATGGGCACAGCGGGTGTACAGAGCCGGGAACTCAGCACAGTGATGGTGGGAACCCCTCATAATGGGCACAGCGGGTGTACAGACCCGGGAACTCAGCACAGGGATGGTGGGAACCCCTCATAATGGGCACAGCGGGTGTGTACAGACCCGGGAACTCAGCACAGGGATGGTGGGAACCCCTCATAATGGGCACAGCGGGTGTACAGACCCGGGAACTCAGCACAGGGATGGTGGGAACCCCTCATAATGGGCACAGCGGGTGTACAGACCCGGGAACTCAGCACAGGGATGGTGGGAACCCCTCATAATGGGCACAGCGGGTGTACAGACCCAGGAACTCAGCACAGTGATGGTGGGAACCCCTCATAATGGGCACAGCGGGTGTACAGACCCAGGAACTCAGCACAGGGATGGTGGGAACCCCTCATAATGGGAACAGACCTGGGAACTCAGCACAGTGATGGTGGGAACCCCTCATAATGGGCACAGCGGGTGTACAGACCCAGGAACTCAGCACAGGGATGGTGGGAACCCCTCATAATGGGCACAGCGGGTGTACAGACCCGGGAACTCAGCACAGGGATGGTGGGAACCCCTCATAATGGGCACAGCGGGTGTACAGACCCGGGAACTCAGCACAGGGATGGTGGGAACCCCTCATAATGGGCACAGCGGGTGTACAGACCCGGGAACTCAGCACAGGGATGGTGGGAACCCTCATAATGGGCACAGCGGGTGTACAGACCCGGGAACTCAGCACAGGGATGGTGGGAACCGCTCATAATGGGCACAGCGGGTGTACAGACCAGGGAACTCAGCACAGGGATGGTGGGAACCCCTCGTAATGGGCACAGCGGGTGTACAGACCCGGGAACTCAGCACAGGGATGGTGGGAACCCCTCATAATGGGCACAGCGGGCGTACAGACCCGGGAACTCAGCACAGGGATGGTGGGAACCCCTCCTAATGGGCACAGCGGGTGTACAGACACCGGAACTCAGCACAGGGATGGTGGGAACCCCTCATAATGGGCACAGCGGGTGTACAGACCCGGGAACTCAGCACAGGGATGGTGGGAACCCCTCATAATGGGCACAGCAGGTGTACAGACCCGGGAACTCAGCACAGGGATGGTGGGAACCCCTCATAATGGGCACAGCGGGTGTACAGACCCGGGAACTGAGCACAGGGATGGTGGGAACCCCTCATAATGGGCACAGCGGGTGTACAGACCCGGGAACTCAGCACAGGGATGGTGGGAACCCCTCATAATGGGCACAGCGGGTGTACAGACCCGGGAACTCAGCACAGGGATGGTGGGAACCCCTCATAATGGGCACAGCGGGTGTACAGACCCGGGAACTCAGAACAGGGATGGTGGGAACCCCTCATAATGGGCACAGCGGGTGTACAGACCCGGGAACTCAGCACAGGGATGGTGGGAACCCCTCATAATGGGCACAGCGGGTGTACAGACCCAGGAACTCAACACAGGGATGGTGGGAACCGCTCATAATGGGCACAGCGGGTGTACAGACCAGGGAACTCAGCACAGGGATGGTGGGAACCCCTCGTAATGGGCACAGCGGGTGTACAGACCCGGGAACTCAGCACAGGGATGGTGGGAACCCCTCATAATGGGCACAGCGGGTGTACAGACCCGGGAACTCAGCACAGGGATGGTGGGAACCCCTCCTAATGGGCACAGCGGGTGTACAGACACAGGAACTCAACACAGGGATGGTGGGAACCCCTCATAATGGGCACAGCGGGTGTACAGACCCGGGAACTCGGCACAGGGATGGTGGGAACCCCTCATAATGGGCACAGCGGGTGTACAGACCCGGGAACTCGGCACAGGGATGGTGGGAACCCCTCATAATGGGCACAGCGGGTGTACAGACCCGGGAACTGAGCACAGGGATGGTGGGAACCCCTCATAATGGGCACAGCGGGTGTACAGACCCGGGAACTCAGCACAGGGATGGTGAGAACCCCTCATAATGGGCACAGCGGGTGTACAGACCCGGGAACTCAGCACAGGGATGGTGGGAACCCCTCATAATGGGCACAGCGGGTGTACAGACCCGGGAACTCAGCACAGGGATGGTGGGAACCCCTCATAATGGGCACAGCGGGTGTACAGACCCGGGAACTCAGAACAGGGATGGTGGGAACCCCTCATAATGGGCACAGCGGGTGTACAGACCGGGAACTCAGCACAGGGATGGTGGGAACCCCTCATAATGGGCACAGCGGGTGTACAGACCCGGGAACTCAGCACAGGGATGGTGGGAACCCCTCATAATGGGCACAGCGGGTGTACAGACCCGGGAACTCAGCACAGGGATGGTGGGAACCCCTCATAATGGGCACAGCGGGTGTACAGACCCGGGAACTCAGCACAGGGATGGTGGGAACCCCTCATAATGGGCACAGCGGGTGTACAGACCCGGGAACTCAGAACAGGGATGGTGGGAACCCCTCATAATGGGCACAGCGGGTGTACAGACCCGGGAACTCAGCACAGGGATGGTGGGAACCCCTCATAATGGGCACAGCGGGTGTACAGACCCGGGAACTCAGAACAGGGATGGTGGGAACCCCTCATAATGGGCACAGCGGGTGTACAGACCCGGGAACTCAGCACAGGGATGGTGGGAACCCCTCATAATGGGCACAGCGGGTGTACAGACCCGGGAACTCAGCACAGGGATGGTGGGAACCCCTCATAATGGGCACAGCGGGTGTACAGACCCGGGAACTCAGCACAGGGATGGTGGGAACCCCTCATAATGGGCACAGCGGGTGTACAGACCCGGGAACTCAGCACAGGGATGGTGGGAACCCCTCATAATGGGCACAGCGGGTGTACAGACCCGGGAACTCAGCACAGGGATGGTGGGAACCCCTCATAATGGGCACAGCGGGTGTACAGACCCGGGAACTCAGCACAGGGATGGTGGGAACCCCTCATAATGGGCACAGCGGGTGTACAGACCCAGGAATTCAGCACAGGGATGGTGGGAACCCCTCATAATGGGCACAGCGGGTGTACAGACCCGGGAACTCAGCACAGGGATGGTGGGAACCCCTCATTATGGGCACAGCGGGTGTACAGACCCGGAACTCAGCACAGGGATGGTGGGAACTCCTCATAATGGGCACAGCAGGTGTACAGACCCGGAACTCAGCACAGGGATGGTGGGAACCCCTCATAATGGGCACAGCGGGTGTACAGACCCAGGAACTCAGCACAGGGATGGTGGGAACCCCTCATAATGGGCACAGCGGGTGTACAGACCCGGGAACTCAGCACAGGGATGGTGGGAACCCCTCATAATGGGCACAGCGGGTGTACAGACCCGGGAACTCAGCACAGGGATGGTGGGAACCCCTCATAATGGGCACAGCGGGTGTACAGACCCGGGAACTCAGCACAGGGATGGCGGGAACCCCTCATAATGGGCACAGCGGGTGTACAGACCCGGGAACTCAGCACAGGGATGGTGGGAACCCCTCATAATGGGCACAGCGGGTGTACAGACCCGGGAACTCAGCACAGGGATGGTGGGAACCCTTCATAATGGGCACAGCGGGTGTACAGACCCGGGAACTCAGCACAGGGATGGTGGGAACCCCTCATAATGGGCACAGCGGGTGTACAGACCCGGGAACTCAGCACAGGGATGGTGGGAACCCCTCATAATGGGCACAGCGGGTGTACAGACCCGGGAACTCAGCACAGGGATGGTGGGAACCCTTCATAATGGGCACAGCGGGTGTACAGACCCGGGAACTCAGCACAGGGATGGTGGGAACCCCTCATAATGGGCACAGCGGGTGTACAGACCCGGGAACTCGGCACAGGGATGGTAGAAGCTCCCCAAAAGAAATAAGAACTTGTAAACTTTACACATATTTACAGCCTGCTGCCTGTTGCTCCTTTCTTTTACATTGAATCCCCCCTTTAAGAATTGTTACTCTGTTGCAAACTTGTGGCCCCACCCCCTTTTACAATCGATTTCCACATGTAGACCACCCTGTACCACCCAAATTGAGTGTGTCCACCAGTCATGCACAGTGCAGTCTACAGCGCCATCATCAGACAAGCAAAGAAGTAAAGCCCCCCCCCCCAGGACAAAGCACCATAATGAGATAATACAAAGTCAAACAAGGAATTATAAAGATAAAAGACGGAATAAGACTACAAAGTATTCTTCTCAATAAAAGGTAAGAGCCCACGAGAAGCCTCCGAGATTATTTTTTTTTTTTGATTTTCCGGCCTTGAGGGCGGATTTACCCTTTTTAAGAGGCGCCCGGCGGGAGAGGGGCGCTAATTGTACAGCTTGTGCAAATTCGAATAGAAAAAAAAAAAAACAGCCATTAGGTCCATTTGACAATGTGACAAAAGAACACGAAAAACAAAAAAAAAATAAAATAAAACATAACGTTCCAGTTCGTACAGGTCGCCGTTCCCGCAGGCCGTGCCGCGGCCTACTCAGTCGCCATGGCAACGCAGCTGCGAAAAAAGTGCCTACCGCTAAGGGCTCATTACCCAGCAAACAATAACAGTGTACGGCGGGGCGCTGGGGAGCCACCGGGAGAAGGAAGCTTGAAAGGGAAAAAAAAAGGGAAAACCCCCTAAGATGAAATGACTCAGCGAGAAAACGACATTAATTATACAATAAAACAAGGAACGCGGGGCATTTCCAAAGGCCCAGAACCGGCGCCGAACGCAGAGAGAGAAGTAACGAGCGACGGGAGGGAATATGAATTCCGAAAAAAGACGGAGGAAGAAATAAAAAAAAAAAAACTGTAGAAATAATTACACTTGGATTCCGCTGAGGAGATAATTGGAGCCCCCGAATTAGAACGAGATATTTTTAATCAACGGGAGGCTGATTATACACCGCCGGTGCCGCTGAGCCGGCTAAATCCAAAGAAGAGAGCCTCGAAAAAAAAGGTTCAGGACGCCGTTTTCGCAGCAGACGTGGGAACATATTGAGAGATGGAACCATCAGCTGCGCTGGGCAGGCTTCTGCAATTTATGATTTTTTTAATTTTATTTTTAATTCTTTTGTTGTTTTTTTTTTTGTTCCCATCTCACCAAGAGAAAACAATAACCGCTAATTAAGAAAGAGATTTCAGTTTTTTTAGTCAGAAAAGCGGGACCGAAAATGTTGGACTTTCCCCCGGCAACTGGAAGAGAAGCAAAATGGGACGCTCTTCGGAGTTAGTGAAGCCGGACTTGGCATCTTTGATGGAGCAGAGTCCTGCGGGAACGCATGGGAACGGAGTTCCTGTACTTTTTCCACAACAGGAACTCGGTTCCCGTTAGCAGCCGTGTCCTGCAAGACTTTGAAGTATGGGAGCTGTGTGGCAGGTGCTACACCAGCAGCCGCTGACACAGCTCGCAATAGCTAGCTCGCCTTGAGGCGATTCAGTTCGCAGTTGTAGCGCTATACAAATCATTCATTCATTCATTCATTCAATAGTAAGTGCCGCACACCTGACCATTCAGGCATTGCCAGTAGGGGGCCCCATGACAGTTTCCGCTTCGATTTACCTGTCAATCACAGCTAGCTGATGGGTAGATCAGGTCCCTGCTGCTAAGAAATTGTATTTAGTCAGACCTCTCGTGATGCGCTCCTCCCCGCTGGCCCCTCCTGATTTTCTGTCTCCTCATCCCACCCCCCCAGTCTCCTGCATACTTGCTCTGTGTGTCCCGCTGAATCCCCCCCCCCTCCTCTATCTTCAGTGTCATATGATGAGAGAACCCAGAGGAGGAGCACAGCTATTCTGCTCACAGGACATGCAGGGAGAGAGGTGAGCTGAGGGAGGAACATCAGTTTGGGGTGGTGAGCTGAGCACAATACCTGGCAAAGTTTAACGCCAGGAGGGAAGTTTATGTGAAAATATGTGAAGGGTTGGAATAGCAGTGAGTGTGTGTTGGAGACCCTGCAGAGTTTGCAGCCCCCCAAGCTAACATACATCTCCTAAGCAGGAACACATCACTATCTCCCCAAGCATTCTGTCCAGATAATGTGCAGTTCATTTATGACCTTTCCCAGGGGTCAAGTCCTGGGGAAAAAAGTGTGGGAACTCCCACCCAGGATCCACTCCCCCACCAAAAAAATAAAATTGATACGATCATATGCACGAACGCTTCAAAAGTGGTATTTTTCATCCAATTTTCGTATTGTGTGTATGAAGCTTAACTGTTAGTACATAAAAAAAAACAATCCTCAATAAACATAAATCGGGTAATTCTCTGAATAATCGGCATTCATACAATTGTGCTTCCATGTAATGTGATCATCGTGTTCTGATCTTTATTGGGGAATGTTATTTTGTATATAGAGTGTTTATGTGGTGAGTTTACACTTTTCATTGAACAGAGTTTGGATAACACAGGGTTAAACGGAAAGGTGATAAATGAACTGCACATTATCTGGACAGAATGCTTGGGGAGATAGTGATGTGTTCCTGCTTAGGAGATGTATGTTAGCTTGGGGGGGGGGGCTGCAAACTCTGCAGGGGCTCCAACACACACTCGCTGCTATTCCAACCCTTCACATATTTCCACATAAACTTCCCTCCTGGCATTAAACTTTGCCAGGCATTGTGCTCAGCTTACCACCCCAAACTGATGTTCCTCCCTCAGCTCACCTCTCTCCCTGCATGTCCTGTGAGCAGAATAGCTGTGCTCCTCCTCTGGGTTCTCTCATCACATGACACTGAAGATAGAGGAGGGGGGATTCAGCGGGACACACAGAGCAAGTATGCAGGAGACTGTGGGGGGGGGGGGGTGAGGAGACAGAAAATCAGGAGAGGCTGGCGGGGAGGAGGGCATCACGAGAGGTCTGACTAAATACAATCTCTTAGCAGCAGGGACCTGATCTACCCGTCAGCTAGCTGTGATTGACAGGTAGATCGAAGCGGAAGCTGTCATGGGGCCCCCCTACTGGCAATGCCTGAATGGTCCACCCCTGGTGTGCGTTAGACATGGGAACTGTCAAAAAATTCGTTTCGTTTCGTTTCGTCCCGTTTCGTATATAAAAAAATTCGTAATTCGTAATTCGTGTACGAAATTCCGTTCGAATTCGTACGAAATACGAAATTCGGACGAATCGTAATTTTTTTTACGAATCGTTAGTAAAGTTACGAATCGTTACGAATCGTTACGAATCGTTAACGCGGCTAATGCATTGTTGGTTCTCATAACACAGAGAACAATTCGAATCCAACTACAAATATCGAATTTCAATTTCAAGTTACGAATCGTTACGAATCGTTATAAATAGTTACGAATCGTTACGAATCGTTATGAATAGTTACGAATCGTTAGTAAATCCAACTACCAATATCGAATTTCAACTAATTTGAACGAAATTATTATAGCAGATATAACGAATGAATTCGAATGAATTCGAATGAATTCGAATGACAAAGTGTCCTTTTTGCAGAAAAAAAAAAAGCGTAGGGGTCCCCCCAAATTCAATAACCAGGCCCTTCAGGTCTGGTATGGATATTAAGGGGGACCCCAGCCAAAAAAAAAAAAAAAAATGGCGTGGGGTCCCCCCCAAATATCCATACCAGACCCTTCAGGTCTGGGATGGATTTTAAGGGGAACCCCGGCCAAAAAAAAAAAAAAAAAATGGCGTGGGGTCCCCCTCAAAATCCATACCAGACCCTTTATCCGAGCACGCAACCTGGCAGGCCGCAGGAAAGGAGGGGGGGACGAGAGCGGCCCCCCCTCCCGCCTGAACCGTACCAGGCCACATGCCCTCAACATTGGGAGGGTGCTTTGGGGTCCCCCCCAAAGCACCTTGTCCCCATGTTGATGAGGACAAGGGCCTCATCCCCACAACCCTGGCCGGTGGTTGTGGGGGTCTGCGGGCGGGGGGCTTATCGGAATCTGGAAGCCCCCTTTAACAAGGGGACCCCCAGATCCCGCCCCCCCCCCTGTGTGAAATGGTAAGGGGGTACTTACCCCTACCATTTCACCAAAAAAGGTGACAAAATGGTAAAAATGACAGGAGACGCTCTTTGACAATTCCTTTATTAAAATCTTCTTTCTTCTTTCTTCTGGTCTTCCTTCTTCATCTTCTCCTTCCGGCATCTTCTTCCATCGTCTTCTTCCTTCGATTCGCTTCTTCTTCCTCTGGTCTTCTCGTCCTTCTCGTCCGGCATCGTCCTTCTCGTCCGGCATCAGCGTCTCTTCTCGCAGGCCGCTCCTCGCAATGGGAGGCTCCCGCTCTGTGAGGCTCCGCTCCGGGTGACAGGTCTTTTATAACGAAGGCACCTGGTGACCCCGCCCCCTCTGACGCACGGGGACGTCATGTGGAATTCCCTATGGCTTTCCCCATGACGTCAGAGGGGGGGCGGGGTCACCAGGTGCCTTCGTTATACAAGACCTGTCACCCGGAGCGGAGCCTCACAGAGCGGGAGCCTCCCATTGCGAGGAGCGGCCTGCGAGAAGAGACGACGATGCCGGACGAGAAGGACGACGCCGGACGAGAAGGACGAGAAGACCGGAGGAAGAAGAAGCGAATCGAAGGAAGAAGAAGATGGAAGAAGATGCCGGAAGGAAGACCAGAAGAAGAAGAAAGAAGATTTTAATAAAGGAATTGTCAAAGACCGTCTCCTGTCATTTTTACCATTTTTGCCACTTTTTTGGTGAAATGGTAGGGGTACTTTTGTACCCCCTTACCATTTCACACAGGGGGGGGGGGCGGGATCTGGGGGTCCCCTTGTTAAAGGGGGCTTCCAGATTCCGATAAGCCCCCCGCCCGCAGACCCCCACAACCACCGGGCACGGTTGTGGGGATGAGGCCCTTGTCCTCATCAACATGGGGACAAGGTGCTTTGGGGGGACCCCAAAGCACCCTCCCAATGTTGAGGGCATGTGGCCTGGTACGGTTCAGGCGGGAGGGGGGGCCGCTCTCGTCCCCCCCTCCTTTCCTGCGGCCTGCCAGGTTGCGTGCTCGGATAAGGGTCTGGTATGGATTTTATGGGGGACCCCACGCCATTTTTTTTGGCTAGGGTTCCCCTTAAAATCCATCCCAGACCTCAAGGGTCTGGTATGGATTTTGAGGGGGACCCTACGCCATTTTTTTTTTTTTTTTGGCTGGGGTCCCCCTTAATATCCATCCCAGACCTGAAGGGCCTGGTTATTGAATTTGGGGGGACCCCTACGCTTTTTTTTTATCAATGACTTCAATGAATGACTGTTCTCTGTATTACGGATCCAACAATTCATTTGCCGGCAAATAGCTGCGAGTGATTTTAAATAGTTTTTTTTTCCTGCAAAAATGACACTGCAGGAACAGTTCTCTATATTAGATATACTGAATCTCGAATCATTCGAAGCATTCGTTATATCCGCTATTATAATTTCTTTCATGTTAGTTGAAATTACATATTTGTTAGTAGTTGTATTCGAATTGTTCTCTGTATTACGGGAATCGGCAATTAGCCGCGAGTGATTTTAAATGTCTTTTTTTCCTGCAAAAATGACACATTGTACAGAGAGAGTTCTAAACACGGGAAACATGACCCCCTTCATAGGCATACTATAGAGTATATAGTATATAGAAGGGCGCAGGTTTCCCGTGTTTAGAACTCTCTCTGTACAATGTGTCATTTTTGCAGGAAAAAAAGACATTTAAAATCACTCGCGGCTAATTGCCGATTCCCGTAATACAGAGAACAATTCGAATGCAACAACTAACAAATATGTAATTTCAACTAACATGAAAGAAATTATAATAGCGGATATAACGAATGCTTCGAATGATTCGAGATTCAGTATATCTAATATAGAGAACTGTTCCTGCACAGTGTCATTTTTGCAGGAAAAAAAAACTATTTAAAATCACTCGCAGCTATTTGCCGGCAAATGAATTGTTGGATCCGTAATACAGAGAACAGTCATTCATTGAAGTCATTGATAAAAAAAATGCGTAGGGGTCCCCCCAAATTCAATAACCAGGCCCTTCAGGTCTGGGATGGATATTAAGGGGGACCCCAGCCAAAAAAAAAAAAAAAATGGCGTAGGGTCCCCCTCAAAATCCATACCAGACCCTTGAGGTCTGGGATGGATTTTAAGGGGAACCCTAGCCCAAAAAAATGGCGTGGGGTCCCCCATAAAATCCATACCAGACCCTTATCCGAGCACGCAACCTGGCAGGCCGCAGGAAAGGAGGGGGGGACGAGAGCGGCCCCCCCTCCCGCCTGAACCGTACCAGGCCACATGCCCTCAACATTGGGAGGGTGCTTTGGGGTCCCCCCCAAAGCACCTTGTCCCCATGTTGATGAGGACAAGGGCCTCTTCCCCACAACCCTGGCCGGTGGTTGTGGGGGTCTGCGGGCGGGGGGCTTATCGGAATCTGGAAGCCCCCTTTAACAAGGGGACCCCCAGATCCCGGCCCCCCCCCTGTGTGAAATGGTAAGGGGGTACAAAAGTACCCCTACCATTTCACCAAAAAAGGTGACAAAAATGGTAAAAAATGACAGGAGACGGTCTTTGACAATTCCTTTATTAAAATCTTCTTTCTTCATCTTCTCCTTCCGGCATCTTCTTCCATCTTCTTCTTCCTTCGATTTGCTTCTTCTTCCTCCGGTCTTCTCGTCCTTCTCGTCCGGCGTCGTCCTTCTCGTCCGGCATCGTCGTCTCTTCTCGCAGGCCGCTCCTCGCAATGGGAGGCTCCCGCTCTGTGAGGCTCCGCTCCGGGTGACAGGTCTTGTATAACGAAGGCACCTGGTGACCCCGCCCCCCCTCTGACCTCATGGGGAAAGCCATAGGGAATTCCACATGACGTCCCCGTGCGTCAGAGGGGGCGGGGTCACCAGGTGCCTTCGTTATAAAAGACCTGTCACCCGGAGCGGAGCCTCACAGAGCGGGAGCCTCCCATTGCGAGGAGCGGCCTGCGAGAAGAGACGACGATGCCGGACGAGAAGGACGACGCCGGACGAGAAGGACGAGAAGACCGGAGGAAGAAGAAGCGAATCGAAGGAAGAAGACGATGGAAGAAGATGCCGGAAGGAGAAGATGAAGAAGGAAGACCAGAAGAAAGAAGATTTTAATAAAGGAATTGTCAAAGACCGTCTCCTGTCATTTTTACCATTTTTGCCACTTTTTTGGTGAAATGGTAGGGGTACTTTTGTACCCCCTTACCATTTCACACAGGGGGGGGGGCGGGATCTGGGGGTCCCCTTGTTAAAGGGGGCTTCCAGATTCCGATAAGCCCCCCGCCCGCAGACCCCCACAACCACCGGCCAGGGTTGTGGGGATGAGGCCCTTGTCCTCATCAACATGGGGACAAGGTGCTTTGGGGGGGACCCCAAAGCACCCTCCCAATGTTGAGGGCATGTGGCCTGGTACGGTTCAGGCGAGAGGGGGGCCGCTCTCGTCCCCCCCTCCTTTCCTGCGGCCTGCCAGGTTGCGTGCTCGGATAAAGGGTCTGGTATGGATTTTGAGGGGGACCCCCACGCCATTTTTTTTTTTTTTTTGGCCGGGGTTCCCCTTAAAATCCATCCCAGACCTGAAGGGTCTGGTATGGATATTTGGGGGGGACCCCACGCCATTTTTTTTTTTTTTTTTTTGGCTGGGGTCCCCCTTAATATCCATACCAGACCTGAAGGGCCTGGTTATTGAATTTGGGGGGACCCCTACGCTTTTTTTTTTTTTTTTATCAATGAATGACTGTTTTTTAAATAGCTTTTTTTTCTGCAAAAATGACACTTTGTCATTCGAATTCATTCGAATGCATTCGAATTCATTCGAATGCATTCGAATTCATTCGTTATATCTGCTATAATAATTTCGTTTGAATTAGTTGAAATTTGATATTGGTAGTTGGATTCGAATAATTTGGAGCTGAAATTCGTAAACGGAATTTTTCCTGCAAAAATGACACTTTGTCATTCGAATTCATTCGAATCCATTCGAATCCATTCGAATTCATTCGAATTCATTCGAATTCATTCGAATCATTCGGCGACGAAATTCGTAAACGGAATTTCGTATTCCGTACGGAATTCGTAAAAAAAAAAATTCGTACTACAGATTCGTAAATTTGTACGAATTTCGAAAAATTCGTACGAATTACGAATTCGTACGAAACGAATCGCACATGTCTAGTGTGCGTCAATTACTATTGCGAGCTGTGTCAGCGGCTGCTGGTGTAGCACCTGCCACACAGCTTGCATACTTCAAAGTCTTGCAGGACACGGCTGCTAAAGGGAACTGAGTTCCTGTTGTGGAAAAAGTACAGGAACTCCGTTCCCATGCGTTCCCGCAGGACTTGAGCCCTGACCTTTCCGTATAACCCTGTGTTATCCAAAGTCTGTTCAATGAAAAGTGTAAACTCACCACATAAACACTCTATATACAAAATAACATTCCCCAATAAACATGATGTTCACATTTGCACGGAAGCACAATTGAATGAATGCTGATTATTCAGAGAATTACCGTATTTATGTTTATTGAGGATTGTTTTGCTTTTGTGGTGGTGTTGGGATTAGGCCTATAAGGTTAGTCCTAAAGGGCAAGTAGTAGGACTGTAGGGTTAAAATTAGGACCATACGGTTATAATTAGGACAACACGCGGTCAGAATTAGGATCACGGGATGTAAGGTCATGGTAATTTTGCGGTACTGGGATTGGAGTTTCGGCCTATAGGAATAGGTCTCCAACTTGAGCATAGGGTTCAGGATAATGGCAGCTTATCTGAATAATACATTTCATTTTCCCATGTGATATATCGCATTACTCAAATGTATGACTTTCAAAACTACTGCGCCGGCTTAATTTTCACAAAAAAAGAAACAAAAAAAACACCAACATCCAAAGGATACCAATTGCACTTGAGGTATCTATATTATTTTTAAATTCTCCTGGGCTAGACGCCCGGCGCTCATCAAGAGTCACTCACTTACTCACCATAATGCCGGTTAAAAGACAGACGCCTTTCCCGCAGTAGGTGTTTGGCACCATGTCACCATAACCAATGGAGAGGAACGTGATGGAGATCAACCACATGGCACCCAGAAAGTTGCTGGTGACATCCTGCTGGTCGTGGTACCTGTGGAAGAAGAAGGAGGAACAATGAGAGACGTCTGCGTAGACCCAGCTGTGGCTCTCAGCCATAGACCAATCTTTAACCACCACGGCCCAATTCCTTCGCTAATAGCATGATAGCCTAACGTCTTAATGTTTAATGTTATTAAATTCTACATAAAAATGTTATAGCCCTTTTTCATTACCCAACGTGTGCCAGGAGAACATCTAGAGAACATCAAGGGACCTGTGTCCTTTCCGTACATTTTCTCCCCATTTATTTGTTATCCTTTTCGCCCTTATTGGCTAATCTGTCCCTACCTTTCCCTTCATGTCTGCCCTCAGCTCCACTATACTTGGTCTCATTAACCACTTTCAGCCCCCGGACCAATTGGCAGCCAAAGGACCAGGCCCCTTTTTGCGATTCGGCACTGCGTCGCTTTAACTGACAATTGCGTGGTCGTGCGACGTGGCTCCCAAACAAAATTGGCGTCCTTTTTTTTTCCCACAAATAGAGCTTTCTTTTGGTGGTATTTGATCGCCCCTGCGGTTTTTATTTTTTGCGCTATAAACAAAAATAGAGCGACAATTTTGAAAAAAATGCGATATTTTTTGCTTTTTGCTATAATAAATATCCCCCAAAAATATATATAAAAAATTTTTTTTTCCTCAGTTTAGGCCGATACGTATTCTTCTACATATTTTTGGTAAAAAAAAATCGCAATTATCGATTATTGATTGGTTTGCGCAAAAGTTATAGCGTTTACAAAATAGGGGATAGTTTTATTGCATTTTTATTAATATTTTTTTTTTTACTAGTAATAATGGCGGCGATCAGCGATTTTTATTGTGACTGCAACATTATGGCGGACACATCGGACATTTTTGACACATTTTTGGGACCATTGTCATTTATACAGCAATCAATGCTATTTAAATGCATTGATTCCTGTATAAATGACACTGGCAGTGAAAGAGTTTACCACTAGGGGGAGGGGAGGGTTTATGGGCTGTGACGTGTGTGTTTTTTTACATTAGGGGGCGGGGCTGACGTCTGACGTCATTGATCGGCTTTCCCGATGACCGGGAACAGCCGATCAATGACAGTCAGTGTAGGAAGCGCGGGGAGAGGTTTGTTTACACAGACCTCTCCCCGTTCTTCAGCTCCGTGACCCGATCGTGGGACACCAGCGGCGATCGGGTCCGCTGGTCCCGCGGCCGGGGTCACGGAGCTCCCGATCGGGTCGCGAGCGCGACCCACGGCCAGGCAATTAAAGGGCCACGTGTATATATACGTGGTTTTGCCTGCCCGTGCCATTCTGTAGACGTATATCTACATGAGGCAGTCGGGAAGCGGTTAAGGGGTATGAAAAAAAAAAAAAAAAAAACGTGTGTAGGCTCCATCGGACATTTTCCGTCGGAATTTCCGACAAACAAAATTTGAGCTCTAGATCTCAAATTTTCCGACAACAAAATCTGCTCTCGTAAATTCCGATCGTGCGTACGCGATTCCGACGCACAAAGTTCCACACATGCTCGGAATCAAGCAGAAGGAGCCGCACCGGCTATTGAACTTCATTTTTCTCGGCTCGTCGTACGCATTGTACGTCACCGCGTTCTTGATGTTCGGAATTTCCGGCAACATTTGTGTGACCAGGGGAGGGCTGGGCTGGGGGGCAGAGTGGCAATTGCCCCCCCAGGCCGCCCTAACTTACGTTGAAAACGGCCGGCGCCCGCTGCTATTTTTACGGCTGCAGCGGTCGGCCACTGTTGCATTCCAGGAGTTGTAGTCCACATTCAAGCTCCCAAGCAGCGCAGAGGAAACTACAACCCCCAGAGACCAGAGTCTTGTAGGCAGGGTGCCCGTGACTGGCTCGGGCTGCGGGGCTTGGTGCTGGCTTGCACTGGCCGTGGCGTGCAACCTGAGCTGCCAGGTAGGAGAACCTGACACCCCCAGCTGACCCCCACATCCCCCCCCCCATACACCCCATTTACCCTGCCCCAGTGATCAGGCTGCATTGTATGGACACTGGTGAGGCTGCATTGATGGGCACTGATGAGGCGACATTGATGGGCACTGATCAGGCTGCATTGAGGGGCACTGGTGAGGCTGCATTGAAAAAACAGCTGGGCATGGATGGTGAGCTGATTCGGTGGTCCAATGGGCCACTTGACTGGACTTCCCCCCCAGGCCTAAGGCTGCCAGCCCTCCCCTGTGTGTGACCGTGTGTATGCAAGACAAGTTTGAGCCAACATCCGTCGTAAAAAAAAAAAAAACATGGATTTTGTTGTCGGAATGTGCGATCGTGTGTACAGGGCATAACAGTTACATTTTCGGGACAAGCTTTGTAGGTGTTCCATTCTTCTCGGTACAAGCAGTACTGGTAGACAATGGTTTAGCAAGACAACCATCAAGTACAAGAACGAGTGCTGCCTTCAAAAACCCAAAGAGAAAATCACATACAATATAGAGAGAGACAAAAACAAACAGACGCGTACCTCTAGTAACCACATACAATCCAGAACTCGAAGGAATAAGAAAGATAATCAAAGAGCCGCAACCCATCATAACAAAGGATGAAATGCTGAAAGGACTCTTCCAACCAGTGTTGGTCTTCAGGAAACCAACCAACCTCAGACATAAAGGAATGGGCAGGAAACTCCATTCTGATTACAGGGACACAAACAAGGGAACAAAACCTCGCAATGATAAATGCTGAAAGCTGTGCGGCAACATCAATTTCTGTACGAAGTGTCACACACAGAAGAAACATCTGGTGTCTTCATAGACCATAACCACGTGGCAGACCAATAACATGACACCAATGATCATTTTAGTTGACTGTAAGGGTGACATTCTTCACATTGGCTACCAACATAAGGGACATTCTTCCCACTGACCACCAATGTAAGGAACATTCTTCTCACTGATCACCAATGTAAGGAACATTCTTCCCACTGATCACCAATGTAAGGAACATTCTTCCCACTGATCACCAATGTAAGGACCATTCTTCCCACTGACCACCAACATAAGGGACATTCTTCCCACTGATCACCAATGTAAGGAACATTCTTCCCACTGACCACCAACATAAGGGACATTCTTCTCACTGATCACCAATGTAAGGAACATTCTTCCCACTGATCACCAATGTAAGGAACATTCTTCCCACTGATCACCAATGTAAGGAACATTCTTCCCACTGATCACCAATGTAAGAGACATTCTTCCTTCTGACCACCAATGTAAGGAACATTCTTCTCACTGACCACCAATGTAAGGGGCATTCTTCCCACTGACCACCAATGTAAGGAGCATTCTTCCCACTGATCACCAATGTAAGGAACATTCTTCCCACTGACCACCAATGTAAGGAACATTCTTCCCACTGATCACCAATGTAAGGAACATTCTTCTCACTGATCACCAATGTAAGGAACATTCTTCCCACTGACTACCAATGTAAGGGACATTCTTCCCACTGACCACCAAGCTAAGGAATATTCTTCCCACTTACCACCAAGCTAAGGAACATTCTTTCCATTGACCACCAATGTATGGAACATTCTTCCCACTGACCACCAAGCTAAGGAACATTCTTCCCACTGACCACCAAGCTAAGGAACATTCTTCCCATTGACCACCAAAACAAATGAACATTCTTCCCACTGACCACCAAGCTAAGGAACATTCTTCCCACTGACCACCAAAACAAATGAACATTCTTCCCACTGATCACCAATGTAAGGAACATTCTTCTCACTGATCACCAATGTAAGGAACATTCTTCCCACTGATCACCAATGTAAGGAACATTCTTCCCACTGATCACCAATGTAAGGACCATTCTTCCCACTGACCACCAACATAAGGGACATTCTTCCCACTGATCACCAATGTAAGGAACATTCTTCCCACTGACCACCAACATAAGGGACATTCTTCTCACTGATCACCAATGTAAGGAACATTCTTCTCACTGATCACCAATGTAAGGAACATTCTTCCCACTGATCACCAATGTAAGGGACATTCTTCTCACTGATCACCAACATAAGGAACATTCTTCTCACTGATCACCAATGTAAGGAACATTCTTCTCACTGATCACCAATGTAAGGAACATCTTCCCACTGATCACCAATGTAAGGAACATTCTTCCCACTGATCACCAATGTAAGGAACATTCTTCCCACTGATCACCAATGTAAGAGACATTCTTCCTTCTGACCACCAATGTAAGGAACATTCTTCTCACTGACCACCAATGTAAGGGGCATTCTTCCCACTGACCACCAATGTAAGGAGCATTCTTCCCACTGATCACCAATGTAAGGAACATTCTTCCCACTGACCACCAATGTAAGGAACATTCTTCCCACTGATCACCAATGTAAGGAACATTCTTCTCACTGATCACCAATGTAAGGAACATTCTTCCCACTGACTACCAATGTAAGGGACATTCTTCCCACTGACCACCAAGCTAAGGAATATTCTTCCCACTTACCACCAAGCTAAGGAACATTCTTTCCATTGACCACCAATGTATGGAACATTCTTCCCACTGACCACCAAGCTAAGGAACATTCTTCCCACTGACCACCAAGCTAAGGAACATTCTTCCCATTGACCACCAAAACAAATGAACATTCTTCCCACTGACCACCAAGCTAAGGAACATTTTTCCCACTGACCACCAAAACAAATGAACATTCTTCCCACTGATCACCAATGTAAGGAACATTCTTCTCACTGATTACCAATGTAAGGAACATTCTTCCCACTGATCACCAATGTAAGGAACATTCTTCCCACTGATTACCAATGTAAGGAACATTTTTCCCACTGACCACCAAAACAAATGAACATTCTTCTCACTGACCACCAAGCTAAGGAGCATTCTTCCCAATGACCACCAAAACAAATGAACATTCGTCCCACTGACCACCAATGAAAGGAGCATTCAACTAATGACCACAGTGTACTATTCTTATCAGGAGTTCCCTGAGTACTGAAAAATATTTCAAGGGTTCCCCTGGGGTCAGGGTTGAGAAAGGCTCTGTTATACTGTCCAGCAATGAGTGAGATCATCTGAATTAATCAGGCGAATCGAGCTGGCTAATGCCGTTTTTTGAATATGGGGACTCATCCACTGACCTTATGAGATTGTCCCTCAAAGTATACCTGCTTTTCAATTTCAACAATATAACTGAATCATGAAGTTTGATTGCTCTATCAGACCGCCACGCATACGGCCGTCTTTAAGAAAATTGCGCAATTTAACGGCAATTTCAAGGGAAAAGATTGCGAAGATTATGATGTGCCATCACACAGAGATTGACATGGCGTTGGTGGACAGCATGATAATAAGAAGCGTTAATATGGAGGTACCTTCGGTGGATGGAGGCCCTTATTACTGCTCAGCTTGTTTTCATCTGCCTGACTTTGACCTGCTCAGCTATGACATGTTGAAGAGGTGGCCTGCGCTTATATATTAGTCTTTTTTTTCACTTGGAATGTAGGGTGTGGGTCTTCGGGCCTACCCTAAAGTCTAGGGGGGGGGTGGCCCTTAGGTTTCTTCCTCCTCTGCCTTGGTTGGGTCTCTCTTCGGGAGAGCCCCTCACCTAGTACTCCTTGGTTGGCTTTGACTGATCATAAGGAACGGAGTCCACTGGGCCTTTGGTCTAGGTGGACCTAGGTGTGTCTTGCCCTCATCTGAGTCTTGTGCTTGATGTCTAGGGGCCAACCCTGAGAAGAAGACACGGGGGGAAGCCGCTGAGATCATTGACTGATCATAAGGAACGGAGTCCACTGGGCCTTTGGTCTAGGTGGACCTAAGTGTGTCTTGCCCTCATCAGGAGTCTTGCGCCTGAAATCTAGGTGCCCACCCTGAAGTCTAGGGGGAGGATGTGTGGCCCTTATGCTCCTTCCTCTCCTGCCTTGGTTGGGTCTCTCTTCGGGAGAGCCCTAACCTAGTACTCCTTGGTTGGCTCATCACAAAGAACGGGGTCCGCTAGGCCCTTTGGCCTAGGTGGACCTAAATGTGTCTTGCCCTCATCAGAAGTCTTGCACTTAGTCTAGGGGCCTACTCTGAAATTTATGGGGAGGATATGTGGCCCTTATGTCCCTTCCTTCCTTGCCTTGGTTGGGTCTCTCTTTGGGAGAGCCCCTCACCTAGTACTCCTTGGTTGGCTTTGGCTGATCATAAGGAACGGGGTCCACTGGGCCTTTGGTCTAGGTGGACCTAAGTGTGTCTTGCCCTCATCTGAGTCTTGTGCTTGATGTCTAGGGGCCTACCCTGAGAAGGCGACACGGGGGAAGTTGCTGAGAAGGAGACAGGGGGGGAAGCCGCTGAGAAGGAGACACAGGGGGAAGCCGATGAGGAAGAGACACGGGGAAGCCGCTGAGAAGGAGACACGGGGGAAGCCGATGAGAAAAAGACACGGGGGAAGCTGCCGAGAAGGAGACATGGGGGGAAGCCGCCGAGAAGGAGACACGGGGGGAAGCTGCCGAGAAGGAGACACGGGGGGAAGCTGCCGAGAAGGAGACACGGGGGAAGCTGCCGAGAAGGAGACACGGGGGAAGCTGCCGAGAAGGAGACACGGGGGGAAGCTGCCGAGAAGGAGACACGGGGGGAAGCCGCTGAGAAGGAGATACAGGTGGAAGCCACTGAAAAGGAGATACGGGGGGAACCCGCTAAGAAGGTGACACGGGGGGAAGCCGCTGAGAAGGAGATACGGGGGAAGCCGCTGAGAAGGAGATACGGGGAAGCCGCTGAGAAGGAGACATGGAGGGAAGCCGTTGAGAAGGAGACACAGGGGGAAGCCGCTGAGAAGGAGATACGGGGGAAGCCGATGAAAAGGAGACACGGGGGAAGCCGCCGAGGAATCACGGAGGGGAAGGTGCCGAAGAGGAGACACGAGGAAGCCGTCAAGGTGGAGACACGGGGAAGCCACAGCCGCCGAGGTGGAGACAGGGTGGGGAAAGGTGGGGAGACATGGGGAAAAGCTGCTGAGAAGGAGACACGGGGGGAAGTCGCCAAGGAGACACGGGGGGAAGCCGCCAAGAAGGAGACACAGGGGGGAAGCCGCTGAGGAGACACGGGGGGAAGTCGCCAAGGAGACACGGGGGAAGCTGCCGAGAAGGAGACACAGAGGGGAAGTGGCTGAGAAGGAGACACGGGGGGAAGTCGCCAAGGAGACACAGGGGAAGCCGCCGAGAAGGAGACACGGGGGGAAGTCGCCAAGGAGACACGGGGGGAAGCCGCCAAGAAGGAGACACAGGGGGGAAGCCGCTGAGAAGGAGACACGGGGGGAAGCCGCTGAGAAGGAGACATGGGGGGAAGTCGCCAAGGAGACACGGGGGAAGCCGCCGAGAAGGAGACACGGAGGGGAAGTCGCTGAGAAGGAGACACGGGGGGAAGTCGCCAAGGAGACACAGGGGAAGCCGCCGAGAAGGAGACACGGGGGGAAGCCGCTGAGAAGGAGACATAGGGGGGCAAGCCGCCGAAGCTGCCCGTGACCTGGATGGGGTAGGTGCGGGGATGTTTTTTTGGCGGACAACCGAGCAACAGGAGGGGGGGTGGGGGGATTTAATTGATCGACCAACCAACCGAACGAGGGGTTGGTTGGTTGGAGCACCAGCCGCCACTGCTCCCGATCATGACTTATTCAAGCGAATGGAGTCGTTCTGCAAGCGTCTTGCACGCGGTTGCATGGCACGCTAATGCAGGGGCCCAAGGGGGCTGAACACAACGCTGACCTGTCAAACACCCATGAAAAGCGATCCAAGCACTTGCATTGCACCCGGTTGCAGAGCGGTTCACTTGAATGGGTTACGTTTGGCACTAAAGCCGTAGAAAGCGATAGGGAGGGATAATGGGTGGGATCACGTGTCTGTTTTACCTGCAGAGAACGCTTTGCGGAGTCCTCCTTTAATGAAGGATTCTTGTAATGAGTCTATTGACTGAAGTGTGATCTCCGCTAATTAAAGTGGGATTTACATTCTCACCGCCCATAATCCCCTCCGTACATCCAAGCCCCAACACAGATGGGCTCACTTATGGAGAAGGCAAATAATGGCTCCCGCGGGCCAATCAGAGCTTCCCGTCTGTGCCGTACGGAGAAATGATGACGCACGCCCGACGGGTCGCTCCGCATACACAGACAATCAGTCAGCTCCATCACACACCCGTGTAATTATTACCGGACTGATAAAGAAGCCGAGGTCACCATCAGGGAAAACTCCATCAGAACACAGATGAAGAGACAGAGCAGCTGAAGTTCTGAGCAAATCTTAAAAGAAGAGTTTGGCCGGCCCCTCCCAACTCTGACTCTAACTACTGGGGGGGGGGGGGGAATCTCCCCATTGTGGGATGGGCAGAGACACAAACTACTGGGGAAAATCTCCTCATTGTGGGAGGGGCAGAGACACAAACTACTGGGGGAAATTCCACCATTGTGGGAGGGGCAGAGACACAAACTACTTCGAAAAATCTCCCCATTGTGGGCGGGGCAGAGACACAAACTACTGGGGAAAATCTCCTCATTGTGGGAGGGGCAGAGACACAAACTACGGGGAAATCTCACCATTGTGGGAGGGGCAGAGACACAAAACTACTGCAGGAAATCTCATCATTGTGGGAGGGGCAGAAACACAAACTACTGTGGGAAATCTCCTCATTGTGGGATGGGCAGAGACACAAACTACTCCAGGGAAATCTCACCATTGTGGGAGGGGCAGAGACACAAACTATTGCAGAAAAATTTCCTCATTGTGGGAGGGGCAGAGACTCAATCTACTGGGGAAAATCTCCTCATTGTGGTAGGGGCAGAGACACAAACTACTGGGGAAAATTCCACCATTGTGGGAGGGGCAGAGACAAAAACTACGGGGGAAATCTCACCATTGTGGGAGGGGCAGAGACACAAACTACTGGGGGAAATTCCACCATTGTGGGAGGGGCAGAGACAAAAACTACGGGGGAAATCTCACCATTGTGGGAGGGGCAGAGACAAAAACTACTGCAGGAAAATCTCATCATTGTGGGAGGGGCAGAGACACAAACTACTGTGGGAAATCTCCTTATTGTGGGAGGGGCAGAGACACAAACTAATCCAGGGAAATCTCAGCATTGTGGGAGGGGCAGAGACACAAACTATTGTGGGAAATCTCATCATTGTGGGAGGGGCAGAGACAAAAACTACTGGGGAAAATCTCCCCATTGTGGGAGGAGCATAGACAAACTACTGGGGGAAATTCCTGCATTGTGGGAGGGGCAGAGACACAAACTACTGCAGGGAAATCTCATCATTGTGGGAGGGGCAGAGACACAAACTACTGTGGGAAATCTCCCCATTGTGGGAGGGGCAGAGACAAAAACTACGGGGGGAAATCTCACCATTGTGGGAGGGGCAGAGACACAAACTACTGGGGGAAATCTCCCCATTGTGGGAGGGGCAGAGACACAAACTACGGGGGAAATCTCACCATTGTGGAGGGGCAGAGACACAAACTACGGGGAAAATCTCACCATTGTGGGAGGGGCAGAGACACAAACGACGGGGGAAATCTCACCATTGTGGGAGGCGCAGAGACACAAACGACGGGGGGAAATTCCGCCATTGTGGGAGGGGCAGAGACACAAACTACTTCGGGAAATCTCCCCATTGTGGGCGGGGCAGAGACACAAACTACTGGGGAAAATCTCCTCATTGTGGGAGGGGCAGAGACACAAACTACGGGGGAAATATCACCATTGTGGGAGGGGCAGAGACAAAAACTACTGGGGGAAATCTCACCATTGTGGGAGGGGCAGAGACACAAACTACTGCAGGAAAATCTCATCATTGTGGGAGGGGCAGAGACACAAACTACTGTGGGAAATCTCCTTATTGTGGGATGGGCAGAGACACAAACTACTCCAGGGAAATCTCACCATTGTGGGAGGGGCAGAGACACAAACTACTGCAGAAAAATCTCATCATTGTGGGAGGGGCAGAGACACAAACTACGGGGGAAATATCACCAGTGTGGGAGGGGCAGAGACACAAACTACGGGGGAAATCTCACTATTGTGGGAGGGGTCGAGACACAAACTACTGGGGGAAATCTGCCCATTGTGGGAGGGGCATAGACAAACTACTGCAGGAAATCTCACCATTGTGGAAGGGGCAGAGCCACAAACTACTGGGGGAAATTCCACCATTGTGGGAGGGGCAGAGACAAAAACTACTGCAGGAAATCTCACATTGTGGGAGGGGCAGAGACACAAACTACTGTGGGAAATCTGCCCATTGTGGGAGGGGCATAGACAAACTACTGCAGGAAATCTCATCATTGTGGAAGGGGCAGAGCCACAAACTACTGGGGGAAATTCCACCATTGTGGGAGGGGCAGAGACACAAACTAATCCAGGGAAATCTCAGCATTGTGGGAGGGGCAGAGACACAAACTATTGGGGGAAATCTCATCATTGTGGGAGGGGCAGAGACACAAACTACTGGGGAAAATCTCCCCATTGTGGGAGGAGCATAGACAAACTACTGGGGGAAATTCCACCATTGTGGGAGGGGCAGAGACACAAACTACTGCAGGAAATCTCATCATTGTGGGAGAGGCAGAGACACAAACTACTGGGGGAAATTCCACCATTGTGGGAGGGGCAGAGACACAAACTACTGCAGGGAAATCTCCCATTGTGGGAGGGGCAGAGACAAAAACTACGGGGGGAAATCTCACCATTGAGGGAGGGGCAGAGACACAAACGACGGGGGAAATCTCCCCATTGTGGGAGGGGCAGAGACACAAACTACGGGGAAAATCTCACCATTGTGGGAGGGGCAGAGACACAAACTACTGGGGAAATCTCACCATTGTGGGAGGGGCAGAGACACAAACTACGGGGGAAATCTCCCCATTGTGGGAGGGGCAGAGACACAAACTACTGGGGGAAATCTCACCATTGTGGGAGGGGCAGAGAAAAAAAATACGGGGGAAATCTCACCATTGTGGGAGGGGCAGAGACACAAACTACTGCAGGAAAATCTCATCATTGTGGGATGGGCAGAGACACAAACTACTGGGAAAATCTCCCCATTGTGGGAGGGGCAGAGACACAAACTACTGCAGGAAATCTCCCCATTGTGGGAAGTGCAGAGACACAAACTACTCCAGGGAAATCTCACCATTGTGGGAGGGGCAGAGACACAAACTACGGGGGAAATCTCCCCATTGTGGGAGGGGCAGAGACACAAACTACGGGGGAAATCTCCCCATTGTGGGAGGGGCAGAGACACAAACTACAGGGGAAATCTCACCATTGTGGGAGGGGCAGAGACACAAACTACTGGGTAAATCTCACCATTGTGGGAGGGGCAGAGACACAAACTACTGCAGGAAATCTCACCATTGTGGGAGGGGCAGACTACTGTGGACAGTTGGGGCTTATTATCTAAACAGGCCCTGGCATCTATCATACCCTCCTCACCTCTCACAGACACGTACGGTCCAGGCAGCGATAATCCACAGCGATATGCTGAAGACCAGCAGCACGGTTCCAGGGCAGATGGTCATTAAGGTCTTCATGACGAAGCGGGTGTTGAAGTTGATCTTGTTGAGCGCCCCGATGCTGCGGGAAGAGGCGTCCGTGAAAAGTTTACTGTGCAAGAGCATGACGCGGGCGATCAGGTAGAGCCTCAGGAACATGGGGATGGAGAGGATAATGTCCACGTCGGCCTCGGCCTGTGAAGGGGTGTAGGAGAAGGCCAGGCGGGCGTTCCAGAAGAACTTGTACTCCCCGGGAATGGGGTGGATGGCACAGATGAGCAGCTCCAGGCTGATGTAGAATATCCGCTCGTAAGTCATCGCGATCCGCCAGTCGTCTGCGCCGTTGTCGATGACGAATAGCTGGAGAAGAAGGAAAAAGAGAGACAAAATGTATGAAAGTGAACATTTAAAGGATCACCACACCCAAAACCTTTTCAGTGTTTGGAGAGTTGAACCCTCTTACAGTCCCTTAAAGCAGAACCCCGGCCTTCCCTTCTTTCTTGCACACTTGTAATGGCTCCTCCCCCTGGACTGAAATGGCTCACTCTGATGTCACAGCACACTGTGCATTAGAAACTGCAGCAAGTCAGATAGAGCCCCGCCCCATTTCTGGACTGGGGGGACATCCAGTATTGTCATCACCCTGACCCCGCCCCTTTCATTCATTGGATTTTAGTTCTTTCAATCATGGAGGCCCGGCATCATATGTGGGCGTTGCCTATGCAAATGCAGTGTGCCTAGGAACACCCACTCCTCCAAGACTGAAACCCACCCATCAAGGCATTTTGATATTTGCATAACTCCTCCCACTGCTTGCATCAGGACTGAGAGGGCTCTTCCTCTTCATTCATTGGATTTTCGTTATTCCAATCATGGAGGCTCAGTATGGAAGGTGGGCGTTACATACGCAAATACAGCCTGTCTAGGAACGCCCACTCCTCCAGACTGATACTTGCCTATCAAGTAATTTCAATATTTGCATAACTCCTCCCACTGCTTGCATCTGGATTGTTTGCCGCCCCCCGCTCAAAAAATAGAGCACCAGCCGCCACTGAGGCTCAGTATCGAATGTGGGCGTGACCTATGCAAATACAGCCTGCCTAGGAACGCCCATTCCTCCAGACTGATACCCGCCCACCAAGGCATTTTGATATTTGCATAACTCCTCCCACTGCTTGCATCGGGTTTGTTTGCCACCCCCCTCAAAAAATAGAGCACCAGCCGCCACTGAGGCTCAGTATCGAATGTGGGCGTGACCTATGCAAATGCAGCCTGCCTAGGAACGCCCACTCCTCCAGACTGATACCCGCCCACCAAGGCATTTTGATATTTGCATAACTCCTCCCACGGCTTGCATCTGGATTGTTTGCCGCCCCCGCTCAAAATATAGCGCACCAGCCGCCACTGAAGCTCAGTATCGAATGTGGGCGTGACCTATGCAAATACAGCCTGCCTAGGAACGCCCACTCCTCCAGACTGATACCCGCCCACCAAGGCATTTTGATATTTGCATAACTCCTCCCACTGCTTGCATCGGGTTTGTTTGCCACCCCCCTCAAAAAATAGAGCACCAGCCGCCACTGAGGCTCAGTATCGAATGTGGGCGTGACCTATGCAAATACAGCCTTCCTAGGAACGCCCACTCCTCCAGACTGATACCCGCCCACCAAAGCATTTTGATATTTGCATAACTCCTCCCACTGCTTGCATCGGGTTTGTTTGCCACCCCCCTCAAAAAATAGAGCACCAGCCGCCACTGAGGCTCAGTATCGAATGTGGGCGTGACCTATGCAAATACAGCCTGCCTAGGAACGCCCACTCCTCCAGACTGATACCCGCCCACCAAGGCATTTTGATATTTGCATAACTCCTCCCACGGCTTGCATCGGGTTTGTTTGCCACCCCCCTAAAACAATAGAGCACCAGCCGCCACTGAGGCTCAGTCTCGAATGTGGGCGTGACCTATGCAAATACAGCCTGCCTAGGAACACCCACTCCTCCAGACTGATACCCGCCCATCAGGGCTGAGGGCTCATGATAGGAGTACTGAGGCAGAAGGCCCCTCCCACCAGCCATGCATTGCAAAAAGAAGCGCAGAGACCCAGTGATGATATCACTGAGTCTAAAATAAAATATGCAATAAAAAATAGAAACATTCTATTCATAAATGTAATTAGTATTTTGATGAGGGGAGGAGGGAGGAACCAGAGAAGGCAAAATATACAGCGCCTTGAAAAAGTATTCATACCCCTTGACATTTCCCACATGTTACAACCAGAAACCTAAATGTATTTTATTGGGATTTTATGTGATGGACCAACACAAAGTGTCACATAATTGTGAAGTGGAAGGAAAATGATAAATGATACAAATAAATATGTGAAAAGTGTGTGTGTGTGGGGGGGGGGGGGGGGGGGGGGTGGGGGGGGCATTTGTATTCAGCCCCCTTTACTCTGATACCCCCAACTAAAATCTAGTGGAACCAATTGCCTTCAGAAGTCACCTAATTAGTAAATAGAGTCCACCTGTGTGTCATTTAATCTCAGTATAAATACAGCTGTTCTGTGAAGCCCTCAGAGGTTTGTTAGAGAACCTTAGTGAACAAACAGCATCATGAAGGCCAAGGAACACACCAGACAGGTCAGGGATAAAGTTGTGGAGAAGTATAAAGCAGGGTTGGGTTATAAAAAAATCTCCCAAGCTTTGACCATCTCACGGAGCTCTGTTCAATCCATCATCGGAAAATGGAAAGAGTATGGCACAACTGCAAACCTACCAAGACATGGCCGTCCACCTAAACTGACCCGGCCGGGCAAGGAGAGCATTCATCAGAGAAGCAGCCAAGAGGTCCATGGTAACTCTGGAGGAGCTGCAGAGATCCACAGCTCAGGGGGGAGAGTCTGTCCACAGGACAACTATTAGTCGTGTTCTCCACAAATCTGCCCTTTATGGAAGAGTGACAAGAAGAAAGACATTGGAGAAAGAAAGTCATAAGAAGTCCTGTTTGTAGTTTGTGAGAAGCCATGTGGGGGAGGGGAGCAAACATGTGGAAGAAGGTGATCTGGTGACATGACACCAAAATTCAACTTTTTGGCCCAAAAGCAAAACGCTATGTGTGGGGAAAACTAACACTGCCCATCCCCCTGAACACACCATCCCCACCGTGAGACATGGCGGTGGCAGCATCATGCGGTGGGGATGGTTTTCTTCAGCAGGGACAGGGAAGCTGGTCAGAGTTGATGGGAAGATGGATGGAGACAAATACAGGACAATCTTAGAAGAAAACCTGTTAGAGTCTGCAAAAGACTTGAGACTGGGGGGGGAGGTTCACCTTCCAGCAGGACAACGACCCGAAACATACAGCCAGAGCTACAATGGGATGGTTTAGATCAAAGCATATTCATGTGTTAGAATGGCCCAGTCACAGTCCAGACCTAAATCCCATTGAGAATCTGTGGCAAGACTTGAAAATTGCTGATCACAGACGCTCTCCATCCAATCTGACAGAACTTGAGATATTTTACAAAGAAGAAGAATGGGCAGAAATGTCCTCTCTAGATGTGCAAAGCTGGTAGAGACATCCCCAAAAAGACTTGTAGAGAAAGGGGGTTCTACAAAGTATTGACTCCGGGGGGCGCCATACAAATACCCCCCCCCCCTCCCCCTCACACTTTTCACATATTTATTTGTATCATTTATCATTTTCCTTCAACTTCACAATTATGTGACACTTTTGCCGCGTACACACGGTCGGAATTTCCGATGGAAACAGTCCGATGGGAGCTTTTCAACGGATTTTCCGACCGTGTGTACGCCCATCGGTCTTTTTCTGGCGAAATTTCCGACGGACTTTGAATTGAGAGCCTGTTCTTAATTTTTCCGACGGAAAACCTTTCTATCGGATTTTCCGATCGTGTGTAGGCAATTCCGACACGCAAAATTTCGACGCATGCTCGGAAACAATTCGACGCATGCTCGGAAGCATTAAACTTCCCTTTTATAGTGCTGTCGAACGTGTTTTATGCAGCCTTCTAGGTAACGGCATTTTACGGGAGAGGCCCGGCTGGCGATGGGGCTGCAGACGGAAGGGTAAAGCACGACTTCCTGGCATTTATTTTTAGACCATCTCAGCTTCTGTTCAGCGAGATCCAAAACCTAATAATCAGAATGCGAACAAACGGCGATTTCTTTTTTTTTTTTCCTTTTACTATTTCCTCCCATCTGTGAGAACGCGTCTGCATCCCTTCAGTGATTCCCGTATAAAATCTTTTTTTTTTTTTTTTTTTATCTCCGAATTTTCACTACTTTTTCTTTTTAATTGTGGCTTTTTACAGATGCTTCATTAAACCCACCTGTTCTCTATGTAAATAGCGCCCCCCCCCCCCCCCCCCACATTATTTAATGCAGATGAAGCGGCAGATTCATCAGACGTGGCTGTTTATGGAGCTGATGCTAATTATGCGCATTAATGTGCGCTTTGTCACCAGAACCTGCGATGATGATGATGATGGAGTGACAGCGGGAGGTTGAGGAACTCTTGTCAAGGTTTTTTTTTTTTTTTTTTTTTTTTTACAGGAACCTGTCATTTTGATGCAGGGCCGGGCTGAGGGGTAGGTAGGAGTGGCAGCTGCCTTGGGTTCTCTGGCAGGAGGGGGCTCAAAAAAGGGAGGACCTGTCACTTACGCTGCTGAAGAAGTTCACAACTCAAGGGGGAGGGAGGCCAAATTTGGGTGCCAAATGACCTTGTCCTGGCATGGCAGCCCTTTTGTACCCTGTGCCAACATGGCAGAGTCAGTGCTGTCACTGTTGTCAGAACCTCGGTTAGATATTGTGTTTTAGGTCAAAAGGTGTCTCTGGTAGTCTTTGGACAAGGTCTCAATTGCTGGGGGAAAAGTCAGCCATGTATTACTTGGAAGGGAGGTGGGTGGTCAGCAGTAATGGAAAGATGGAGGCCAGTAAGGGGCAGCTGAAAAGGATAGAGGTGAGTCAGAGGAGCTTGAAATATGGAGGCCATTCAGAGATGCTGGATAAGTAAAGGATGAACAAGAGTACTGAAAGGATTAAGACCAGTTTGCGGAGCTGGAAGGATAGGGGGGTTGGTGAGTTGTACTGGAAGGATGGAGGTCACCTGGAAGAATTAGAAGGATAGGGGACATATATATGAAGCAGAAGGATGGAGGGTAGTTCCAGGTACTGGAAGGATAGAGACCGGCCAGGGGAGTTGGAAGAATGGATGTTGGTGAGTGGATATCGAAAAATGGAAGCCAACCAGGATGCACATAGAGTCTGCTGAATAGAGATGAAAGTGTGAAAAGTGAAGGCCAATCAGTGGAGCTGGAAGGATGGGGGGTTGGTGAGTTGTACTGGAAGGATGGAGGTCACCTGGAAGAATTAGAAGGATAGGGGACATATATATGAAGCAGAAGGATGGAGGGTAGTTCCAGGTACTGGAAGGATAGAGACCGGCCAGGGGAGTTGGAAGAATGGATGTTGGTGAGTGGATATCAAAAAATGGAAGCCAACCAGGATGCACATAGAATCTGTTGAGTAGAGATGAAAGTGTGAAAAGTGAAGGCCAATCAGTGGAGCTGGAAGGATGGGGGTTGGTGAGTTGTACTGGAAGGATAGCCACTCAGAAGTGTTGGAAGTATAGGGGGCATTCATAGGAAACATGAAGGATGGAGGCCAATCGGAGGAGATCGAAATATGGAGGCCATTCAGAGATGCTGGATAGATAGAGGATTACCAGAGTACTTAAAGGATTTAGGCCAGTTAGCCGAACTGGAAGGATGGGGGTTGGTGAGTTGTACTGGAAGAATGGCCACTCAGGAGAGTTGGAAATATAGGGGGCATTCATAGGAAGCAGAGGGACGGAGGATAGTCTCGGGTACTGGAAGAGTAGAGACCAGCCAGGGGAGTTGGAAGAATGGATGTAGATGGAGAGTAGAGATGAAAGTGTGAAAAGTGAAGGCCAGTCAGTGGAGCTGGAAGGATGGAGCCTAGCCAGAAAAGCTGGAAGAATGATAATCAGTAAGGGGAGATAGAAGTATAGAGGCCAGTCAGAGAAATTGGAAGGATGGAGGTTGGTTGGTAGATATAGAAATATAGAAGCCAACGATGGAGCTAAAAGAAATATAGTCTGGAGGGTAGAGTCAATGTCAGAGTCAAAGGCCAGTCAGTGGGGTTGAAAGGATGGAAGCCATTCAGAGATGCTGGAATGATGGTGGCTAGATAGGATAGAGACCGGCCAGGGGAGTTGGAAGAATGGATGTTGGTGAGTGGATATCAAAAAATGGAAGTCAACCAGGACGCACATAGAGTCTGCTGAATAGAGATGAAAGTGTGAAAAGTGAAGGCCAATCAGTGGAGCTGGAAGGATGGGGGTTGGTGAGTTGTACTGAAAGGATAGCCACTCAGAAGAGTTGGAAGTATAGGGGGCATTCATAGGAAACATGAAGGATGGAGGCCAATTGGAGGAGATCGAAATATGGAGGCCATTCAGAGAAATTGGAGGGATGGAGGTTGGTTGGTAGATATAGAAATATAGAAGCCAATGATGGAGCTAAAAGAAATAGAGTCTGGAGGGGAGAGTCAATGTCAAAGTCAAAGGCCAGTCAGTGGGGTTGGAAGGATGGAAGATGCTCAGTGGTACTGGAAGAATGGCCACTGAGAAGAGTTGGAAGTATAGGGGGCATTCATAGGAAACAGAAGGATGGAGGCCAATAGGAGAAGATCGAAATATGGAGGCCATCCAGAGATGCTGGATAGATAGAGGATTAACAAGAGTACTGGAAGGATTAAGAAGAGTTAGCGGAGCTGGAAGGATGGGGGGTTGGTGAGTTGTACTGGAAGAACGGCCACTCAGGAGAGTTGGAAATATAGGGGGCATTCATAGGAAGCAGAGGGACGGAGGATAGTCTTGGGTACTGGAAGTATAAAGACCAGCCAGGGGAGTTGGAAGAATGGATGTTGATGAGTGGGTGTAGAAAAATGGAAGCCAACCAGGGAGCTGATAGAGTTTGCTGAGTAGAGATGAAAGTGTGAAAAGTGAAGGCCAGTCAGTGGAGCTGGAAGGATGGAGCCTAGCCAGAAAAGCTGGAAGAATGATAATCAGTAAGGGGAGATGGAAGTATAGAGGCCAGTCAGAGAAATTGGAAGGATGGAGGTTGGTTGGTAGATATAGAAATATAGAAGCCAACGATGGAGCTAAAAGAAATATAGTCTGGAGGGTAGAGTCAATGTCAGAGTCAAAGGCCAGTCAGTGGGGTTGAAAGGATGGAAGCCATTCAGAGATGCTGGAATGATGGTGGCTAGATAGGATAGAGACCGGCCAGGGGAGTTGGAAGAATGGATGTTGGTGAGTGGATATCAAAAAATGGAAGTCAACCAGGATGCACATAGAGTCTGCTGAATAGAGATGAAAGTGTGAAAAGTGAAGGCCAATCAGTGGAGCTGGAAGGATGGGGGGTTGGTGAGTTGTACTGGAAGGATAGCCACTCAGAAGAGTTGGAAGTATAAGGGGGCATTCATAGGAAACATGAAGGATGGAGGCCAATTGGAGGAGATCGAAATATGGAGGCCATTCAGAGAAATTGGAGGGATGGAGGTTGGTTGGTAGATATAGAAATATAGAAGCCAATGATGGAGCTAAAAGAAATAGAGTCTGGAGGGGAGAGTCAACGTCAAAGTCAAAGGCCAGTCAGTGGGGTTGGAAGGATGGAAGATGCTCAGTGGTACTGGAAGAATGGCCACTCAGAAGAGTTGGAAGTATAGGGGGCATTCATAGGAAACAGAAGGATGGAGGCCAATAGGAGAAGATCGAAATATGGAGGCCATCCAGAGATGCTGGATAGATCGAGGATTAACAAGAGTACTGGAAGGATTAAGAACAGTTAGCGGAGCTGGAAGGATGGGGGTTGGTGAGTTGTACTGGAAGAACGGCCACTCAGTGTTGGAAGTATAGGGGGCACTCATAGGAAGCAGAGGGACGGAGGATAGTCTCGGGTACTGGAAGGATAGAGACCAGCCAGGGGAGTTGGAAGAATGGATGTTGATGAGTGGATGTAGAAAAATGGAAGCCAACCAGGGAGCTGATAGAGTCTTCTGAGTAGAGATGAAAGTGTGAAAAGTGAAGGCCAGTCAGTGGAGCTGGAAGGATGGAGCCTAGCCAGAAAAGCTGGAAGAGTGATAATCAGTAAGGGGAGATGGAAGTATAGAGGCCAGTCAGAGAAATTGGAAGGATGGAGGTTGGTTGGTAGATATAGAAATATAGAAGCCAACAATGGAGCTAAAAGAAATATAGTCTGGAGGGTAGAGTCAATGCCAGAGTCAAAGGCCAGTCAGTGGGGTTGAAAGGATGGAAGCCATTCAGAGATGCTGGAATGATGGTGGCTAGCCATAGGAACTGGAAGGATGGAGGCCAGTCAGACAAGACTGAAAAATGGAGGCCATTCAGAGATGCTGGATAGATAGAGGATTACCAGAGTACTAAAAGGATTAAGGCCAGTTAGCCGAACTGGAAGGGTGGGGGTTAGTGAGTTGTACTGGAAGGAGAGCCACTCAGAAGGGTTGGAAAGATATAGGGCATTCATAGGAAGCAGAAGGACGGAGGATAGTCTTGGGTACCAACCTGATGAAGACCAGACAGGGGGGTGGAAGAATGGATGTTGGTGAGTGGATGTAGAAAAATGGAAGCCAACCAGGGATAGAGAGTGGAGATAAAACTGTGAAGGCCAGTCAGTGGAGTTGGAAGGACAGAAGATCTTCAGTTGTGCTGGAAGGATAGAGGCTAGCCAGTAAATCTGAATGAATCAAGGTTAGTATGGATAAATTGGAAGGATAGAGGCCAGTCAGAGGAATTGGAAGCATGGAGTTTAGTCAATAGATGTAGAAAAATAGCAGACAACCATGAAGCAGAAGAAATCGAGTCTGGAGGGTAGAGTCAATGTCAGAGTCAAAGGCCAGTCAGTGGGGTTGGAAGGATGGAAGACGCTTTATGGTACTAGAGTGATGGTGGCCAGCCTTGAGGAACTGGAAGGATCGAGGCCAGCCGGAGGAGTTGGAAGGATAGGGGGCATTTATATGAGCAAGATGGAGGACAGACTTGGGTACTGGAAGGATGGAGACCAGTCAGTGGAGTTGGAAGGATGGATGTCGCTGAGTGAATGTAGAAAAATGGAAGCCAATCAGAGAGTGAGGTGAGGAGAGCTGAAAGCCAGTCAGTGGAGTTGGAATGATAAAGATGTTCAGTTGTGCTGGAAGAATGAAGGTTAGCCAGAAAAACTGAAAGGATGAAGGATAGAGGCCAGTCAGGGAATTTGGAAGGATGGAGGTTGGTGACTGGATGTAGAAAAATGGAAGCCATCAGTGGAGCTGAATAAATATAGTGTGGTCAGCAGAGTCAGTGTCAGAGGCCAATCAATGGAGTTGGAAGGTTGGAAGATGCTCAGTGGTACTGGAGTGATGGGGGCTAGCCAAAGGTACTGAAAGGATGGTAAGGGGAGTTGGATGGATGGATTGAGGTTGGTTTTAGAAAAATGGAGACCGACCAGGAAGCTAAAAATTCAAAGTCTGGTGAGTGGAGCTGAAATAATAAAGGGCAGTCAGTGGAGTTGGAAGAATGAAAGATGATCAGTGGTGCCTGAAGGACAAAGATGACCCAAAGATACCAAAAAATGGAGACTAGCCAGGGGAGGTGAAAGGATGGAGGTTGTTGGTTAGTTCTAGAAAGCCAATGCCAATCAGGAAGCTGAAGAGATAAAGTCTGGTGAGTGGAGCTGAAGAACAAGGGTCAGTCAGTTGAGTTGGAAGAATGGAAGATGATCAGTGGTGCCCAAAGGCTGAAGGCCAACCAAAGATACTAAAAGATTGGAGACTGGTAAGGGGAGGTGAAAGTATGGAGGTTGATGGTTGGTTCTAGAAAGGTAGAGGCCAATCAGGAAGCGGAGGGGATAAAGTCTGGTGAGTGGAGCTGAAGAACAAAGGCCAGTCAGTGAAGCTGGAAGAATAAAAGATGATCAGTGTTGTGGAAAGGATGATGAAGGCCACCCAAAGATACTGAAAGAATGGAGACTAGTAAGGGGAGGGGAAAAGATGGAGGTTGTTGGATGGCTCCAGAAAGGTAGAGACCAATCAGGAAGGTAGAGGCCAATCAGGAAGCTGAAGAGATAAAATCTGGTGAGTGGAGCTGAAGAACAAAGGCCAGTCAGTGGAGTTGGAAGAATGGAAGATGATCAGTGGTGCCCAAAGGCTGAAGGCCAACCAAAGATACTAAAAGATTGGAGACTGGTAAGGGGAGGTGAAAGTATGGAGGGTGTTGGTTGGTTCTAGAAAGGTAAAGGCCAATCAGGAAGCGGAAGGGATAAAGTCTGGTGAGTGGAGCTTAAGAACATGGGCCAGTCAGTGGAGTTGGAAGAATGGAAGATGATCAGTGGTGCCCAAAGGATGAAGGCCAACCAAAGATACTAAAAGATTGGAGACTGGTAAGGGGAGGTGAAAGTATGGAGGTTGTTGGTTGGTTCTAGAAAGGTAGAGGCCAATCAGGAAGCGGAGGGGATAAAGTCTGGTGAGTGGAGCTGAAGAACAAAGGCCAGTCAGTGGAGCTGGAAGAATAAAAGATGATCAGTGGTGTGGAAAGGATGATGAAGGCCACCCAAAGATACTGAAAGAATGGAGACTAGTAAGGGGAGGGGAAAAGATGGAGATTGTTGGTTGGCTCCAGAAAGGTAGAGACCAATCAGGAAGGTAGAGGCCAATCAGGAAGCTGAAGAGATAAAATCTGGTGAGTGGAGCTGAAGAACAAAGGCCAGTCAGTGGAGTTGGAAGAATGGAAGATGAACAGTGGTGCCCAAAGGATGAAGGCCAACCAAAGATACTAAAAGATAGGAGACTAGCTAAAGGAGGTGAAAGGGTGGAGGTTGTTGGTTGGTTCTAGAAAGGTAGAGGCCAATCAGGAATCTGAAGGGATAAAGTCTGGTGAGTGGAGCTGAAGAACAAAGGCCAGTCAGTGGAGATGGAAGAATAAAAGATGATCAGTGGTGTGGAAAGGATGATGAAGGCCACCCAAAGATACTGAAAGAATGGAGACTAGTAAGGGAAGAGGGGCGGATGGAGGTTGTTGGTTGGCTCCAGAAAGGTTGAGGCCAATCAGGAAGCTGAAGGGTTAAAGTCTGGTGAGTGGCGCTAAAACTGTGGAGACCAGTCAGAAGAGTTGGAAGGATGGAGGTTGTTGAGTGGTGAATTGGTGTAAATTTTACTCTAACAGGTCCGGCCCTTTACTGATCTCAAGCGATGAGTGGCCCTGGCTGATGGCCGTTACTTGGCACTTCTTTATTAATCCTTGCACAAAGCGTCAGCTCTGCAGCCAGCCAGGGGTGTAATAGCTCAAATGTGACATAATCCTTTATCTGATTGGAACAGAACTCACACGGCCTAATGCAGCACTTATACCGCAGTCCTGGCACCAACTCGGCACTTGGCTAATTCTCTGTTCTTCACATATCTCATGTTGGATCATCCTGAGCTTTGTGCTAAAACTCTCAGACGTCTTCTCCCTCCCCGTATATCTGACCCCATCAGTCATCGAAAACTAAACACAAATGTTCTTCTTGAGGCCAGGGGGTGAGGATTTGTACGAAACGCAAGGGTAAAGATTACATTAAAGATGGAAGTCAGAGGCGCTGCTGTGACATGTCCCCTTTGAATAAAACGAAGGTACACTCCTTTTCAGCTACAAAAACATTCAGATTTCTCTTCTTTGCAGCCATGGCAACTGTACTCTGCAGACAGGAGATTCTTGAATACTCCTCTCCGTGCTTTTGTAATTGACCCGGCAACAATACAAACAGGTCCCTAGTTTGTAATTCAGGTCATCGTGATTTATGACCACCCACTAATACTCACCTGCATCATGCTTCATCATGCGTCGCTCCATTCATCTCTTTAAGCCTTTGGAAATGCATAGCGCACCCCTAATCCCTGCACTCTGTACACAGCACACCCCTGAACTCTGCACTCTGTATGTAATGCACTCCTGAACCCTGCACTCTGTACATAGCACACCCCTGAACCCTGCACTCTGTACTTAACACACTCCTGAACCCTGCATTCTGTACGTAGTGCGCCCCTAAACCCTGCACTCTGTACATAGCGCACCCCTGAACCCTGCACTCTGTACTTAACACACTCCTGAACCCTGCATTCTGTACATAGTGCGCCCCTAAACCCTGCACTCTGTACATAGCACACCCCTAAACACTGCACCCTGTACATAACGCACTACCGAACCTTGCACTCTGTACATAGCACACCCCTAAAACCTGCACTCTGTACATAGCACACCCCTGAACTCTGTAGTCTGTATGTAACACACTCCTGAACCCTGCACTCTGTACATAGCACACCCCTGAACGCTGCACCCTGTACGTAACGCACTACCGAACCTTGCACTCTGTACGTAGCACACCCCTAAAACCTGCACTCTGTACATAGCACACCCCTGAACTCTTCATCCTGTGCGTAATGCACTACACTTGGTCTCTATCCCCCCCCCCCCTCATCCTCCCTCCCCCAGCTCTTCCGCTCCCGTTTGTCCCTCCCCCCCCCTTCCACGGATCCGTCCGCCTTGCCTAGGCCCCATCCCCTGCCCCTGTTTCCCCGTGCCGCCCCCTGTTTTTATTTCTCTTCTTCCCCCCTCCCCATCCCCCCCCCCCCTCCCCCCCCTCGCCCCCCGCCCCCCCTCTTTTGCCCCCCTGTGTTTTTTCTCTTTTTTCTTCGCCTCCCCTCCCTCTCCTTTTTCTCATTTAGTTCCATCGTTTTTCCCCCCCCCCCCCCCCTCGTGTGCTACTCACTCTGCCCCCCCTTCCCCCCCCCCCCCCCCGCCCCCCCCCAGCTCCTTCCCCCTTCGGGTTTATGGCTCCCCCCTTTTTCCGCCCTCTCCTTCTCCCCCTACCTTTGCCCCGATGTTGTTTTAGTTCTTCTTCCGCCCCTGGCTTTGCCCTTTTTTCTTTCTTCCTACCCTTTTCTTTCCTCTCCTCTCCCTTCCCCATTCCCCCCCCCCCCCCCGGGTGCCCCTTCCCTTTTGGGCCCCCCCTCCCTCCTCGCCCACCCGCCTCCCCTCCTGTCCTTTTCCCTCCAGTCCCGTTCCCGCTTTTCCCCCCCCCCCCTTCCTCGGTCGTCTCCCCCTATTGTCGTGCCCAGTCTCCCCTCTTTTCCTTCCGCCGTGCCCTGCTACCCTCCTCCCTCCCTTTCCCCACCCTTGTCCTTCGTCCCCCCCCCCTGGTCCCTTTTGTCCTCCGCCCCCCTCCATTCGTGCCCCCTTTTACCCACCCTCCCTTCTTTTCCTTTGTCCCGCCTTCCCCCGGGTGTTTCTGTAGCCCCCCTGTATTTCCCCCCCCCCCCTTCCCCCAGTCCCCCCCCCCCCCGCCCTTCCTCCCCTCCCCCTGTTCTCCCGGGTGCCTTTCACCCTGTCCCCGGTCATTCGCCTCCTTCTTTCCCCTTCTTTGGTCGGCACCCCCAGTGCCCCTATGTGCCCCCTCGCGAGCTCGTGCGGTTTTCCAACCTTTCCTCGTTTCCCGCCTCCTTTCCCCCCCTCCTTTCTTCATCCCCCCGCCTTTTTAGCCTTCCCTTTGGTTCCCCTCTGATTCTCCTAGCCCCCCTGCCTCCCTTGTCCCCCACTCCCCCCCCCCGTAGCCATTTTTTGTGTATTTCGTTTTTAAATCGTTGTCTTTTCTCGACCCCCTCCCCGTCCCTTCCCTCCGGTTTCTCTGTTACCCCGTTCCCGTCTTTCCCTGCCCCTTTTCCCTGCCCCCTTTTCCCCCCGCTTTCCTCCCCTCCTCTTTTCCTTTCTGGCCCCTCCCCGCCCTCCCCCCCCGTCCCCCCGGCACCCCCTGTTTTCCTTCCCCCGGACCCGTGTCCCTGTTTCGTCTTCTGAATCGCCCCCCCCCCCGTTTCCCCTTTTCCCCCTCTCGTGGCGTCTTCTTTCCTTTTCCTCCGTCCTCCGGCCCCGGTCCGCCCACCCCTCCCCCCCTTTCCTTCCCCTGCGTATTTTTTCCCTCCCCTGAGCCCTCCGCCTGTCCCCCCCTTGCGTTTTCCCCCCCCCCTCCCGCTCCACCCCCTGGGCCCCTCCCCCCTTTCTCTTAGCATTCTATGTTCCGCCCCCCCCCCCTCCCTTTCCCCTATCCGCCCCCCTCCCCTCCCCCTACCCTCTCGGCGGCTCTCGTATGCCTGTTTTCTTTTCGTTGTTCCCCCATTTCCCGCCCCCCCTCTCCACGTTTTTTTGCCCGCCTGCCTCCTCCTTTCCTTGGTCCCCCGGGGGCCCTGCCCCCATTTTCCTTTTACTCTTTGGCACCGCCCCCCCGGGTTCTCTGTCCCCCCCCGGCCTCCCTTCTCGCTTTGGTCTTCCCGTCCCCTCCGGGGTTCCGCTATCCGCCCGTCCCCCCTTTCTCCTGGGTTCCGTTTCCCTTCCATTTGCCCCGTTCTGCATTTTCTCACCCATTTTCCTTCCCCCCCTCTCCCCCTCCCCTTGTCCTGTCGCCTGTTCCCCCCCCCTCGTTTCCCCCGCCCCTTTTTCCTCTCCCCCCCTCTCCCCCTCCCCTTCCCGTTCCCCCTCCCCTCCCCTCTACCGAACCCTGCACTCTGTATGTAGCACACCCCTAAAACCTGCACTCTGTACATAGCACACCCCTGAACTCTGCACCCTGTACGTAACACACTCCTGAATCCTGCATTCTGTATGAAGCGAACTCCTGAACTCTGTACATTTTACACTCCTGAACTCTGCACTCTGTACATAGCGCACCCCTGAACTCTGCACTCTGTACATAATGCACTCCTGAACCCTTCACTCTGTACGTAGTGCACCCCCAAACCCTGCACTGTGTACATAGCACACCCCAGAACTCTGCACTCTGTACATAGCACACCCCTGAACTCTGCATTCTGTACATAGCACACTCCTGAACTCTGCACTCTGTACGTAACGCACTCCTGAACTCTGCACCCTGTACATAATGCACTCCTGAACTCTGCAGTCTGTACATATCGCACCCCTGATACAACCAGCCTTTTGAGGGTAACGATACCGCTGATGTGGCCTGCAATGCTCAAGCAGAAGCAGTGGATGCTCTTGTGTAGGTCAGTACCCTTTGATCTCTGCCCCCCCCCCGCCCCGAAACAGCCGATGCTCATATCCAGCACTAGAGGTGGCGTCAATAACGGGACAGACCCTCCACCATGCGCCACGATGCAGTGGCATGACATGCCACCATTCCCAGCAGTTGGGGCGGCGGCAGTCATGAGCGCTGCCAGGGAGATTTGGATGCGGTAGGCAACAGATGTCCTGACAGGTCCCCATTCCGAAAAGGAAAAATCAGTTTGAAAGGCATTCCCAATAAGGAGCGAGAAAGTTCATTTAACTCAGTCGCCTCTGACCAGATGGAGTTACCATGGGAACTGCCTCAAAGACCAGCACTCATCTAATTAAGATCCCCCAGAGGAATAAGGACACAGCCTTCCTTCGTGAACCTTTTCCGCCAGGCGGCAGGAGGGACCGCAGGGCAGCTGATGGCGGAGGAAACATCAACCAAAGAACCTTTTTCATTCTCCTTCAAAGAAGAATAAAACGATAAACATTATTCTGTAGGCATTGTTATAAAGTAACATTTTTTTTGTGTTACGATCTGATTTAAAGGATTCTGACCGCTTTCTCTGTTCCATGTGGTCAGACTCAGCTTGGCATTGACAACGCTGAACTGATAAGACCACTTCCTGGTCTTCTGATCATGTGAGGTCATCACCTCTCCTATCTGAAGTCTCACTCGAGTGGAAAAAGGTGAAAAAACGGAAGTGAAGTCTTCCTTCTGCCAATTCCAGAATGTACTTTTCACAGGGGATGCGGATCATATGTGGACCAGACAGGGGCAAGGGTAATCCGATATGTAGGTATGTTTAAGTGAACCCGTCATACACCCATGGACCCAGGCGGCACTTTGAGAGGGGCGGCAAATTGACTCCTAATCCCTACATTTTGAGGGCAACGCATCCCTGATCCCTGCATTCTGAGGGCAACTCACTCCTGATCCCTACATTCTGACTGCAATGCACTCCTGATCCCTGCATTCTGAGTGCAATGCACTCTCTACATTCAGAGCGCAATCCACTCCCTACATTTGGAGTGCAACGCACTCCTGATCCCTGCATTCTGAGCGCAACGCACTCCTGATCCCTACATTCTGAGTGCAACGCACTCCTGATCCCTGTATTCTGAGTGCAACGTACTTCTGATCCCTGCATTCTGAGTGCAACGCACTGCTGTTCCCTACATTCTGAGCACAACGCACTCCTGATCCCTGCATTCTGAGTGCAACGCACTCTTGGTCCCTACATTCTGAGCACAACGCACTCCTGATCTCTGCATTCTGAATGCAATGCACTCCTGATCCCTGCATTCTGAGTGCCATGCACTCCTGATCTCTGCATTCTGAGTGCAACGCACTGCTGACCCCTACATTCAGAGCGCAACGCACTACTATACATTCTGAGGGCAATGCACTCCTGATCACTGCATTCTGAGCGCAACACACTGCTGATCCCTACATTCTGAGCACAATGCACTTCTGATCCCTGCATTCTGAGTGCAATGCACTCCGGATCCCTGCATTCTGAGCGCAACACACTGCTGATCCCTACATTCTGAGCACAAAGCACTTCTGATCCCTGCATTCTGAGTGCAATGCACTCCAGATCCCTGCATTCTGAGTGCAACGCACCCCAGATCCCTGCATTCTGAGTGCAATGCACTCCTGATCCCTGCATTCTGAGTGCAACGCACTCCTGATCCTTACATTCTGAGCGCAACGCACTCTGATCCCTGCATTCTGAGCGCAACGCACTCCTGATCCCTGCATTCTGAGCGCAACGCACTCCTGATCCCTGCATTCTGAGCGCAATGCACTCCTGATCCCTGCATTCTGAGCGCAATGCACTCCTGATCCCTGCATTCTGAGCGCAACTCACTCCTGATCCCTGCATTCTGAGTGCAACGCACGCCTGATCCCTGCATTCTGAGCGCAATGCACCCCTGATCCCTGCATTCTGAGCACAACGCACGCCTGATCCCTACAATCTGAGTGCAATGCACTCCGGATCCCTGCATTCTGAGTGCCACGCACTCCTGATCCCTGCATTCTAAGTGCAATGCACTCCGGAACCCTGCATTCTGAGCTCAACGCACTCCTGATCCCTGCATTCTGAGCACAACACACTCCTGATCCCTACATTCTTAGTGCAACACACTCCTGATATCTGCATTCTGAGTGCAACGCACTCCAGATCCCTGCATTCTAAATGCAACGCACTCCTGATCCCTGCATTCTGAGTGCAACGCACTCCTGATCCCTGCATTCTGAGTGCAACGCACTCCTGATCCCTGCATTCTAAATGCAACGCACTCCTGATCCCTGCATTCTGAGTGCAACGCACTCCTGATCCCTGCATTCTGAATGCAATGCATATGCTAGTAATTGGGCATACAATGGTTATAGGGGTCCTGCCCTAGGGGATATGTATCAATAAAAAAAAAGTTTGTGAAAAAAATGTCCTTGGGACACAGCTAGTCACAGATCGGGGTAAAGAGCCAGTGCTGCCAATCAGTGCCCATCAGCACTCCGAATTAGTGCCTCCCAATCATTGCCGCCTATCAGCACCCATCAGTGATGCCTATCAGTGCCCATCAGCACTCCAAATCAGTGCTGCCTATCAGTGCCCTTCAGTGCCACCTATCAGTGCCCATCAGTGCTGCCAATCAGTGCCCATCAGTGCTGCCAATCTGTGCCTCCTTATCAGTGCCGCCTATTAGTGCCCATCAGTGCCACCTCTCAGTGCCCTTCAGTGCCGCCTCTCAGTGCCCATCAGCGCTGCCAATCAGTGCCTCCTCATCAGTGCCTCCTATCAGTGTCCATCAGTGCTGTCTATTAGTGCCCATCAGTGCCATCTATCAGTGCCCATCATTACTGCCTATTAGTGCCCATCAGTGCCATCTATTAGTGCCCATCAGTGCTGCCAATCTGTGCCTCCTCATCAGTGCCGCCTATTAGTGCCCATCAGCGCTGCCAATCAATGCCTCCTCATCAGTGCTTATCAGTGCTGCCTATTAGTGCCCATCAGTGCTGCCAATCTGTACCTCCTCATCAGTGCTGCCTATTAGTGCCCATCAGTGCCGCCTATCAGTGCCCTTCAGTGCCGCCTCTCAGTGCCCATCAGCACTGTCAACCAGTTCCCTTCAGTGCTGCCTATTAGTGCTCATCAGTGCAGCTTCTTCAATGCCTCCTCATCAGTGCCCATCAGTGCCAACTCATCCTCTGCCCTGCTGACCCCATACTGTGTGTGGCCCTTGGACGAATCACGTCTCAGGGTCTGAAGAGGACCCCCTCACTGTGAACGGCTGCAGCTTCCTCATCAGATCCCGAGACAAGAACATATACCACAGCTGGGGGGGGGGGGGGCAAATTTAGATAACTGTTGCTGCTCTATAAATCCTGTATAATAATAATAATAATCTAGGTTGCTGTTGTAGGAATCTCTCTTTCTATGGGACTCTGATGAGGTCGGGAAGAACTGGCGATATGGGAAGGTGCCAAGTTTGGTTAGTTAACATTCTGGATGCTGCTTTGTGCACTAAGTGTAGGCGGCACGAGATACTCTCTGGGAGAACCAAGCAGAGTGCACCACGATAGACCAGCTGTGAGACCGCCGGAGTCCTAATTAGGGTGGCCAGTTATTCTGATAACGTTTTAAAGGGTCCCCCAAAAACTAATAGTAATTCAAGGTGTGGTGGATGCTGAAGAGTTAAACCCCCTGAGAGTGTGTTCTTCCTATAGGGTAAAATATTGGTAAGAATTTGCACTCTTGTGTTCATTTAGAGGCTTCCCACCATCCCTGTGCTGAGTTCCCGGGTCTGTACACCCGCTGTGCCCATTATGAGGGGTTCTCACCATCCCTGTGCTGAGTTCCCGGGTCTGTACACCCGCTGTGCCCATTATGAGGGGTTCCCACCATCCCTGTGCTGAGTTCCCGGGTCTGTACACCCGCTGTGCCCATTATGAGGGGTTCTCACCATCCCTGTGCTGAGTTCCCGGGTCTGTACACCCGCTGTGCCCATTATGAGGGGTTCTCACCATCCCTCTCACCATCCCTGTGCTGAGTTCCCGAGTCTGTACACCCGCTGTGCCCATTATGAGGAGTTCCCACCATCCCTGTGCTGAGTTCCCGGGTCTGTACACCCGCTGTGCCCATTATGAGGGGTTCCCACCATCCCTGTGCTGAGTTCCCATGTCTGTACACCCGCTGTGCCCATTATGAGGGGTTCCCACCATCCTTGTGCTGAGTTCCCATGTCTGTACACCCGCTGTGCCCATTATGAGGGGTTCCCACCATCCCTGTGCTGAGTTCCCATGTCTGTACACCCGCTGTGCCCATTATGAGGGGTTCCCACCATCCTTGTGCTGAGTTCCCATGTCTGTACACCCGCTGTGCCCATTATGAGGGGTTCCCACCATCCCTGTGCTGAGTTCCCGGGTCTGTACACACGCTGTGCCCATTATGAGGGGTTCCCACCATCCCTGTGCTGAGTTCCCGGGTCTGTACACCCGCTGTGCCCATTATGAGGAGTTCCCACCATCCCTGTGCTGAGTTCCCGGGTCTGTACACCCGCTGTGCCCATTATGAGAGGTAGGTTACCACCACCCCTGTGCTGAGTTCCCGGGTCTGTACGCCCGCTGTGCCCATTATGAGGAGTTCCCACCATCCCTGTGCCGAGTTCCCGGGTCTGTACACCCGCTGTGCCCATTATGAGGGGTTCCCACCATCCCTGTGCTGAGTTCCCAAGTCTGTACACCCGCTGTGCCCATTATGAGGGGTTCCCACCATCTCTGTGCCCAGTTCTCAGGTCTGTACACCCGCTGTGCCCATTATGAGGAAGAAGAAGAAGAAGAAGCAGCACAGTGATGAACTCACCTTTTTGTCACTCTCCTCTCTCCTCCTCTCAGCATCCTCTTTGTCAACACATGAACCGATTGGCTTCTTGTGCTGCTTCTCCCTCCCCTAGTCTGAGCTCTACTGTACAGAGGATTGAAGGAGTTCAGCTTTAAGGGTAAATGGGGCCCTCACATCTCCTGGCAGATTGCTTGTCTCAAAAAAAAAAAAAAAAACACAAACAAAAAAGATCAGATTTGGTCTCTGTGTTCGGCTGGAGGGGCACCGCAGGCGACATTGCTTTCCTGAGCAGCGAACAATCCATTTAAGAAATGACTCGCTTCCAGCCTCACATCCCCCCAAAATGATTTACGGCTCTTTTCTGCTCGCTAAGTCAGCATTTACAGCGGCGAAAAAACACATCACATAAAACGTATCAGAATTATCTAAAAGCAAATAAAAAGATCCATCTCATTTATTATCACTAATTGATCAGAGCGAATAAACGGGACCGGAGCGATCGAGGTGGAATAGAAGCCCCTGGACTGGGGGGGCTCCGCCGTCCTCCCGGCCTCAGAGAGATCAAAATTGGACGAATTTCTATTTTCGGAAGGTGAGCGGAACGGACGAGCTGGACGGAGGTTGGCTGGAGGATGACTTTTTATTCTGAGTGATATTTGCTTTAGAAGATACAAATTACACATCAGAAAGGTTACAAAGAAAAGTCGGCAAATATCATCTCCTCAAAGGTTCCGCCAAATTGCGGTCCAGAGGCCAATCAAAACCCACCGGGACATTTCTGGCAGATTTTGGGCGACCAAAAAAAAATCCTTCCAGACCCCAGAGAGGCCCTCTTCAGCTGTGGCCCTTGACATCTCCAAGGGGCCACGCATAGTATTTTGTATATGTAATGCTACAGAAACAGAGACTGGATACATGCTACAGGTGTGTCTGGAGACTTGGGACATGCTACAGGTGTGTCTGGAGACTGGGGACATGCTACAGGTGTGTCTGGAGACTGGGGACATGCTACAGGTGTGTCTGGAGACTGGGGACATGCTACAGGTGTGTCTGGAGACTGGGGACATGCTACAGGTGTGTCTGGAGACTGGGGACATGCTACAGGTGTGTCTGGAAACTGGGAACATGCTACAGGTGTGTCTGGAGACTGGGGACATGCTACAGGTGTGTCTGGAGACTGGGGACATGCTACAGGTGTGTCTGGAGACTGGGGACATGCTACAGGTGTGTCTGGAAACTGGGAACATGCTACAGGTGTGTCTGGAGACTGGGAACACGCTACAGGTGTGTCTGGAGACTGGGAACATGCTACAGGTGTGTCTGGAGACTGGGAACACGCTACAGGTGTGTCTGGAGACTGGGGACATGCTACAGGTGTGTCTGGAGACTGGGAACACGCTACAGGTGTGTCTGGAGACTGGGGACATGCTACAGGTGTGTCTGGAGACTGTGGACATTCTACAGGTGTGTCTGGAGACTTGGGACATGCTACAGGTGTGTCTGGAGACTGGGGACATGCTATAGGTGTGTCTGGAGACTGGGGACATGCTACAGGTGTGTCTGGAGACTGGGGACATGCTATAGGTGTGTCTGGAGACTGGGGACATGCTACAGGTGTGTCTGGAGACTGGGGACATGCTACAGGTGTGTCTGGAGACTGGATACATGCTACAGGTGTGTCTGGAGACTGGATACATGCTACAGGTGTGTCTGGAGACATGCTACAGATGTGTCTTGAGAAAGGAGACATGCTGTGTCTGGAGGAGACTGAGGACATGCTACAGGTATGTATGGAGACTGAGGACATGCTACAGGTGTGTCTGGAGACTGTAGACATGCTATGGGTGTGTCTGGAGACTGGAGACCTGGTACAGGTAAGTATGGAGAATGAGGACATGCTACAGGTGTGTCTGGACACTGGGGACATGTTATGAGTGTGCCCGGAGACTCAAAATATCTTAAACGTGTGTCTGGAGACTGGAGACATGCTACATGTGTGTCTGGAGACTGAGGGCATGCTACAGGTATGTCTAGAGACTGATGGCATGCTACATGTGTGTCTATTGCCTGGGGACACACTACAGGTGTATATGGAGACTGAGGGCATGCTACAGGTATGTCTGCAGACTGGTGGCATTCTACATGTGTGTCTATGGACTAGGGACACACTAAAGGTGTGTATGGAGACTGAGGGCATGCTACAGGTATGTCTGGGAACATGCTACAGGTGTGTCTGGAGACTGGGGACATGCTACAGATGTGTCTGGAGCCTGGAGACAATGCTACATATGTGTCTGGAGACTGTGGACATGCTACATATGTGTCTGGAGACTGTGGACATGCTACATATGTGTCTGGAGACTGAGGACATGCTACAGATGTGTCTGGTTAGCGATCACTGCCATTACAAACCTTTTACAAATCAATGGTTCCACACCCGGTACTGGTTGATGGAGACCAAAAGGCTGGACAAGAAGCACCTAAGGGCTCCTATTGCCCTTGGCCCCAGGTTGGGTGCCAAAGCTGTACTTTATTTGTTGTAAGAGGTTTTTTTCATATATATATATATATATATATATATATATATATATATATATATATAAGATTTTAGTTGTGACAATACTACCTTGTTCTGTATACAGGTGATGTCTCTTGGTTTCGGTACAGTTGTTTGGATTAAAGGTTTGGCACATTTTTTATGGTCACAATAATGGCTTGCCAAGTGCTCCCTAAATCCAGCCTAGGCCCTTGAAATCCACATACAGGAAGGCTGATTGGTGGAAAAGCAAGTGATGAGAACCTACAGGCCCACCCAAAAGCACCATCAAAAGCCTGCTGAGCCTTCAAAGGATTATATATAACTTATATTAGAGGTGCATTGAGTGGGTTAATTGACAGTTAAAGCATTTCCTCAACAGCATTCAAAGTTCAGAGGTTGTCTGATATTATCCTTTAAAATTGCCAGGATATGTAAAGAGATTTCCTTGGAAGGAACAAATGTCTAAAGCTGGTCTCTCCAGCTGGAAATGATAATCACTGTGTATTAGGCTAGAGAACAACTGCTGCCTTGTCAGCATTATATCGAGGCATATAGAAGTCTACCCTTGCTATGACACTGACCGTACTCCTTCCGCCTCTCATGCAAACACATGCACCAAGCTGAACCTAGAGCCAGGCCGAGGGGTAAGCAGAAGAGGTGGCCACCTTGGATGCTTCAACAGAACGGGAAAGACACCCAAAAAGAGCAGGATTTGGAAACTGCGCTCCTGAAGTAGTCCACAGCTCATGAAGGAGGTTCACTTTGGCCTTGAGTGCTAAAGGACCTTGTCCAAGCTCTGCCTGAACCCTCCTGTCTTCCTTTCTTCACAGCTGTCCCTCTTTCATGTAGAGATCTGAAGAAATAAATAAAGTTCTTCACTGTACTTTCCTCTCCTGTACCAAAACCATTAGGATCCCATAGTACCCATTTTACTAGATGTCAGAGTTGGCATGACTAGAACCTGGCAACGTGAAAAGATCTGTTTCAGTTTATATATTGAATCAGTTAGATCTTGTACATAAAAAGTCTTATAGTTTTCACCAATGGACCTCATGTGGACCCCATTAAGGACCCAAAAAGGAATCCCTTTGGCAAATCGTTTCTTATAAAGCTAGTCTACTCAAAGCTTCCTTAATTATTACAATAAACAAACTTCATATTAAAAATTACCGATAAGCAAATTGCTAAGTGATCCACTTATCATGGCAAATTATTATCTGTGGGCCACTGGCTAAAGGTGAACCTGTAATGGGGTCTCCTGGACCCCTTACTGGTCCAAGTTCTGTGTTGAATGCTCCAATGTGGAGGATCCATCCTTCTCTTGCCCACCCACACTGACCTTAGCTGATCTCCCGGTCAGCATGTGATTGGCCCATGCGCCATACCATCATTATATAAAATAATCACCTAGTGGTTCATTCACATACTGACCTCTAGTCATATGTGAAGGACTGGCCTATAGGAGGGACAATTCATTTACACTTTCTACACTTGAAGGAATTGTTAAAGGGTTCCAAAGGACCCTCTTACCAGTCCACCATATCAACAAAATCCCATTTTATGTCCGAAATTGGAAAACAAATATTCAAATTTTGCTTTGAAAATTGTGACAAATCTTCTCCAGTGTGTGACAGCAACAATTATTTACAGGACATACAAATCAGAGCAATAAAAATCCAGTCCAGGGGCTTGGTTGGAGACCCTCTAGAACAGCCATTCTAAACCAGGGTTCTGTGAAAGGTAGGTAGAGGTACCCAGAGGCAGCAGCCCAGGCCTCAAAAGGGCTCGCTATTACCTTCTTTCAAGTTGGGCACAAATCATTGGAAGAGAATTCTTCCTACTCGCCCACTTCATCACCCACCCATGACCAGTGACTGATCCAGTCAGTCCAGCATGGTCTCCAACCCTAACGAGCCACCAACCAGGGTTCTGTGGAAAGTAGGTAGAGGTACCCAGAGGGAGCAGCCCAGGCCCCAAAAGGGCTCACCGCTACCTTCTTTCAAGTTGGGTATAAATCATTGAAAGGGTATTTTTCCTACTCGCCCACTTTATCACCCACCCACGACGAGCGACTGATCCAGTCAGTTCAGCATGGCCTCCAACCCTAACAAGCTACCAACACGGGTTCTGTGGAACCCTTGGATTCCTTCTGAAGTGGCTAAGGGTTCCTTGACCTGTGGTTGATTCACCTGCCATCTGATGGCATCTTCCAACTCAGTCACTTTATCACAGACCCACGACCAGTGACTGATTCAGCCAGTCCATTGTGGTCTCCAACCATAACAAGCTACCAACCAGTGTTCTGTGAAAAGTAGGTAGAGGTACCCAGAGACAGCAGCCCATTCACCGTCACCTTCTTTCAAGTTGGGCGCAAAACATTGGAAGGGAATTCTTCCTAATTGCCCACTTTATCAACCACCCACGACCAGTGACTGATCCAGTGTGTCCAGCGTGGTCTCCAACCCTATCAAGCTACCAACCAGGGATCTGTGGGATCCTAGGATTCCTCCAGAGGTGGCTAGAGGTTCCTTGAGCTGTGGCTGACTGACTTTCCATCCGATGGTGTCTTCATAGATCCAGGTCCATCACCACTTGGCGAAGCCAGTAGCATGACACCAATGGGTTTTACAGTGTTTGTAAACATGGCATTCCAACTATCAATGTAAGGGGGCATTATTCTCACCCAGGGTTCTGTGGAACACTAGGATTCCTCCAGAGGTGGTTAGGGGTTCCTTGAGCTGTGGCTGACTGACCTTCCATCTGATGGTGTCTTAATAGTTTCAGGTCCCTCTCCACTTGGCGAAGCTATTAGCTTGACACCAATGAGTTTTATAGCTTCTGTAAGGGTGGTATTCTAACCATCACTGTAAGGGGGAATTATTTCCAATGGCCACCAAAGTAAGGGCAATTTTTCCTAATTCCCCCGCCCCCAATGGACGAATCTTAGCAGGGGTTCCCTGGGAAGTGAAAATTATTTCAAGGGTTCAACTTGGGTAAAAAGAAAAGGCTGCCCTAGGATGTCCTTTAACAGTCTTCTTTGTCGAATGTCAAGACTGAGATCTTTGAGATGACTTTCAACTCCAGAGTTGTCCTCAAAGTAACGAAAGTAAAGAAAAGTGGGAAATATTGATCTATTTGGTCATGATTTATAAATGAATACTCAGATCTTTAAGGTGGCATCTGTGAAGCATTGCCCTATATGGGCTAATATGGGCTAATGATGACAATACCATTTATAGGGGCCGGCGCTTCATGCGCCAAGAATCTTCCACCCATTGGGGTAGAGGAAGGGCCTGCTGACCATATTCTTTATTTTTTAAACAGTAAAAAGTCATTGCCCTAAAACATTTCTGGACATTAAATTTATTTCCGTTCATTAAACGATAACCCGGGTACAATGCAAACTGCAGATCTGGTGTGAATCCGCCCCAACCCGCTTCTCGGCTGTGCGCATCGTCGCAGGGCACCAGAATTCACAGGTCCTCTACTGAAGCGGCTCGGAGTCCTATTGAAAAAGGAGAATGCCGGGAACAATATATAAAGTAGGTAATTTTCCTTTCCGTGATTACACCTACGCCGCATTATACAGGACGCAGCGGCAGATTGGGAAATCCTGCTCCCCCCCCACCTCCATTCCTAGCCGTACAGTACGAGGAATCCGATCTCTGCAGGCCGTCTTTGTCCTGGCAGAGCGTTCAGAACAATCTCATACTAGAATTAGACAGAAGGCGTTTGATAGAAAAGCCTTTTATACAGAACAGCGGTGTTGTGCGGGAGGGTGGGCGTGCGCCGCGTGCCACTGAACATGCCTGTTCTGTTTTGTAAAAAATGAAAAAATTAAAAATAAAAAACAGATCTGAAAACTCCTAGGATACCGAGGCAGCGCAAGGCCAGGCCAATGTATGCTTGTGCTGGCTTATTTGATTTTTCAGTCTTTTCACCCCCACAATGGTTACATATGCCCTCAGTAGTTTGTGTCTCTGCCCCTCCCACAATGATGGGATTTCCTGCAGTAGTTTGTGTCTCTGCCCCTCCCATAATGGTGAGATTTTCCTGCAGCAGTTTGTGTCTCTGCCCCTCCCACAATTAAGGGATTTCTCTTCAGTAGTTTGTCTCTGCCCTCCCACAACGCTGAGATTTCTCTTCAGTAGTTTGTGTCTCTGCCCCTCCCACAACGCTGAGATTTCTCTTCAGTAGTTTGTGTCTCTGCCCCTCCCACAATGGTGAGATTTCTCTTCAGTAGTTTGTGTCTCTGCCCCTCCCACAATGGTGAGATTTCTCTTCAGTAGTTTGTGTCTCTGCCCCTCCCACAATGGCGAGATTTCCCCCCAGTACTTTGTGTCTCTGCCCCTCCCACAATGGCGAGATTTCCCCCCAGTACTTTGTGTCTCTGCCCCTCCCACAGGAGATTTCCCTCCAGTAGTTTGTGTCTCTGCCCCTCCCACAATGTACTTTGTGTCTCTGCCCCTCCCACAATGGCGAGATTTCCCCCCAGTACTTTGTGTCTCTGCCCCTCCCACAATGGGGAGATTTCCCTCCAGTAGTTTGTGTCTCTGCCCCTCCCACAATGGCGAGATTTCCCCCCAGTACTTTGTGTCTCTGCCCCTCCCACAATGGGGAGATTTCCCGCCAGTAGTTTGTATCCCTGTGTAAAGTTTTAGCAATGATAACGAGTCAGACTCTTTAGTAATAGACAGTCCAATGGTGTTTCCCTTTAAGGTTCCAGCTATGTATATTGGTCCCAGGACGCCATGTATTTTTGGACACAGTTCAATCATCCATGAGTCATGCGGCCCCCCCTTCCAATCATCTTAATGCAACCCCTGACATGACGCGGACTGCGGGCTTTACGGTCTGTTTATAGAAGGAGGAGATTTGTCCCAACAGCCACACTAATATCTTCCTGGCTCAGGATACACCGGAAACCCGCCCAGCTCAGGATACACCAGAGACCCCCCCGGCTCAGGGTACACCAGAGACCCCCCCCCCCGGCTCAGGATACACCGGAGGCCCTCCCGGCTCAGGATACACTGGAGACCCTCCTGGCTCAGGAAACACAGGAGACCCTCCGGCTCAGGATACACCGGAGACCCTTCCGGCTCAGGATACACCGGAGACCCTCCCGGCTCAGGATACACCGGAGACCCTCTTGGCTCAGGATACACCGGAGACCCTCCCGGCTCAGGATACACCGGAGGCCCTCCCGGCTCAGGACACACCGGAGACCCTCCCGGCTCAGGATACACCGGAGACCCTCCTGGCTCAGGAAACATAGGAGACCCTCCGGCTCAGGATACACCAGAGACCCTTCCGGCTCAGGATACACCAGAGACCCTTCCGGCTCAGGATACACCGGAGACCCCCCCGGCTCAGGATACACCGGAGACCCTCCCGGCTCAGGATACACCGGAGACCCCCCCTGCTCAGGATACACCGGAGAGCCTCCGGCTCAGGATACACCGGAGACCCTCCAGGCTCAGGATACACCGGAGACCCTCCCGGCTCAGGATACACCGGAGACCCTCCCGGCTCAGGATACACCAGAGACCCTCCCAGCTCAGGATATACCAGAGACCCTCCCGGCTCAGGAAACACCGGAGACCCTCCTTGTTCAGGATACACCGGAGACCCTCCCAGCTCAGGATACACCAGAGACCCTCTCGGCTCAGGATATACCAGAGACCCTCCCGGCTCAGGATACACCGGAGACCCTCCCGGCTCAGGATACACCGGAGACCCTCTTGGATCAGGATACACCGGAGACCCTCCCAACTCAGGATACACCGGAGACCTTCCCGGCTCAGGATACACCAGAGACCCTCCCGGCTCAGGATACACCGGAGACCTTCCCATCTCAGGATATACCAGAAACCCTCCCGGCTCAGGATACACCGGAGACCATCCCGGCTCAGGATACACCGGAGACCCTCCTAACTCAGGATACACCGGAGACCCTCCCAGCCAGGATACACCGGAGACCCTCTTGACTCAGGAAACACCGGAGACCCTCCCGGCTCAGGATACACCAGAGACCCTACTGGCTCAGGATATACCAGAGACCCTCCCAGCTCAGGGTACACCGGAGACCCTACTGGCTCAGAATACACTGTAGACCCTCCCGGCTCAGAGTACACCGGAGACCCTCTTGGCTCAGGATACACCGGAGACCCTCTTGGCTCAGGATACACCGGAGACCCTCCTGGCTCAGGATACACCGGAGACCCTCTTGGCTCAGGATACACCGGAGACCCTCCTGGCTCAGGATACACCGGAGACCATCACGGCTCAGGATACACCAGAGACCATCACGGCTCAGGATACACCGGAGACCCTCTTGGCTCAGGATACACCGGAGACCATCTCGGCTCAGGATACACCGGAGACCCTCTTGGCTCAGGATACACTGGAGACCATCCCGGCTCAGGATATACCAGAAAGAGACCCCCCCTGCTCAGGATACACCAGATACACCAGACACCTTCCCGGCTCAGGATATACCAGAGACCCTCCCGGCTCAGGATACACCGGAGACCATCCCATCTCAGGATACACCGGAGACATTCCCGGCTCAGGCTACACCGGAGACCCTCCTGGCTCAGGATACACCGGAGACCCTCTTGGCTCATGATACACCGGTGACCCTCCTTGTTCAGGATACCCCGGAGACCCTCATGGCTCAGGATACACCAGAGACCATCCCGGCTCAGGATATACCAGAAAGAGACCCTCCCGGCTCAGGATACATCGGAGACATTCCCAGCTCAGGCTACATTGAAGACCCTCCCGGCTCAGGATACACCGGAGACCCTCATGGCTCAGGATACCCCGGAGACCCTTATGGCTTACCCAAAATCCTCCCCTACCCTGGGATCTCATTGCGGGCGCATTCATTCTCGGGCGGTTAGCATGTGCCGGGTCTCTCTGTGTACCGCCAGCTCGTGCCAGACATCCTGTACCCATCCTGTGCCTTTACACCCGCAGAGTCTCCCCTACCCAACGTTCTTGGCACAAAGCGGCACTTCAAACTGAATTTCTATTTATAAGTTGGCGCTTCGCCTTAACAGAGCGGTTAGGAGATGCGAAACGCACCATCTGGTGGTTTCTTACTGACCTGCCGAGTCTTCCGGCACGTTCCCTGCTGACCTTTCGATTTGGATTCAAGCAACGCATTTCATTTTATCTGTTGCTCATTTTATGGCGCCTTTCACATGGCGGACGCTGCTGACTTCCGATCGTTGGCAGAATGCTTCATTCAAATCTATGCGACTTAAAAAAAGGTTCCTGCACTACTTTTGATGCAACTTTCAAGTGTCTTGAGTGCCATAGACTGCAATGTAAAGTCTCAAAAGTCCCATAAAGGTCGGTCCTTGTTATACATGCAACAGTTATCCATTATCATTGGTAAAAGTGGCATCCAAGTCTCACCCTTCCTAAGTTGCATCAAAGTCGCACTAAAAATTGCAATACTTTGGAGTCGCCCTAGTGTGAATAGAGCCCAAGGCTTCACATAAAGTCGCATGATAAGCCAAAGCCTATTTATTTCAATGGAAGCTGTTCAAGTCTATGCCACTTAACCACTTCAATACCGGGCGCTTTCACCCCTTCCTGCCCAGGCCAATTTTTTTAAGCTGGCAGGGCTGTCACACTCAATGATAATGGGTCCTACCACACTGTACCCAACTGACATCTTTATCATTTTTTTGAGATATATAGAGCTTTCTTTAGGTGGGATTTTATCACCGCTGGTTTATTTAATTTTTTTGCTAAACAAATGAAAAAAGGCAAAATAAATTGTATTTTTTTAAAGGTTTTCCTAATTTCTGTTACACAATTTAGAAAATAAGTAATTTTACTGCTTCACTGATGTGCGCTGATGAGGCGGCACTGATAGGCAGCACTGATGAGGAGACACTCATTTTCAGCACTGATCAGCACTGATAGGTGGCACTGATGGGCACTGATAGGCACTGATGATTGGCACTGATGGGCACTGATAGGTGGCACTGGTGGGCACTGATAGGCACTGATAGGGGGCACTAATAAGTGGCACTGATATGCAGCACTGATGGGCACTGATATGCAGCACTGATTGGCACTAATATGCAGCACTGATGGGCACTAATAGGTAGCCCTGATATGCAGCACTGATGGGCACTGATAGGTGGCACTGATATGCAGCACTGATGGGCATTAATAGGTGGCACTGAATTGCAGCACTGATGGGCACTGATAGGGCACTGATAGGTGGCACTGATGGGCACTAATAAGTAGCCCTGATATGCAGCACTGATGGGCATTAATAGGTGGCACTGATAGCAGCACTGATGGGCACTGATAGGCGGCACTGATATGCAGTACTGATGGGCACTAATAGGAAGCACTGATCGGCACTGATTTGCAGAACTGATGGGCACTGATAGGCAGCACTGATGGGCATTGATATGCAGCACTGATCGGCACTGATAGGCAGCACTGATGGGCGCTCATAGGCAGCACTGATGGGCACTGATAGGTGACACTAATAGGGGGCACTGATATGCAGCACTTATGGGCACTAATAGGCGGCACTAATGGGCACTGATAGGCGGCACTGATATGCAGCACTGATGGGCACTGATAGGTGGCACTGATATGCAGCACTGATGGGCACTGATAGGCAGCACTGATGGGCACTGATCGGCACTAATAGGCGGCACTGATGGGTACTGATAGGTGGCACTGATATGCAGCACTGATGGGCACTGATAGGTGCACTGATGGGCACTGATAGGCGGCACTGATAGCAGCACTGATGGGCACTGATAGGCGGCACTGATATGCAGCACTGATGGGCACTGATAGGTGGCACTGATAGGCAGCACTGATGGACACTAATATGCAGCACTGATGGGCACTGATATGCAGCACTGATGCAGCACTGATAGGCGGCACTGATAGGCAGCACTGATGGCACTGATAGGTGGCCCTGATGGGCACTAATAGGCAGCACTGATATGCAGCACTTGCGGCACTAATAGGCAGCACTGATGGGCAGCACTGATATGCAGCACTAAGGGGCACTGATAGGTGACACTGAGGGGCACTGATAGGCAGCACTGAGGGGCACTGATAGGCGACACTGATATGCAGCGCTAATGGGCACTAATAGGAGGTACTGATATACAGCACTGATAAGGAGGCACTGACAGGCATCACTGATTGGCATCACTGATGGGACTGCACTCATAATCAATGCACTGATTATCAGCAGACCCCCCCCCCCCTCATGAAAGCTGCTCATCTCTCCTCCCCCCGCTGTCAGTGTGATTAGAGGAATGCCGATAACCTATTCCTATTTACACTGCATTGAAGTAGTGCAGAAACCTGTTTTAACACCTTCCCGCCCGGCCTATAGCAAAAAATACGGCCGGGCCGGAAGGTGTTAAAAAAGGTTCCTGCACTACTTTGATTCGACTTGAGTGCCATAAACTGCAATGTAAACTCTCAAAAGTCGCCCGTAAGTCGCATCTTCAAATTATCCATGTGACAGTTGGTGCATCAGGCAAAGCCAAAAGTCTTCAGCCAAAGTCGCACCCATCCAAAGTTTCATCAAAGTCGCAATGTAATGTGGCGATGGAAATCGCAACGACTTTGGAGTCGCACGAGTGTGAACTGAGCCCAAAGCTAATCTTTTTCACAGAAAATAAATAAGGTGAGCAAATTAGGATTTACTGTATTTGCTGTGTTTTGTTTTTTTTTAACAAAAGTGGAGTTACCCTTTAAGAGGAAAAATGTATATCTGGTGACAGGTCCACTTTAATGTGGAGCAATCACGATTCTGCAGACATCTAGGTTTATGGGCCCTGCCGTTATGGCGGAGGACCGTTATCGTTCTTAGTTTTGCTGACTTCTTCTGAAATAAGGCGATGCCGTGACAACGTGTCTCCTGGCCCCTCGCAGTGCCCCCCCCCTTTTCCTGTTCGGTGTGCCGCCATGATGGGAGCGGGAGGGTGAGTTTAGGACGACACGCGGTGGGTGGGAGTGAATTGGCAGCTTGGCAGACAGTCAGACATTGACAAACAATGTACGGCTATATATAACACGGTACACAGCTGTGCGCGATTATTCACACGCCGCAGCCGTACGCTCCGCGGTCACGTGACCAACACCTGCCCCAACGCAGAGAATAGAGCGTGGTGACACAAAGGTTCTGACCGGAGGAGGGGAGGGCAGGGTAAAGCATTCCAACCAAAATACTTCAAAGGGGACGGATGGCGATGGCGACCGCAAAGGTTCACTGACAGCTGGAACACATTCTGATGGTGGGAAAGATGAGAGGATGTATGAGAGGGACCAAACAGTGAGCGAGGGATTATAGGCAATGTGTCCAGGGTAAGGAGCAGAGGATTATGGGATGGGTGGAACGGGGAGCAGGGGATTGTGGGATGGGTATAGTGGGGAGCAGACAATTCTGGGATGGGTATAACGGGGAGCAGAGGATTATGGGATGGGTATAGTAGGGAGCAGAGGATTATGGGATGGGTATAGTAGGGAGCAGAGGATTATGGGATGGTATAGTAGGGAGCAGAGGATTATGGGATGGGTATAGTAGGGAGCAGAGGATTATGGGATGGGTATAGTAGGGAGCAGAGGATTATGGGATGGGTATAGTAGGGAGCAGAGGATTATGGGATGGTATAGTAGGGAGCAGTGGATTATGGGATGGGTATAGTAGGGAGCAGAGGATTATGGGATGGGTATAGCAGGGAGCAGAGGATTAAGGGGTGGGTATAGCGAGGAGCAGAGGATTATGGGGTGGGTATAGCGGGGAGAAGAGGATTATAGGATGGTATAGCAGTGGGCAGAGGATTATGGGGTGGGTATAGCAGGGAGCAGAGGATTATGGGATGGTATAGCGGGGAGCTGGGGATTATGGGATAGGTATACTGGGGAGCAGAGGATTATGGGATGGTATAGCGGGGAGCTGGGGATTATGGGATGGGTATACTGGGGAGCAGAGGATTATGGGATGGTATAGCGGGACGCAGAGGATTATGGGATGGTATAGCAGGGAGCAGAGGATTATGGGATGGGTATAGTGGGGGAGCAGAGGATTATGGGATGGGTATACTGGGGAGCAGAGGATCATGGGATGGTATAGCAGGAGCAGAGGATTATGGGATGGGTATACTGGGGAGCAGAGGATTATGGGATGGGTATAGCGGGGAGCAGAGGATTATGGGATGGGTATAGCAGGGAGCAGAGGATTATGGGATGGTATAGTAAGGAGCAGAGGATTATGGGATGGTATAGCGGGAAGCAGGGGATTATGGGTCAGCTTCTTTTACTTCTCTTCGTCTTACGCACAGTAACAAGGGATCGGCCTCAGGGTCACCTACCTGCACCTCCCTGGCGTGATACGCGATGATTAGTCCCAGCAGAATAATGGAGGATAAACTTATAAGGCATTTCAGGGCCAACGAGAACATGGAGTCCTGCAAGAGAAAAGCTCAGCGTTAGACCGGAGGGGGAATTTGCACTTTTCATCGGCATTTGTTTTATTGCGTCTTTTATTTTTCAGAGCGGAATCTGCAGCCCGACTCTCCCACCTTCCACCAGCATCGCATTTCATTGTGTTTTATAGGCTACACCATGCTGCAGGTTTGACCTGATTCTGAAAGCTTCTGGATGAATGACCATGAAAATCTACGTTCCTACCTACCAGTACCCCAGTATTGAGGTTCCAATCGCTAAGGTAGGAGCCTAAGCAAAAAAGTTCCTTCACTACCAGAACCTCCATCACCTATGCCAGGTCACCGTTTCCTGACTGGCTGGCTGCTTATGCACCCAACACTAGTACTGTACTTATATGGCCTCCATATATGTAGCTCCACTGCACATTAGACATTGGTACTGCATCTTCTCTATCTCGTCTCGTCCCCTTTGTCAAGCCCTGCTCTTTGTGATACGCCACACATATGTTGCTCCACTGCACATTAGACATTGGTACTGCATCTTCCCTATCTCGTCTCGTCCCCTTTGTCAAGCCCTGCTCTTTGGGATACGCCACACATATGTAGCTCCACTGCACATTAGACATTGGTACTGCATCTTCTTTATCTCTCCTCATCCCCTTTGTCAAGCCCTGCTCTTTGTGATATGCCATACATGCATTGACCCCATTGAAGATTGTCCTCCAGTAACTTCAGACCAGGCCAAGTTGAATACAATAAACATTCTTTACTAAAGTTGTTCAGAAAGTAACAATAAACAATTCACAGTATCTTCAATAAACACTCCTGTACGAGTTAAGTGCAACATATCTGCTTTCCTGGTGTCCCTGAATGCCCACGAGGTAGTCCCAAAGTCTATTTAGCAGTGGCATAGGTCAATATCCCAGGAACCCCGACTGGGGACTGGGCTCCCACAGGGGGCGATCAAATGCAAGAAGTACAGTAGTTTACATTTCTAGCAGCATTCTGTTCCTTATAGCGGATTTTCGCCCCCCACCCTCTTTTTTTTTTTTTAAACTTCTACTTACCTGGGGGTAAGTCCCATGCCACCGTGTTATGGTATGACGTTATCGAGGGGCTGCCGGCTGTTCCGGAATCAGCCAGGAGGCAAAGGGAGGACAATGCACATCATTCGCCTAGGCAAATGAGGTGCAAGGGGGGGGGGAGAGAGTGGAGGGGTGGGGGGCAGGGCCAGACAACTTATAAAAAAAATAGGTAAATAAGAACAAAAGCACACTCTCCGGGCAGAGGAACGGAGGAGGGGTGGAGAGGAGGTATCATGTTTTAGAGCATGAGTGTCCAACCTGCGACCTTCCAGCTGCTGCAGAACTACAAGTCCCATTATGCCTTTGGGGGCCATGCATGCAACTGTTAGCCTTGCAATGCCTCATAGGACTTATAGTTCCACAACAGCTGGAGGGCCTGCAGATTGGACACCCATATTTTAGAGGGTGAAGATCTGCTTTAGGCTCCACTTGTATGACTTCAAAGTGCAACTTTGGTACAACTTTGATGCAACTTTGGATGGGTGCAATTTGGATGTGACTTGTTTCTCTGCAAAGTTGGACCCACTGTTGCACTACTGTTGGGGGCACCTGCTTACAACCCCGAGCAACCTCTTGAGGCAAGATGAACATCGGCTCCCCAAAAGATTTTGACGGGTCATTTCTGGTTCTTCTCAAAGGACTACTTCAGAAGCTAATGCACATACAGACATGAGGTGGCATTCATTGATCCCCCTGGTTCCCCTCCTGAGCACACACAATAGGTAAACCCCTTGGAAGCACCTTCTTACAACCCCAAGCAACCTCTTGAGGAACCCTGGTTGAGAAAGGCTGGATGAGCACCAGCTCCCCATAAATTTTGAGGCGTCATTGCTGGTTGTCACGGGACTACCTCAGAAGCTAATGCACATACAGACATGAAGTGGCATTCATTGATCCCCCTGGTTCTGCTCCTGATCCCTCCCTAGTCCCTACCCTTGTCCTTCCTTTCATGCAACCTTGGCTTTCCTCTCTTTGCTTCCTGACCTGTTCTCTTATCTTTCTACTAAGCCTGTATCTCTGTACATTGTCCATCTATCTCCAGATCACTTCCTACATACTTTTACTCTCTTGACCACCAGTGGGCTCATTGGAACCAAATACCACAAACCGACTCCACACCATATGAACCTATTATCTTCTGCCAGCCTAGTCTTCAACCTTCAACTTAGAGGAGCCCTTTATATACATTTTCAGTCTCAGGGGACCCTACTAATTCCCACATTTATCTACTGTTTACGGCACATTAGTTTGGTCGGTAAGAATAATGTTCCTTACATTGGTGATCAGTTAGAAGAATGTTCCTTACATTGGTGATCAGTGGGAAGAATGTTCCTTACATTGGTGATCAGTGGGAAGAATGTTCCTTACATTGGTGATCAGTGGGAAGAATGTCCCTTACATTGGTGATCAGTGAGAAGAATGTTCCTTACATTGGTGATCAGTGGGAAGAATGTTCCTTACATTGGTGATCAGTGAGAAGAATGTTCCTTACATTGGTGATCAGTGAGAAGAATTTTCCTTACATTGGTGATCAGTGAGAAGAATTTTCCTTACATTGGTGATCAGTGAGAAGAATGTTCCTTACATTGGTGATCAGTGAGAAGAATGTTCCTTACATTGGTGATCAGTGGGAAGAATGTTCCTTACATTGGTGATCAGTGGGAAGAATGTTCCTTACATTGGTGATCAGTGGGAAGAATGCTCCTTACATTGGTGATCAGTGGGAAGAATGCTCCTTACATTGGTGATCAGTGGGAAGAATGTTCCTTACATTGGTGATCAGTGAGAAGAATGTTCCTTACATTGGTGATCAGTGGGAAGAATGTCCCTTACATTGGTGATCAGTGAGAAGAATGTTCCTTACATTGGTGATCAGTGAGAAGAATGTTCCTTACATTGGTGATCAGTGGGAAGAATGTTCCTTACATTGGTGATCAGTAAGAAGAATGTTCCTTACATTGGTGGTCAGTGAGAAGAATGTTCCTTACATTGGTGATCAGTGAGAAGAATGTTCCTTACATTGGTGATCAGTGGGAAGAATGTTCCTTACATTGGTGGTCAGTGAGAAGAATGTTCCTTACATTGGTGATCAGTGGGAAGAATGTTCCTTACATTGGTGATCAGTGGGAAGAATGTTCCTTACATTGGTGATCAGTGAGAAGAATGCTCCTTCCATTGGTGATCAGTGGGAAGAATGTTCCTTACATTGGTGATCAGTGGGAAGAATGTTCCTTACATTGGTGATCAGTGAGAAGAATGTTCCTTACATTGGTGATCAGTGAGAAGAATGTTCCTTACATTGGTGATCAGTGAGAAGAATGTTCCTTACATTGGTGATCAGTGAGAAGAATGTTCCTTACATTGGTGATCAGTGGGAAGAATGTTCCTTACATTGGTGATCAGTGGGAAGAATGTTCCTTACATTGGTGATCAGTGGGAAGAATGTCCCTTACATTGGTGATCAGTGAGAAGAATGTTCCTTACATTGGTGATCAGTGAGAAGAATGTTCCTTACATTGGTGATCAGTGAGAAGAATGTTCCTTACATTGGTGATCAGTGGGAAGAATGTTCCTTACATTGGTGATCAGTGAGAAGAATGTTCCTTACATTGGTGGTCAGTGGGAAGAATGTTCCTTACATTGGTGATCAGTGAGAAGAATGTTCCTTACATTGGTGATCAGTGAGAAGAATGTTCCTTACATTGGTGATCAGTGAGAAGAATGTTCCTTACATTGGTGATCAGTGAGAAGAATGTTCCTTACATTGGTGGTCAGTGGGAAGAATGTTCCTTACATTGGTGATCAGTGAGAAGAATGTTCCTTACATTGGTGATCAGGGGGAAGAATATTCCTTACATTGGTGATCAGTGGGAAGAATGTTCCTTACATTGGTGATCAGTGGGAAGAATGTTCCTTACATTGGTGATCAGTGAGAAGAATGTTCCTTACATTGGTGATCAGTGATAAGAATGCTCCTTACATTGGTGATCAGTGGGAAGAATGTTCCTTACATTGGTGATCAGTGAGAAGAATGTTCCTTACATTGGTGATCAGTGGGAAGAATATTCCTTACATTGGTGATCAGTGGGAAGAATGTTCCTTACATTGGTGATCAGTGGGAAGAATGTTCCTTACATTGGTGATCAGTGAGAAGAATGTTCCTTACATTGGTGATCAGTGAGAAGAATGTTCCTTACATTGGTGATCAGTGAGAAGAATGTTCCTTACATTGGTGATCAGTGGGAAGAATGTTCCTTACATTGGTGATCAGTGAGAAGAATGTTCCTTACATTGGTGATCAGTGAGAAGAATGTTCCTTACATTGGTGATCAGTGGGAAGAATGTTCCTTACATTGGGTCTGGAACCTTTTCAAAACTTTCTATTAAAAATGTATTGAAAGAAAACAATGTGAGTTATTCACACGGGTCTCCGTTCCAGAAGGACTTTACAATCTGATGTCCCCACGCACACATAAGGGACCGTTGTGGGTGGGAAGCCAATTAAACTGGAACTCATTAGAATGTTTCGTAGATCTATTTTTTTTCCGTGTTTAAAAATTATTGAAGAAAATAATGAATTAAAAATAATTTCCTCCGTTGTACAACAACCACATCCGAAACTCCTCTCATCATTTCCCTTTTCAAATAATCCAAAAAAATAAGATGATCCGAAATTCCCCAGAAAAATCGTGAGAACAAAATAAATATTGGATCAAATGAGCGAGTTTTGTGTAAATTTAGATTCAGTCGCATAATTGTTTTTTTTTTTAAATAAGTTTATTCATTTTACAGCATGCAAAAATATCGATCAAATGATCATTTTTGATGGAAATAATTAAAATTTCTGATTGGACGTAATAGAAAGAAAAACTGCAAAATTGAGACACTTATCTTGTAATATTGATATACATCCCCCATGGCAGCACCCGGCTTCTCATACCCTTTGATGGACAATATCTTGCTTATTAACCCTACAAATGGCCAGAATTAAATGACAAGATTGCCCCCGTTTCTCCAGTAACCCCTGCGCCTCCAGTGACCCCTGCGCCTCCAGTAACCCCTGTGCCTCCAGTGACCCCTGTGCTTCCAGTGACCCCTGTGTCTCCAGTGACTCCTGTGCCTCCAGTGACCCCTGTGCCTCCAGTGACTCCTGTGCCTCCAGTGACTCCTGTGCCTCCAGTGACCCCTCTACCTCCAGTGACCCCTGTGCCTCCAGTGACCCAGGTAACACCTGTGCACTCTTGTGTCTCCAGTGACTTCTGTGTCTCCAGTGACTCCTGTGCCTCCAGTGACTCCTGTGCCTCCAGTGACCCCTGTGCCTCCAGTGACCCCTGTACCTCCAGTGACTCCTGTGCCTCCAGTGACTCCTGTGCCTCCAGTGACCCCTCTACCTCCAGTGACTCCTGTGCCTCCAGTGACTCCTGTGCCTTCAGTGACCCCTGTGTCTCCAGTGACTCCTGTGCCTCCAGTGACCCCTGTGTCTCCAGTGACCCCTGTGCCTCCAGTGACCCCTGTGCCTCCAGTGACTCCTGTGCCTCCAGTGACTCCTTTGTCTCCAGTGACCCCTGTGTCTCCAGTGACCCCTGTGCCTCCAGTGACCCCTGTGCCTCCAGTGACCCCTGTGCCTCCAGTGACTCCTGTGCCTCCAGTGACTCCTGTGTCTCCAGTGACCCCTGTGTCTCCAGTGACCCCAGTGCCTCCAGTGACCCAGGTAACCCCTGTGCACTCCTGTGTCTCCAGTGACTCCTGTGTCTCCAGTGACCACTGTGTGCTCCTGTACCTCTAGTGACTCCTTAACCCTACAAATGGCCAGAATTAAATGACAAGATTGCCCCCGTTTCTCCAGTGACTCCTGTGCCTCCAGTGCCTCCTGTGTCTCCAGTGACTCCTGTGCCTCCAGTGACTCCTGTGTCTCCAGTGACTCCTGTGCCTCCAGTGACCCCTGTGCCTCCAGTGACTCCTGTGCCTCCAGTGACTCCTGTGTCTCCAGTGACCCCTGTGCCTCCAGTGACTCCTGTGCCTCCAGTGACCCCTGTGCCTCCAGTGACCCCTGTACCTCCAGTGACTCCTGTGCCTTCAGTGACCCCTCTACCTCCAGTGACCCCTGTGCCTCCAGTAACCCCTGTGCCTCCAGTGACTCCTGTGCCTCCAGTGACCCCTGTGTCTCCAGTGACACCCTGTGTCTCCAGTGACCCAGGTAACCCCTGTGCACTCCTGTGTCTCCAGTGACCCCTGTGCCTCCAGTGACCCAGGTAACCCCTGTGCACTCCTGTGTCTCCAGTGACTCCTGTGTCTCCTGTGTCTCCAGTGACTCCTGTGCCTCCAGTGACCCCCATGACTCCGGTGCCTCCCATGACTCCTGTGTCTTCAATGACTCCTGTGCACTCCTGTGCCTCCAATGGCCTACATAACTCCTGTACTCTCCTGTGCCTGCAGTTGCCCCCAAATTAAATGACAAGATTGCCCCCGTTTCTCCAGTGACCCCTGCGCCTCCAGTGACCCCTGTGCCTCCAGTAACCCCTGTGCCTCCAGTGACCCCTGTGCTTCCAGTGACCCCTGTGCCTCCAGTGACTCCTGTGCCTCCAGTGACCCCTGTGCCTCCAGTGACTCCTGTGCCTCCTGTGACCCTTGTGCCTCCAGTGACTCCTGTGCCTCCAGTGACCCCTGTGCCTCCAGTGACCCCTGTGCCTCCAGTGACTCCTGTGCCTCCAGTGACCCCTCTACCTCCAGTGACCCCTGTGCCTCCAGTGACCCAGGTAACACCTGTGCACTCTTGTGTCTCCAGTGACTCCTGTGTCTCCAGTGACCCCTGTGCCTCCAGTGACTCCTGTGCCTCCAGTGACCCCTGTGCCTCCAGTGACCCCTGTGTCTCCAGTGACTCCAGTGACTCCAGTGACTCCTGTGCCTTCAGTGACCCCTCTACCTCCAGTGACCCCTGTGCCTCCAGTAACCCCTGTGCCTCCAGTGACTCCTGTGCCTCCAATGACCCCTCTACCTCCAGTGACCCCTGTGCCTCCAGTGACCCAGGTAACCCCTGTGCACTCCTGTGTCTCCAGTGACCCCTGTGCCTCCAGTGACCCAGGTAACCCCTGTGCACTCCTGTGTCTCCAGTGACTCCTGTGTCTCCAGTGACTCCTGTGTCTCCAGTGACCACTGTGTGCTCCTGTGCCTCCAGTGACCTCCATGACTCCTGTGCCTCCAGTGACTTCTGTGTCTCCAATGACCAATGTGCACTCCTGTGCCTCCAGTGACCCCCATGACTCCGGTGCCTCCCATGACTCCTGTGTCTTCAATGACTCCTGTGCACTCCTGTGCCTCCAATGGCCTACATAACTCCTGTACTCTCCTGTGCCTGCAGTTGCCCCCAAATTAAATGACAAGATTGCCCCCGTTTCTCCAGTGACCCCTGCGCCTCCAGTGACCCCTGTGCCTCCAGTAACCCCTGTGCCTCCAGTGACCCCTGTGCCTCCAGTGACCCCTGTGCCTCCAGTGACTCCTGTGCCTCCAGTGACCCCTGTGCCTCCAGTGACTCCTGTGCCTCCAGTGACCCTTGTGCCTCCAGTGACTCCTGTGCCTCCAGTGACCCCTGTGCCTCCAGTGACTCCTGTGCCTCCAGTGACCCCTCTACCTCCAGTGACCCCTGTGCCTCCAGTGACCCAGGTAACACCTGTGCACTCCTGTGTCTCCAGTGACTCCTGTGTCTCCAGTGACCACTGTGTGCTCCTGTGCCTCCAGTGACCTCCATGACTCCTGTGCCTCCAGTGACTTCTGTGTCTCCAATGACCAATGTGCACTCCTGTGCCTCCAGTGACCCCCATGACTCCGGTGCCTCCCATGACTCCTGTGTCTTCAATGACTCCTGTGCACTCCTGTGCCTCCAATGGCCTACATAACTCCTGTACTCTCCTGTGCCTGCAGTTGCCCTCATAATTCCTGTTCACTCCCGTGCCTTCTGTGTCTCCAGTGACCCCTGTTCCTCTAATGACTTTAATGCCTCTAGTTACTCCTGTGCCTTTAGTAACCACTGTGCTCACCTGTGTCTCTAGTGATCCCTGTGTGTCCAGTGACCACTGTGTGCTTTTGTGCCTCTAGTGACTCTGGTGAACCCTGTGCGCTCCCATGTCTCCAGTAACTTTTATGCTTCTAGTGACTCCTGTGCCTCCAGTGACCCCAGTGTCTTTAGTGACCACTGTGCATGCTTATGTCTCCACTGACTCCTGTGTCTTTAGTACCTGTATGTTCCTGTGCTTTCAGTGACTCCTATGTCTCCTGTGATCCCAATGCCTTCAGTGACCCCTGTGTCTCCAGTGACCCCTGTGTCTCCAGTGACATCTGTGTCTTCAGTGACCTCTGTATGTTCCTGTGCCTCCACTGACTCCTGTGTCTCCAGTGAGCTCTGTATGCTCTTGTGTCTCCAGTGACTCCTATGTCTCCTGTGATCCCAATGCCTTTAGTGACCCCTGTGTCTCCAGTGACTCCTGTGCCTCCAGTGTCTCCAGTGACTCCTGTGCCTCCAGTGACCCCTGTGTCTCCAGTGACCCCTTTACGTTCCTGTGCCTCCAGTGACTCCTGTGTCTCCTGTGACCCCAGTGAATCTGGGGTGTGCTCATGTGTCCCTAGTGAACCTGTTACCTTCTGCACATTTCATGTCACTCAGTGACCCCCAATCATCCTGTATGACCCGTGTGATCCAGCGACTCCAGTACTCCCTGTGCACCTTAGTGCCCCTTCACAAAGCCCCAGGTACCATCCTCTCATCTCCTGGCCTGTCCTCCCCGTAGATGTGGACCCCTGCCCATCACAAGCAGTTGCAGACAACAAATTTTGAGCAGTTTTCTTGAAGTCCGTTATCCAGATTCACATTTTTGAATTGCGGTATCACAACACACAGTAATGCAAGAACTGAGGTGTGGCGCAACGCACACACCCCCAGCGCGCCGCCACAGCCAACCACCAAAATCTGGGTATAAGAGACCCCCAGCTCCTGTATGCGGAGGTTACACATGGATCTCTATAGGGGGGGGGGGGGCACTGTCACTTTACTCAAGCTGCTAGCGGCTTCAGCGCCACTCGAATCCTGCCGCAGTGTACAGTGACAATCAGCACTATTATGAGTTTAACGGCCTTAAAGAGGTGAAGGGTGCTTGAGAGGCTTCAATAGGCGGCTTGAATTTTGTGGAAATCTTCCTGTCCTCATCGTCTCATACAAGCTGAGCGCCAACTGAAGTGTGCCGCAGTGCCATCCGTCGTGCATCTCACCCCCCCTGCACTGTAAAGATGGGGCACTATTCTTCCCACTGACACCAATGATGGGGCACTATTCCTCCCACTGACACCAATGATGGGGCACTATTCCTCCCACTGACACCAATGATGGGGCACTATTCCTCCCACTGATACCAATGCTGGGGCACTATTCCTCCCACTGACACCAATGATGGGGCACTATTCCTCCCACTGACACCAATGATGGGGCACTATTCCTCCCACTGACACCAATGATGGGGCACTATTCTTCCCACGGACACCAATGATGGGACACTATTCCTCCCACTGATACCAATGCTGGGGCACTATTCCCTCCCACTGACACCAATGATGGGGCACTATTCCTCCCACTGACACCAATGATGGGGCACTATTCCTCCCACTGACACCAATGATGGGGCACTATTCTTCCCACTGACACCAATGATGGGGCACTATTCCTCCCACTGACACCAATGATGGGGGGGCACTATTCCTCCCACTGACACCAATGATGGGGCACTATTCCTCCCACTGATACCAATGCTGGGGCACTATTCCTCCCACTGACACCAATGATGGGGCACTATTCCTCCCACTGACACCAATGATGGGGCACTATTCCTCCCACTGACACCAATGATGGGGCACTATTCTTCCCACGGACACCAATGATGGGACACTATTCCTCCCACTGATACCAATGCTGGGGCACTATTCCTCCCACTGACACCAATGATGGGGCACTATTCCTCCCACTGACACCAATGATGGGGCACTATTCCTCCCACTGACACCAATGATGGGGCACTATTCTTCCCACGACACCAATGATGGGGCACTATTCCTCCCACTGACACCAATGATGGGGCACTATTCCTCCCACGGACACCAATGATGGGGCACTATTCCTCCCACGGACACCAATGATGGGGCACTATTCCTCCCACTGACACCAATGATGGGGCACTATTCCTCCCACGGACACCAATGATGGGGCACTATTCCTCCCACGGACACCAATGATGGGGCACTATTCCTCCCACTGACACCAATGATGGGGCACTATTCCTCCCACTGATACCAATGATGGGGCACTATTCCTCCCACTGACACCAATGATGGGGCACTATTCCTCCCACTGATACCAATGATGGGGCACTATTCTTCCAACTGATACCAATGATGGGGCACTATTCCTCCCACTGACACCAATGATGGGGCACTATTCCTCCCACTGACACCAATGATGGGGCACTATTCTTCCCACGGACACCAATGATGGGGCACTATTCCTCCCACTGACACCAATGATGGGGCACTATTCCTCCCACTGACACCAATGATGGGGCACTATTCCTCCCACTGACACCAATGATGGGGCACTATTCCTCCCACTGATACCAATGCTGGGGCACTATTCTTCCCACGGACACCAATGATGGGGCACTATTCCTCCCACTGACACCAATGATGGGGCACTATTCCTCCCACTGACACCAATGATGGGGCACTATTCTTCCAACTGATACCAATGATGGGGCACTATTCTTCCAACTGATACCAATGATGGGGCACTATTCTTCCAACTGATACCAATGATGGGGCACTATTCTTCCAACTGATACCAATGATGGGGCACTATTCTTCCAACTGATACCAATGATGGGGCACTATTCTTCCAACTGATACCAATGATGGGGCACTATTCTTCCAACTGATACCAATGATGGGGCACTATTCCTACTTCCATACAGGTCCATGTTTTCCCGTCAGGGCGATGCACAGTTTCTGCGTGCAACCCCATACTGGCGTCCCATTCATTCCCAATATGACATGTGTGTGAGTGCGGGACCCTAACCACACCCTGTATGTGTACAGAAATCCTCAGGGATCCTCACCCACGGGACACCAGTATGGGGGTTGCATGCCAAACCTGCGTATCCCCGTACCAGGAAACACGGGCCTGCCAGGGGCCCCGTTCACACCTCAGCGTTTCCTGCCTCCAAGCTCCAAAACGCTGGAGGGGGGGAAATAAATATCAATGATTCTCTATGGAGAGGGTCACATCTCCACTACAATCACCCGGCGCTACAAAAAGTTCTGGAGGTTCTTTTGTAGCTCAAATCGGGTAACTTGGGTGCGCTTTGGAAGCTCCACAAAAGTGCATGAAAACGTTTGATTGGTGCCTTTTTTAAGCGTTTTAGTGTGTTTTGTTGAGCATTTTTCTGCTCTAGTGCAATAATAAAATAAACAAATAAATAATAATGATAAATAAATAAATGTATAAATAAAAAAATACAATAACCCCCCTAATATTATCCCCTAACCCTAATACAAACCCCAATTCTAATCCCTAACCCTAATATTAACCACCTAACCCCTATCCCTAATCCTAACCCCTGACCTACCAAACAAAATAAATAAAATATGTAAAAAAAATAATAATAATATAAATAAATACAATAACCCCCAACCCCTAATATTAACCCCAATTCTAATTCCTAACCCTAATATTAATCCCTAACCTTACTATTGACCCCTAATCCTAATATTAACCCCTAACCTACCAAAATAAATAAAATATGTAAATAAAATTATAATAATATAAATAAATAAATACAATAACCCCCAACCCCTAATATTAACCCCAATTCTAATTCCTAACCCTAATATTAATCCCTAAACCTAATATTAACCCCCTAAGCCCTATCCCTAATCCTAACCCCTAACCATCCAAAATAAATAAATAAAATATGTAAAAAAAATAATAATAATATAAATAAATAAATCCCTAATATTAACCCCTAATCCTAGCCCCAAACCCTAATATTAATCCCTAATCTTAATATAAACCCCAATTCTAATCCCTAGCCCTAATATGAATTTCTAATCTACCAAATGAAAATAAATAAAATCTGTAAATATAAATAATATATAAATAATACTAAAAATAAATAAATACAATAACCCCTAATATTAACTCCTATCCCTAATATAAACCTCAATTCGAATCCCTAACCCTAATATTAACCCCCCTAACCCCTATCCCTAATCCTAACCCCTAACCTACCAAAATAAATAAATAAAATATGTAAAAAAAAATAATAATAATATAAATAAATAAATCCCTAATATTAACCCCTAACCTACCAAAATAAATAAAATATGTAAATAAAATTATAATAATATAAAATAAATAAATACAATAACCCCCAACCCCTAATATAAACCCCAATTCTAATTCCTAACCCTAATATTAATCCCTAAACCTAATATTAACCCCCTAAGCCCTATCCCTAATCCTAACCCCTAACCATCCAAAATAAATAAATAAAATATGTAAAAAAAAATAATAATAATATAAATAAATAAATCCCTAATATTAACCCCTAATCCTAGCCCCAAACCCTAATATTAATCCCTAATCTTAATATAAACCCCAATTCTAATCCCTAGCCCTAATATGAATCCCTAACCTACCAAATGAAAATAAATAAAATATGTAAATATAAATAATATATAAATAATACTAAAAATAAATAAATACAATAACCCCTAATATTAACTCTTATCCCTAATATAAACCTCAATTCGAATCCCTAACCCTAATATTAACCCCTAACCTACCAAAATAAATTAAATATGTAAATAAAATTATAATAATATAAATAAATAAATACAATAACCCCCAACCCCTAATATTAACCCCAATTCTAATTCCTAACCCTAATATTAATCCCTAAACCTAATATAACCACCTAACCCCTATCCCTAATCCTAACCCCTAACCTACCAAAATAAATAAATAAAATATGTAAAATAAATAATAATATAAATAAATACAATAACCCCCAACCCCGAATATTAACTCCTATCCCTAATATAAACCCCAATTCTAATCCCTAACCCTAATATTAACCCCTAACCTACCAAAATAAATAAAATATGTACAAAAAATAAATAATAATATAAATAAATAAATACAATAACCCCCAACCCCTAATATAAACCCCAATTCTAATTCCTAACCCTAATATTAATCCCTAAACCTAATATTAACCCCCCTAACCCCTATCCCTAATCCTAACCCCTAACCTACCAAAATAAATAAATAAAATATGTAAAAAAATAATAATAATATAAATAAATAAATCCCTAATATTAACCCCTGATCCTAACTCCGAACCCTAATATTAATCCCTAATCTTAATATAAACACCAATTCTAATCCCTAGCCCTAATAGTAATCCCTAACCTTAATATTGACCCCCTAATCCTAACCCTTATCCCTAATCTTAACCTACCAAAATAAATAAATAAAATATGTAAAAAAAAAAAAAATAATAATCATATAAATAAATACAATAACCCCCAACCCCTAATATAAACCCCTAATCCTATTATTAACCACCTAACCCTAATCCTAACCCCTAATCTACCAAAATAAATAAAATATGTAATAATAATAATATAAATAAATAAGTCCCTAATATTAACCCCTAACCTAACAAAATAAATAATATGTAAATAAATAAATAAATAATAAATAAACCCCCAACCCTAACCTTTAACCCCCTAACCCTTAGTCTGCCGTTCACACCTGCGCTTTTTTTGGAAAACCCAAAAACGCGGGGTGCGTTTGCAGTGCCATTATTTCTTAACGGCATTCCAAAAACACGGTGCGAAAAAATGCATGAAAATCGCAGCTAAAAAAAAACAAAAAAACACGACGCCAAATGCGCCTGGCTCAGCGCCAAAATTCAGTACATGAGTTTTTTTTTCTTTTGCAGGCTTTGGGAGCGGTGGGAGGCCCGCTGGAAATAAGTGGCGCTGCTCCTAAAGGCCGGGTTCACACCAGTGCGAATCGGTGGTGGGTTTTCCCCGCATCCAATTCGCAAGAGCGGGAGATTGTAAGCGTCTCTCTATGGAGCTCTCTATGGATTCGGCTCACACATATCTCCGCTGCGTCTCCAGGGCGAGTCCTGTGCGTCTTTCTGGTCCGTTTCAGGTCCGAATTCAGCCAAAAATTTGGGTCAAAATCGGACCTGAAGCGGTGAACGGGGACGCACCGGATCCCCTTGCTGTGAGCCGCTCAGTGTGAACCCAGCCTGAGACACAGCACAAAAATCGCACACAAATAAAAGTCGCTCAGGTTGTGAACTTGAGGTTCATAGACCATTGCAAGTCGCATTCAGAACCGCATGACTTTCTGGTCTCGATAGGGGAAACCTAGGCTTATGGAAAGGGACCTTTTTCTGTTTTTTTAATTTTTTTTTAGTTCGACTTCAATGGATCAAAAAACGTGTATTGAAAAAAAAAAAAAAAAAACGTGTATTGAAAAAAAAAAAAAAAAACGTGTATTGAAAAAAAAACGTGTATTGAAAAAAAAAAATGAAAACCTGTATTAAAAAAAAAAAACGTGTATTAAAAAAAAAAAAAAACGTGTATTGAAAAAAATAAAATAAAAAAAAAAAACGTGTATTAAAAAAAAAACATGTATTGAAAAAAAAAAAAAAACATGTATTGAAAAAAAAAAAAAAAAACGTGTATTGAAAAAAATAAAGTGTATTGAAAAAAATAAATAAAAAAAAAACGTGTATTAAAAAAAAAAAATGTATTGGAAAAAAAAAAAAAACGTGTATTGAAAAAAAATAAAAATAAAAAAAAACGTGTATTGAAAAAAAAACATGTATTGAAAAAAAAAAAAAAACATGTATTGAAAAAAAAAATAGATAAAAACAAGTATTGAAAAATGAAAATAAAAAAAAAAAACGTGTATTGAAAAAAATAAAAAAAAACGTTTACCAAAAAAAGTTAAAATATTTATAAATAAAAGCGGATAAAAAAGCAGAAAAACCGAGCAACAAAATGATGAAACAGATGATATTTTTTATTAAATTAATAAATAAAAAAAAACGTCAAAGCTCAAAAAAACGATGTACTAAACACTTGAAAAACGATATGCAAACGCAGCGATTGCGGGTTGCAGTTTGCATATTCCAGATGCATTTTTTTTTTCAATACGCGTTTTTTGATCCATTGAAGTCTATGGAACTAAAAAATAAATAAAAAAAGCCTCGGTTTCCACTATCGAGACCTGAAAGTCCTGCGATTTTGAATGCGACTCGAAGCAATGCCTGTGTATTCTTGAGATCTATGGACCTCAAGTGGCAGCAAAAGTGGCACCAAAGCAGCGCAGGGACCACTTTTGAAGTGGCTGCGACTTGAAGTCGCACCGATGTGAACGGTATGTCATCATGGGGGGGTGCGACTTTGCAGTCCCAAGTCGCACAAACGCAGCCTAAAATGCAAGCGATGTGAATTACATCCATAGGAAACCATGTTTAATGGACTGTTGGAAAAAATGGAGAATAAAAGCCGCCACGCTCGGGCGTGAATGCAGCCCAAGGGGGGCCACAAACAGCGGCATGTCAATGCACAAAAGAGACGGATGCTGACATATTCCCCTCCCCCCACACATGTATGGATCCCAATCATGATAGAAGCCTCTCCTTAGATTGGACACCTGCTGCACTCCTCGTTACTCCCCCAGCTGGGGGGTGATCAGAGGAGGAGGAGGAGGAGGAGGAAGGAGCTGAGCCTCTACTACATGGAGGAGCTGCATGGGCTGCCATCTGGTGAGTAGGCATTGCTGCTACTTGTAGTTCACCTGCATTCCATGTCTCTGTGTGACGTTCAGATCAGGAGGGAACATACTATGGATGGGCAGTCCAGGGGTGGGGGCGGGGATCCTGCAGACAGGGCCGCTGCTACCACTAGGCAAACTAGGCAGCCGCCTAGGGGCGCCCAGCCACTGGTCTTCCTACTCTCTGCAGCAAGCGACTAAGTCTCAGCATCTTTAGGCAGCCGCCGCTCCGTTCGCACGTAGAGTCAGAGGCGGCGGAGGACTGTGTCCCGACTCCCGAATGAATGGAAGCAATCAAACATTCATTGATGGGCGCTTCGTTAAAAAGGTGGGGTATACATGGGCAGGACAAAGGGGGTGGAGCCAAGGGTGGAGCCAAGGGTGTGTGTGACACAATGAGGTTTCGCTTAGGGTGTCAAAAATCCTTGCACCGCCCCTGACTGCAGATGCTTTAGAGGGGGGACCCCCGTATAGATCTAGGTTTAAGGGGGGGGGTTCAGGACCCCCGTATAGATCTAGGTGTAGCATTTATGAGGGGAGGGTTCAGGACCCCGTTTAGATCTAGGTGTAGCATTTATGAGGGGAGGGTTCAGGACCCCGTTTAGATCTAGGTGTAGTGTTTAGGGGGGTTCAGGACCCCCTTGTATAGATCTAGGTGTAGGGTTTGGGGGGGTTCAGGACCCCCGTATAGATCTAGGTGTAGGGTTTAGGGGAGGTTCAGGACCCCCGTATAGATCTAGGTGTAGCGTTTAGGGGGGGTTCAGGACCCCCGTATAGATCTAGGTGTAGGGTTTAGGGGAGGTTCAGGACCCTCATATAGATCTAGGTGTAGTGTTTGGGGGGGTTCAGGACCCCCCGTATTGCTCTAGGTGTAGCGTTTAGGGGGGGTTCAGGACCCTCATATAGATCTAGGTGTAGTGTTTGGGGGGGGGGGGTTCAGGACCCCCGTATTGCTCTAGGTGTAGCGTTTAGGGGGGTTCAGGACCCTCGTATAGATCTAGGTGTAGCGTTTAGGGGGGTTCAGGACCCTCGTATAGATCTAGGTGTAGCGTTTAGGGGGGTTCAGGACCCCCGTATAGATCTAGGTGTAGCGTTTAGGGGGGGGGGGTTCAGGACCCCCGTATAGATCTAGGTGTAGTGTTTTGGGGGGGGGGTTCAGGACCCCCGTATAGATCTAGGTTTAGCATTGGGGGGGGGGTTCAGGACCCTCGTATAGGGTTTTAGACACGTGCCATTAGTTTCCTTCCGAATTCGTTTTTTAATGAATTACGACAAATTCGTTGGGGAATTATCCGAATGAACAAAAAACACTTTTTAATTAATATTTCCGAATATTTGTAAATCCGAAAATTTCGAAAGAATTTCTATTAAATTAGAAGTATTGGAATCCCACTTCTGACACCAAAAAATAAAAAAAAGAAGTATTGGAATTTCCTTTTCAAATTTTGTCTGTCGGCGAATATAACGAATACGAATTATTCTGAAATAACGAATTCCCATGGTGTTGGCTCTGAGCGGTCACATGACCCCGTGTCGGCTCGGGGTGATCACATGACCTCATTCTCCGGTGATATTCGGCACACTGGGGATGCCATTCTGCGGGGAGCGCGGGGAGAGGCGCGGGGAGAGGCGCTGGGAGAGGCGCGGGGAGAGGCGCTGGGAGAGGCGCGGGGAGAGGCGCAGGGAGAGGCGCTGGTATGGTAGAGGCGCGGGGAGAGGCGCGGGGAGAGGCGCTGGGAGAGGCGCTGGGAGAGGCGCTGGGAGAGGCGCTGGGAGAGGCGCGGGGAGAGGCGCTGGGAGAGGCGCTGGGAGAGGCGCGGGGAGAGGCGCGGGGAGAGGCGCGGGGAGAGGCGCAGGGAGAGGCGCTGGTATGGTAGAGGCGCGGGGAGAGGCGCGGGGAGAGGCGCTGGGATAGGCGCGGGGAGAGGCGCTGGGAGAGGCGCTGGGAGAGGCGCTGGGATAGGCGCTGGGAGAGGCGCTGGGATAGGCGCTGGGATAGGCGCTGGGAGAGGCGCTGGGAGAGGCGCTGGGAGAGGCGCTGGGAGAGGCGCGGGGAGAGGCGCGGGGAGAGGCGCTGGGCCCAGCCGCTGTCTTCGATCGTCCTGTGGAAGGAGATAAATGGCGATGGTCTCCGGAGGCGGCTCTGAGGTCACAATGCGGTGATGTAATTATCAGATGGAAATGGATTTTCACAACACAGAAAACCGCAGAGAGAGAGAAAAAAAAGAGAACCGCCGCCGTCCTGAGAAATGATCACCGCAGTCTGCGCCAATATGGCCGCCCTCACATTATATACATGGCCCCTCCCCCCACCATACTCCGGGTGTACCGCCCCCCCCTCCTGGACTGAAATGTCTTCCTCTGATTTCCCTGCACACTGCAAGCTTCTTACAATGTGCATTAGAAGCTGCAAGTCACACAGAACACATCTCATTTCCTGGCTGAAGGACGTCCAGCATCATCTAGAGCTTTCCTCCCCAGCCCCGTCCCTTTTCAATCATTGGAGCCTAGGAACGCCCACTCCTGCAGACTGACACCCGCCCATTAAGGCATTTTTATATTTGCATAACTCCTCCCACTGCTGGCATTAGGATTGGGGGAGAAGTACTGAGGCCAGGGACTGGGAGGTTTTCAGGAAGCTATGTACAGCCCCCCTGCCGGCCCCTCCAACCAGCCATGATATGCCTACTACAGGTGTCTCTGGCCCCTCCCACATACTACAGGTGTCTCTGGCCCCTCCCACATACTACAGGTGTCTCTGGCCCCTCCCACATACTACAGGTGTCTCTGCCCCCTCCCACATACTACAGGTGTCTCTGCCCCCTCCCACATACTACAGGTGTCTCTGGATCCTCCCACATACTACAGGTGTCTCTGCCCCCTCCCACATACTACAGGTGTCTGTGGATCCTCCCACATACTACAGGTGTCTGTGGATCCTCCCACATACTACAGGTGTCTGTGGACCCTCCCACATACTAGTGGTGTCTGTGGACCCTCCCACATACTACAGGTGTCTGTGGACCCTCCCACATACTACAGGTGTCTGTGGACCCTCCCACATACTACAGGTGTCTGTGGACCCTCCCACATACTACAGGTGTCTGTGGACCCTCCTACATACTACAGGTGTCTGTGGACCCTCCCACATACTACAGGTGTCTGTGGACCCTCCCACATACTACAGGTGTCTGTGGACCCTCCCACATACTACAGGTGTCTGTGGACCCTCCCACATACTACAGGTGTCTGTGGACCCTCCCACATACTACAGGTGTCTGTGGACCCTCCCACATACTACAGGTGTCTGTGGACCCTCCCACATACTACAGGTGTCTGTGGACCCTCCCACATACTACAGGTGTCTGTGGACCCTCCCACATACTACAGGTGTCTGTGGACCCTCCCACATACTACAGGTGTCTGTGGACCCTCCCACATACTAGAGGTGTCTGTGAATCCTCCCACATACTACAGGTGTCTGTGGACCCTCCCACATACTACAGGTGTCTGTGGACCCTCCCACATACTAGAGGTGTCTGTGAATCCTCCCACATACTACAGGTGTCTGCGAATCCTCCCACATACTACAGGTGTCTGCGAATCCTCCCACATACTACAGGTGTCTCTGGCCCCTCCCACATACTAGAGGTGTCTCTGGCCCCTCCCACATACTAGAGGTGTCTCTGGCCCTCCCACATACTACAGGTGTCTGTGGATCCTCCCACATACTACAGGTGTCTGTGGATCCTCCCACATACTACAGGTGTCTGTGGATCCTCCCACATACTACAGGTGTCTGTGGATCCTCCCACATACTACAGGTGTCTCTGGCCCCTCCCACATACTACAGGTGTCTCTGGCCCCTCCCACATACTACAGGTGTCTCTGGCCCCTCCCACATACTACAGGTGTCTGTGGATCCTATTGTATGGAGTCTTATAAAGATCCAGTCCTCACAATCTGCAGACAGATGTAGACAGTTATTATTATTATTATTATTATTTATAGATGATATATTTTTGCTTTCTGGGATATAAAGTGGAATTTTCCCTTTAAGTCATGAGAAGTTCGATCAGAAGGAAGCCTCCAATGGGGCAGTTAATTAGCGCCCCTCCCCCGCCGTACCCCTCATGTGATGGCAGAGAAATATCTCCTGGAATGATGCCAGGTTATGACGCCAGCGCTGCCATTAAATGGACGCCGTCTCCCGGTGACCCCGCATCAGGAAATGGTAATAATTCATTGGAATTAAACGTTTGCTTCTGCCATCCCAGCCCCCTCCTTAATTCCATCCTGGGCGATCGCCTTCTGCCTGCTCCGCAAGGCTCCGATTGGACGTCAAACGGTCCCATAAACTGGGGGGCGCGGACGCATGGCTTGGGGGTGGCGCGGACGCATGGCTTGGGGGGGCGCGGACGCATGGATTTGGGGGGGGCTCGGGCGCATGGATTGGGGCGCGCGGATGCATGGATTGGGGGGGGCGCGGGCGCATGGATTGGGGGGGGGGCAGGGATGCATGGTAGGGGGCGGATGCATGGATTGGGGGGGGGCGTGGAAGCATGGATTGGGGGGGCGTGGAAGCATGGATTGGTGGGGGGGCGGGACGCGCAGACGCATGGATTGGGGGGGGCGGATGCATGGATTGGGGGGGGGGGCGCGGACGCATGGATTGGGGGGGGGCGCGGACGCATGGATTGGGGGAGCGGACACATGGATTGGGGGGGGGGGGGGGGGCGCGGGACGCGCGGACGCATGGATTGGGGGGGGGCGGATGCATGGATTGGGGGGGGGGGGCGCGGACGCATGGATTGGGGGGGGGCGCGGACACATGGATTGGGGGGGCGGGACGCATGGATTGGGGGGGGCGGGACGCATGGATTGGGGGGGCGCGGACGCATGGATTTGGGGGGGGGGGGGGTGGGGGGGGCGGGACGCATGGATTGGGGGGGGGGCGGGACGCATGGATTGGGGGGGGCGGGACGCATGGATTGGGGGGGCGCGGACGCATGGATTGGGGGGGCGCGCGGACGCATGGATTTGGGGGGGGGGCGCGGACGCATGGATTGGGGGGGGGGGGGGGGGGGCGGGGACGCATGGATTGGGGGGTGCGCGGACGCATGGATTTGGGGGGGGGCGCGGACGCATGGATTGGGGGGGGGCGGACGCATGGATTAGGGGGGCGCGGACGCATGGATTTGGGGGGGGGGGGCGCGGACGCATGGATTGGGGGGGGCGGACGCATGGATTAGGGGGGCGCGGACGCATGGATTTGGGGGGGGCGCGGACGCATGGATTGGGGGGGTTGCGTACTGAAGGGGGAACTTAAATTATAGTTCTGACAACAATCCTGTGACAATTGTGGCGGAATCATGGAGGCGACTTCACCCCAAAAAATCGCGGCGGACACCGCGCCCTTATTTAGTATTCGGGAAACCAATATCACTTCGTATACTGACAACTGCAAGATATATATTTATAAAATATTTTTTTTTTTTTTTTGGGGGGGGGGGGGGTGGGCTTAATCGCTTTTCCTTTTTTTTTTTTTTTTTTTTTTTTTTTTTTTTTTTATCTGTACCTTCCTTTATTTTCTTCCCCTGTTATTTATTTTATTTTTATTTGTTGATAATAAAAAAAATATTATTATTCATTTTTTATAAAAAAAATGTTATATATAATATAATTTTGTCATAAATAATAATAAAAAAAAAACAATAATCATTTTTTATTATTTTGAATAATTTTCATTATTATTTGTTCAATATAAGAAACAAAAGTAAACTGAAATCAGATTTGCAGTGGGATGACAAAAGGGAGAGGGAGGAGCTAAAAGAAATTACAGAAAGAAGGTGGAGAGTTGGGTGGGATTACAAAAATAAAAGGGAGGGATTTACTGAATGGAGGGGGGAGAGAGCAGTAGGGATTACAGAATGGAGGGGGGAGAGAGCAGTAGGGATTACAGAATGGAGGGGGAGAGAGCAGTAGGGATTACAGAATAGAGGGAGAGAGAGCAGTAGGGATTACAGAAGAGAGGGGAGAGAGAGCAGTAGGGATTACAGAAGAGAGGGGAGAGAGAGCAGTAGGGATTACAGAATTGAGGGGGGAGAGAGCAGTAGGGATTACAGAATGGAGGGGGGAGAGAGCAGTAGGGATTACAGAATAGAGGGGGAGAGAGCAGTAGGGATTACAGAAGAGAGGGGAGAGAGAGCAGTAGGGATTACAGAATGGAGGGGGAGAGAGCAGTAGGGATTACAGAATGGAGGGGGGAGAGAGCAGTAGGGATTACAGAATGGAGGGGGGAGAGAGCAGTAGGGATTACAGAATGGAGAGGGGAGAGAGCAGTAGGGATTACAGAATGGAGGGGGGGAGGGAGCAGTAGGGATTACAGAAGAGAGGGGGGAGAGAGCAGTAGGGATTACAGAAGGGAGGGAGCAGTAGGGATTACAGAAGAGAGGGGGGAGGGAGCAGTAGGGATTACAGAAGAGAGGGGGAGGGAGCAGTAGGGATTACAGAAGAGAGGGGGAGGGAGCAGTAGGGATTACAGAAGAGGGGGAGAGAGGCAGTAGGGATTACAGAATGGAGGGGGTAGGGAGCAGTAGGGATTACAGAATAGAAAGGGGAGAGAGCAGTAGGGATTACAGAAGAGAGGGGGGAGAGAGCAGTAGGGATTACAGAAGAGAGGGGGGAGAGAGCAGTAGGGATTACAGAAGAGAGGGGGGAGGGAGCAGTAGGGATTACAGAAGAGAGGGGGAGGGAGCAGTAGGGATTACAGAAGAGAGGGGGTAGGGAGCAGTAGGGATTACAATCCTCATCACCCCGATGAGGAATACACGTTCATCACTTTACCTGCATCAATAAACCGATCGCTGCCATTAAAGCCGTCATTCTGGAAACTCTTAATGGACATTTCTCATTTATCTAAAGGGAAGGAGCGGTGGGATCGCTGATCTCTATACGGAGGGTTGGGTCCCGGCCAATGATAATATACGTGTCGATCAGAGAGACAGTTATATGTCCGTCCTGTATGGGATCGATCGGCGAGGCTCCGCCGGCCACTACAGGGGGGGGGGCTTTCTGGAAACCCAACGTTAATTTTTCCCAATCGATTAAAGTGGACCTGTTTGTATAAATCACTTCCTGACCTCTAGAAGAAGATACTTGGTGCCCCTCCCCCCATCAGTTTTTGGAATTCACAGCACACCTGTCCTGATAAAGTGGCAGTGGAGCTGAAACGCGTTGCATCCTATCTTTGTATCATGTTCAGCAAGCCATTATTGAGCCCCAGTCAGTGACTTTACCCGGGCTGAGATGATGTTATCAGTCTATTGCAGTCAGAAGGAAGCATTTCCTCTCCCCCCCCCCCCCCCCCGGTGATCAGACTGTACATTGTATCTTTGCATATATAATATATATATAAAAAAAAATGTAATAATATAAAGTGATTGATTATTGTTTATTAGTATTATATAAAACTGTGATTTGTAATAATTGTATTATTATTAAGCACTTTATTTTATATACATAATAATAATAATAACAATAATAATATAAAGTGTTTTATTATTATTATTATTATTATTATTATTTTAAGTGATTTATAATCATTTTATCAGTATTATTAATAAGCATTTTATATGTATTTTAATAACAAAGTAATTATTACTATTATGATATAAAATTGTGATTTATAATAATTGTAGTATTTATTATTATTATTATGAACTTTATTTGATATTTATTATTTTAATAATATACATTGATTATTATTTATTAGTATTATTATATAAAACAGTGATTTATAATTGTATTATTAAGAACTTTATTTTATATATATTTTATTAATTTAAAGCTATTATTATTATTATTATTTTAAGTGATTTAAAATCATTTTATCAGTATTATTAATAAGCATTTTGTATATATTTTAATAACAAAGTAATTATTATTATTATTATGATATAAAATTGTGATTTATAATAATTGTAGTATTTATTATTATTATTATTATTATTATTATTATGAACTTTATTTGATATTTATTAATTTAATAATTGATTATTATTTATTAGTATTATTATATAAAACAGTGATTTATAATTTTATTATTAATAACTTTATTTTATATAAATTTTATTAATTTAAAGCGATTCTGATTATTATATAAAATAGTGATTTCTAATGATATTATTATTATTATTATTATTATTATTATTACTAATAATAAGCACTTAAAAAATAAAAAATAAAAAATAAAAATATATATATATATATATATATAATAATTTTAGTATGAAGTGATTACTATGTATATTTTTTAGATATTATTACAAACAATGAATCCCTTTATTTCATATTATTATATTAATATCAAATTATATAATAGTAGTAGTAATATAACACAATTTTATATTATTAAAAAAATTATATATAGATTTTATACACACACATTTAGAATCTACTTGCAATGACAATGTTTCAGGGCCAAGGCAATGTACTGTACATTCTATGAACAATGCGGGGGGGGGGGGGGGGGTTTATCACCTATTTATTTATTTTGATATATATAAATTTTATTTATTTTAGTTTTATTTTTATTTTTTTTTACACACACACACACACAAATATATTATATAAAAAAAATAAATGATATATTTGAGTCCCCAAAGTCAGAAGTGAGGGTTAGTTGACCCAACACACAGAAGGTTCGGTGCGTTTCGTCGCTCTTCAGTCGGGGGATGGGGGATCTCTGGATAGAATTATTGGAGATCTTTCCTCCCGACACACAGAAGACTCCGGAGTATTCTACTTCTTCTACGACTATTTCCTGTGTCCCCGGAGTCCTCCTCCCCTTCCCAGGAGCCACAATCACCGTCCAATATTTCCACACAATCCATATCTGAGTCCTGTCATACAATCATCCGCTATACAGTGGGGGGGGGGGGCGATAACTATCGCCTCCCCTGCAGATTGTGTCGGTCCTCAGGAAGACACATGTACAGGTCCCCCTCCTCAGGAAGACACATGTACAGGTCCCCCTCCTCAGGAAGACACATGTACAGGTCCCCCTCCTCAGGAAGACGCATGTACAGGTCCCCCTCCTCAGGAAGACACGTGTACAGGTCCCCCTCCTCAGGAAGACACGTGTACAGGTCCTCCTCCTGAGGAAGACACGTGTACAGGTCCTCCTCCTGAGGAAGACACACGTACAGGTCCTCCTCCTGAGGAAGACACACGTACAGGTCCCCCTCCTGAGGAAGACACACGTACAGGTCCTCCTCCTGAGGAAGACACACGTACAGGTCCTCCTCCTGAGGAAGACACACGTACAGGTCCCCCTCCTGAGGAAGACACACGTACAGGTCCTCCTCCTGAGGAAGACACACGTACAGGTCCCCCTCCTCAGGAAGACACACGTACAGGTCCCCCTCCTCAGGAAGACACATGTACAGGTCCTCCTCCTCAGGAAGACACATGTACAGGTCCTCCTCCTCAGGAAGACACATGTACAGGTCCCCCCTCCTCAGGAAGACACATGTACAGGTCCTCCTCCTCAGGAAGACACATGTACAGGTCCTCCTCCTCAGGAAGACACATGTACAGGTCCTCCTCCTCAGGAAGACACATGTACATGTCCCCCTCCTCAGGAAGACACATGTCCCCCTCCTCAGGAAGACACAGGTCCCCCTCCTCAGGAAGACACATGTACAGGTCCCCCTCCTCAGGAAGACACGTGTACAGGTCCCTCTCCTCAGGAAGACACATGTACAGGTCCCCCTCCTCAGGAAGACACGTGTACAGGTCCTCAGGAAGACACGTGTACAGGTCCTCAGGAAGACACATGTACAGGTCCCCCTCCTCAGGAAGACACGTGTACAGGTCCCCCTCCTCAGGAAGACACATGTACAGGTCCCCCTCCTCAGGAAGACACATGTACAGGTCCCCCTCCTCAGGAAGACACATGTACAGGTCCCCCTCCTCAGGAAGACACATGTACAGTTCCCCCTCCTCAGGAAGACACATGTACAGGTCCCCCTCCTCAGAAGACACATGTACAGGTCCCCCTCCTCAGGAAGACACATGTACAGGTCCCCCTCCTCAGGAAGACACATGTACAGGTCCCCCTCCTCAGGAAGACACATGTACAGGTCCTTCTGAACATCTAAATGATTCAGAGAAGGATTGGGGAGAAAATTCTGTGGTCAGAGGAGACCAAAATTTAGCTTTTTGGTATTAACTCGACTCGCCGTGTTTGGAGGAAGAAAAATGGTGACTATGACCCTAAGACCACCATCCCTACAGTCACACACGGAGGGGGACATGATGCTTTGGGGGTGTTTCTCTGATAAAGGTTCAGGCCGACTTTGCCGCATTGAGGGGCCAATGGGCGGGGCCATGTATTGTAATATCTTGGAGGAGAACCTTCTTCCCTCATCCAGAACACCTGAAGATGGGTCATGGATGGGTCTTCCAGCGTGACAATGACCCAAAACATACCGCCAAGGCAACAAAGGAGAGGCCCAAGAAGAAGCACATTAAGGTCATGGAGTGGCCAGACCTTAATCCCATAGAACATTTATGGAGGAGCTGAAACTTCGAGTTGCCAAGAGACCACCAAGAAACCTTAAGGACTTGGAGAAGATCCATAAAGAAGAAGAGAGGACCAAAATCCCTCCTGAGATGTGGAAACCTGATCACCACCTACAAGAAACGTCCGACCTCTGTGATCACCAACAAGGGTTTCTCCACCAATGTTTTGCTTGGGGATCGAATACTTAGATCCTTCATTACTTTGTTTGTGGGTAAACTTACACAATCTTCAGGGGAGACGATCGTTATTTACCCCCCCCCCCCCACTGTATAACGCTCCTCTCCTGAAATACTCAGCGGGCAAATGTAGGGATCATCGTGATTGGTGACTCGGGGAGTGTTGTAGTGGCTCGGCGTTTGGCATTGTTTTTCGGGAATGTCCTCCTCACCACCTCCTTTTATAATGTTAATTGACACATGTAGACGCCGACACCGGCTGCAGAGCCAACATCCCGCTAATGTTGCGGCTCGAGGTTACTGGTCCACATCGAGGACAAGTTCCAATTATCGCTGAACGCCGCTCCTGACCTGAGGAGGCATCTAAAAGCCCAATCCCTCAAAACCCCAGGAATTTGGCATTATAAATCCTCCTTCCATCCTCCCGGGTGTTCTACCAATGTGTCTTAAGGTGTCCCCCCCCCCCACCCCCATCTGAATGACATGTAGTCTTCTCTATATACAGCGCCCTGCTGGCCCCTCCCACCAGCCACGATCTGCCTGCATGGCATAGAGAAGCACAGAGACCCGGTGATGACCTCATCGGAATCAGGAGTGCGTTGCGCTCTGAATGTAGGGATCAGGAGTCAATTTGCCGCCTCCCTCAACGTGCTGCCTGGGTTCAAAGGACCCAACGGGACCCATGGTAGGGCTCCCACTACAAGGACGCACTCATAATGTAGGGACCGGGAGTGCGTTGCGCTCGGAATGCAGGGATCGGGAGTGCGTTGCACTCAGAATGTAGGGATCGGGAGTGCGTTGCGCTCGGAATGTAGGGACCGGGAGTGCGTTGCGCTCGGAATGTAGGGACCGGGAGTGCGTTGCGCTCGGAATGTAGGGACCGGGAGTGCGTTGCGCTCGGAATGTAGGGACCGGGAGTGCGTTGCGCTCGGAATGTAGGGACCGGGAGTGCGTTGCGCTCGGAATGTAGGGACCGGGAGTGCGTTGCGCTCGGAAAGTAGGGATCGGGAGTGCGTTGCGCTCGGAAAGTAGGGATCGGGAGTGCGTTGCCCTCGGAATGCAGGGATCGGGAGTGCGTTGCCTTCGGAATGCAGGGATCGGGAGTGCGTTGCCCTCGGAATGCAGGGGTCGGGAGTGCGTTGCCCTCAGAATGCAGGGGTCGGGAGTGCGTTGCCCTCGGAATGCAGGGGTCGGGAGTGCGTTGCCTTCGGAATGCAGGGGTCGGGAGTGCGTTGCCCTCGGAATGCAGGGGTCGGGAGTGCGTTGCCTTCGGAATGCAGGGGTCGGGAGTGCGTTGCCCTCGGAATGCAGGGGTCGGGAGTGCGTTGCCTTCGGAATGCAGGGATCGGGAGTGCGTTGCCTTCGGAATGCAGGGGTCGGGAGTGCTTTGCCCTCGGAATGCAGGGGTCGGGAGTGCGTTGCGCTCGGAATGCAGGGTCGGGAGTGCGTTGCGCTAGGAATGCAGGGGTCGGGAGTGCGTTGCGCTCGGAATGCAGGGGTCGGGAGTGCGTTGCCCTCGGAATGCAGGGGTCGGGAGTGCGTTGCCCTCGGAATCCGGGGATCGGGAGTGCGTTGCGCTCGGAATCCGGGGATCGGGAGTGCGTTGCGCTCGGAATGCAGGGATCGGGAGTGCGTTGCCCTTGGAATGCAGGGATCGGGAGTGCGTTGCCTTCGGAATGCAGGGATCGGGAGTGCGTTGCCTTCGGAATGCAGGGATCGGGAGTGCGTTGCCTTCAGAATGCAGGGGTCGGGAGTGCGTTGCCCTCGGAATGCAGGGGTCGGGAGTGCGTTGCCCTAGGAATGCAGGGATCGGGAGTGCGTTGCGCTCGGAATGCAGGGATCGGGAGTGCGTTGCGCTCGGAATGCAGGGATCGGGAGTGCGTTGCCCTCGGAATGCAGGGATCGGGAGTGCGTTGCCTTCGGAATGCAGGGATCGGGAGTGCGTTGCCTTCGGAATGCAGGGATCGGGAGTGCGTTGCCTTCGGAATGCAGGGATCGGGAGTGCGTTGCCTTCAGAATGCAGGGGTCGGGAGTGCGTTGCCCTCGGAATGCAGGGGTCGGGAGTGCGTTGCCCTTGGAATGCAGGGATCGGGAGTGCGTTGCGCTCGGAATGCAGGGATCGGGAGTGCGTTGCGCTCGGAATGCAGGGATCGGGAGTGCGTTGCGCTCGGAATGCAGGGATCGGGAGTGCGTTGCCCTCGGAATGCAGGGATCGGGAGTGCGTTGCGTTAGGAATGCAGGGATCGGGAGTGCGTTGCGTTAGGAATGCAGGGATCGGGAGTGCGTTGCGCTATGAATGTAGTGATCGGGAGTCAATTTGCCGCCTCCCTCAAAGTGCTCCCACCACAGGGGCCCGTTGATGACATCACTGGGACTTCTATAAGGTATGTGAGAGATAACATGGGGATGAGTGAGCTGTTCCTGTTGGTGAACCCTGACCAATGGGCACAGGAGGAAAAATCCGACCTGCGTTGGTGGAGGGTCTCCGATACGTTTTGGTGACATCATGAAAACCTGTTAAGCGAAGTCCTTTTTATCGGTCGATTTACCTGGAGGCCCCTTCAGGTGGGAGGACCCTTTTCTGTGTTTTTATTGGACGCTTTGTATCTTTCCATACCCGTCAGATTTTGTTCGCCCCCCCCCCCCCCCCCCCCCGACTCCCCCCCTCGCAATCTGTCCTCCATCTTGGATGAATTCCGCTCGGCGGCGGAGCTGATAATTATTGTTCCGCATCGATCTCTCCCCAGACTCGTTATCTGCGCCGGCTCTTCTCTCCTCCTATTGGATAAGCCCTCGGGGTTCGCTCAATTAATTACATCTAAACAACGCGCCGGTTCTGATAGACGTGCGATAGCGGCCGATGCAGCGCCTCCGACCTCCGGGACAAAGTCATCCTTTGTTAAGGTGGATCTCCGGGTGAAGAAGAAAAGGCGTTTTATAAGTCCTAAGACCTCCTTTTGGCTGATTTGCCGGGCGAGACTCTGTTTTCTGAGCCTGCAGCGACAGGAATGCTCTGTTTCGGCAAATTGGGGACAATGCACATGCGGTCATGTGACAAGAGGCTGCAGCCCTACCCAGGAGCACTGCTGAATCTGGCTGCGCAGCTGCATTGGAGTTTTCTGGTTTTTAGCACAGCTGCAGGGTTTGCGGGACTGCACTGGCGGGTCGCTGGGGACATGGAGGCGTGGCCCCCGGGTTCTGTGGGACGGGAGACTCTGACATCGGGAAATGTGTCCGGACCAGGAATCTCTCCAGCTGCCATTTTGCCATGATAACCCTCCCCCGCAAATGTCATTATCTGGGGGGGATACAGGACTCTCCACACCGGCCAATGACAGGCCAGACAGATTATGTGGTTTATAGGAGACTGCTAGAGGCTGGTGCACAGAGGAGACTGCCAGGGTGTGGCACCTAGTTGGAGGAGACTGCCAGGGTGTGGCACCTAGTTGGAGGAGACTGCCAGGGGGCGGCACCTAGTTGGAAGAGACTGCCAGGGGGCGGCACCTAGTTGGAGGAGACTGCCAGGATGTGGCACCTAGTTGGAGGAGACTGCCAGGGTGTGGCACCTAGTTGGAGGAGACTGCCAGGGTGTGGCACCTAGTTGGAGGAGACTGCCAGGGTGTGGCACCTAGTTGGAGGAGACTGCCAGGGGGCGGCACCTAGTTGGGGGAGACTGCCAGGGGAGGGCACCTAGTTGGGGGAGACTGCCAGGGTGTGGCACTTAGTTGGAGGAGACTGCCAGGGTGTGGCACTTAGTTGGAGGAGACTGCCAGGATGTGTCACCTAGTTGGAGGAGACTGCCAGGGGGCGGCACCTAGTTGGAGGAGACTGCCAGGGGGCGGCACCTAGTTGGAGGAGACTGCCAGGGGGGTGGTACCTAGTTGGAGGAGACTGCCAGGGGGCGGCACCTAGTTGGAGGAGACTGCCAGGGTGTGGCACCTAGTTGGAGGAGACTGCCAGGGGGTGGCACCTAGTTGGAGGAGACTGCCAGGGGGCGGCACCTAGTTGGAGGAGACTGCCAGGGGAGTGGCACCTAGTTGGAGGAGACTACCAGGGTGTGGCACCTAGTTGGAGGAGACTGCCAGGGGAGGGCACCTAGTTGGGGGAGACTGCCAGGGGACGGCACCTAGTTGGAGGAGACTGCCAGGGTGTGGCACTTAGTTGGAGGAGACTGCCAGGGTGTGGCACTTAGTTGGAGGAGACTGCCAGGGTGTGGCACTTAGTTGGAGGAGACTGCCAGGGTGTGGCACTTAGTTGGAGGAGACTGCCAGGGGGGTGGTACCTAGTTGGAGGAGACTGCCAGGGGGTGGCACCTAGTTGGAGGAGACTGCCAGGATGTGGCACCTAGTTGGAGGAGACTGCCAGGGGGGTGGTACCTAGTTGGAGGAGACTGCCAGGGGGCGGCACCTAGTTGGAGGAGACTGCCAGGGTGTGGCACTTAGTTGGAGGAGACTGCCAGGGGAGTGGCACCTAGTTGGAGGAGACTGCCAGGGGGTGGCACCTAGTTGGAGGAGACTGCCAGGGTGTGGCACTTAGTTGGAGGAGACTGCCAGGGTGTGGCACTTAGTTGGAGGAGACTGCCAGGGTGTGGCACTTAGTTGGAGGAGACTGCCGGGGACTGGCGCCAAGTTGAAGGAGACTGCCGGGGACTGGCGCCCAGTCTGCAGACATGCCATGGCGCCCCCTCCTGGTATCGGCTCGATCCCCCACCAGACACACATACATTATCCCGCCTGACAAACACATTATAAATGGTGACTTAGCCGTCGCGTCAATCTCCTCCACCGTGAAATCCTCAATCCGGTTTTGGCTGCGAGCGTTTCACATATATAAATCCGATGATTTAAAGGGGAACTCCGGTGTGATTTCACATTTCAGGGTGAAAAATCAATTTTTGACATTTTTTTCCGTTTGCTGTTCCATATTTGGATTCCTGTATCCCACTGATTGACGATCACCTTTTTATCAATAGAGGGGATTAGTCTCTGTCAGCCTCACAGGAGAGTATTGATCCTCATTGATCGGTATGATTACAGTCAGCTGATCACATTTTATATAGATGGCTAATCAATTTGTAGGAGATGATGGGGTCCCTCAAAATGGGGGGGGGGGAGGCTTTTACTGCCCGATCCGGATCAGGTGACAGGGCGGGGGGGGGGGGGGCAATCAGATTCTGGTAATAGAAGTGAGAATGTAATGATGGAGAGTAATAATGTATCACATTAGAGAGTATAGCGCCATCTCTGGGCAGGACAGGAAGTATTACACTGTAAGTAATGGGCAATATGGCCGCCGCCCCCATGGTGTATATTGAATTGGAAACTTTAATAGTAACAAAGTATTTAGAGTGCAAATCCTCATTGATTACAGTCAGCTGATCACATTTATATCGATAGCCAATCAATCTGAAAAATATGATGGGGTCCCTCGAAATGAGGGGGGGTGGAAGGTTGGCACGGCCCGATCCAGATGAGGTGACAAGGGGGGCCAATCAGATTCTGGTAATAGTAAGTCATGGGCAATATGGCCGCTCCCAATGTGTATAATAAATTGGAAACTATAAATGCTAATAAAGTATTTAGAGCGCAAATCCTCATTGATCGGTATGATTACAGTCAGCTAATCACCTTTATATCGATGGCTAATCAATCTGAAAAAGATGATGGGGTCCCTCGAAATGGGGGGGGGGGGGGGGGGGGAGGCTTTTACTGCCCGATCCAGATCAGATGACGGGGGGGCCAATCAGATTCTGGTAATAGAAGTGAGAATGTTAATGATGGAGAGTAACAATGTATCACGTTACAGAGAGTATAGCGCCATCTCTGGGCAGGACAGGAAGTATTACACTGTAAGTAATGGGCAATATGGCCGCCCCCCATGGTGTATGTTGAATTGGAAACTTTAATAGTAACAAAGTATTTAGAGTGCAAATCCACATTGATTACAGTCAGCTGATCACCTTTTATATCGATAGCCAATCAATTTGAAAAACATGACGGGGGTCCCTCGAAATGAAGGGGGAGGGGGAGGGGCAAAGCTGCCTTATGCAGATCAGGAGACGAGGCTCCCAATCAGATTCTGGTAATAGTAAGTAATGGGCAATATGACCGCCCCCCGCGTGTATAATAAATTGGAAACTATAAATGGTAACAAAGTATTTAGAGGGCAAATCCTCATTGATTACAGTCAGCTGATCACATTTATATTGATGGCTAATCAATTTGAAAAATATGATGGGGTCCCTCCAAATAAGGGGGTGGGGGTGGGAGGCTGGCGCTGCCCGTTTCAGGTCAGAAAACGAGACACCCAATCAGATTCTGGTAATAGAAGTGAGAATGTTAATAATATAGAGTAACAATGTATTGTATTACAGAGAGTATAGCGCCATCTCTGGGCAGGACAGGAAGTGCGCTGTGTGTAATGGGCAATATGGCCGCCCCCCATGGTGTATATAATAAATTTGGAAGATATAAAAAGAAGCAAAGTGTCTGTAGAGTGCGAATCCTCACCGATCGGATTATTTGCAGTCAGCTGATCACATTTATATCGATAGCCAATCAATTTAAAAAACATGATGGGGTCCCTTAGAAATGAGGGGGAGGGGCCAGAGCTGCCTTATGAAGATCAGGAGACGAGGCTCCCAATCAGATTCTGGTAGTAGAAGTGGAGATGTTAATGATGAAGAGGAACAATGTATCGCATTACAGACAGTATAGCGCCATCTCTGGGCAGGACAGGAAGTGCGCCTTGTGTAATGGGCAATATGGCCGCCCCCCCCATGGTGAGTAGATTAAATTGGAAACTATAAATGGTAACAAAGTATTTAGAGTGCAAATCCTCATTGATCGGTATGATTACAGTCAGCTGATCACCTTTTATATCGATAGCTAATCAATCTGAAAAATATGATGGGGTCCCTCGAAATGAGGGGGGGGGGGGAGGCTTTTGCTGCCCGATCCAGATCAGGTGACATTGGGGGCCAATCAGATTCTGGTAATAGAAGTGAGAATGCTAATAATGGAGAGTAACAATGTATCACATTACAGAGAGTATAGCGCCATCTCTGGGCAGGACAGGAAGTGCCCTGTGTGTAATGGGCAATATGGCCGCCCCCCATATGGTGTATATTGAATTGGAAACTATAAATGGTAACAAAGTATTTAAAGTGCAAATCCTCATTGATTACAGTTAGATGATCACATTTATATTGATGGCTAATCAATTTGAAAAATATGATGGGGGTCCCTCGAAAGGGGCGGTGGGAGGCTGGCGCTGCCCGTTTCAGATCAGAAAACGAGACACCCAATCAGATTCTGGTAATGGTAAGTAATGGGCAATATGGCCGCCCCCCCATGGTGAGTAGATTAATTGGAAACTATAAATAGTAACAAAGTATTTAGAGGGCAAATTCTCATTGATCGGTCTGATTACACGTTGTGTATAGATAGCTAATCAATTTGAAACAGATGATGGGGTCCCTCGAAATGAGGGGAGGCTGGCGCGGCCCATTTCAGATCAGGTGACGGGGGGGGCCAATCAGATTCTGGTAATAGTAAGTAATGGGCAATATGGCCGCTCCCAATGTGTATAATAAATTGGAAACTATAAATGCTAATAAAGTATTTAGAGCGCAAATCCTCATTGATCAGTATGATTACAGTCAGCTGATCACATTTATATCGATGGCTAATCAATCTGAAAAAGATGATGGGGTCCCTCGAAATGGGGGGGGGGGAGGCTTTTACTGCCCGATCCAGATCAGGTGACGGGGGGGCCAATCAGATTCTGGTAATAGAAGTGAGAATGTTAATAATAGAGAGTAACAATGTATCACGTTACAGAGAGTATAGCGCCATCTCTGGGCAGGACAGGAAGTGCGCTGTGTGTAATGGGCAATATGGCCGCCCCCCCATGGTGTATATAATAAATTTGGAAGATATAAAAAGAAGCAAAGTGTCTGCAGAGTGCGAATCCTCACCGATCGGATTATTTGCAGTCAGCTGATCACATTTATATCGATAGCCAATCAATTTAAAAAACATGATGGGGTCCCTCGAAATGAGGGGGAGGGGCCAGAGCTGCCTTATGAAGATCAGGAGACAAGGCTCCCAATCAGATTCTGGTAGTAGAAGTGAGAATGTTAATAATGGAGAGTAACAATGTATCACGTTACAGAGAGTATAGCGCCATCTCTGCGCAGGACAGGAAGTGCGCTGTGTGTAATGGGCAATATGGCCGCCCCCATGTGTGTAATGGGCAATATGGCCGCCCCCATGTGTGTAATGGGCAATATGGCCGCCCCCCATGTGTGTAATGGGCAATATGGCCGCCCCCCATGTGTGTAATGGGCAATATGGCCGCCCCCCATGTGTGTAATGGGCAATATGGCCGCCCCCCATGTGTGTAACGGGCAATATGGCCGCCCCCATGTGTGTAATGGGCAATATGGCCACCCCCCATGTGTGTAATGGGCAATATGGCCGCCCCCTATGTGTGTAACGGGCAATATGGCCGCCCCCCATGTGTGTAATGGGCAATATGGCCACCCCCATGTGTGTAATGGGCAATATGGCCGCCCCCCATATGGTGTATATAATAAATTTGGAAGATATAAAAAGAAGCGAAGTGTCTGTAGAGTGTGAATCCTCAGCGATCGGATTATTTGCAGTCAGCTGATCCCATTTTCTATCGATCGCTAAACTATCTTCAGAAGATGAAGGGGTCCCTCGAAGTGGAGGAGGAGGGGGGAGGGGAGGTATACAGAACAGGTAAGGACGGAGTCCAGGCGGGGATGTTAATACGTTTCGCTCGGCCCGTCAGATTCCCTCCCCTCCCCCCCCCCCTCTGTGCTCCCCCCGGTGACGATGACAATGGAGACTATTATCGGAGCCGGGAAGCAATTTTCAGTCTTTTTTAATCACACAAGCCGGTCCCTCCGGCCACTTCCCGCCTCGCCCGTCCTTGACCCCGAAACAAAAAAAGAACGCAAACCAGGCGCCCCGCCGACAATCGCCACCCCCCTCCGCACCACGCCAACGCGGATAACATTGCGCCAATCACCAGGAACAAATATTTATCCGTGATGCAAATGGAGATGAGTGAAGGGACACACGGGGGGGATTATGGTGAACTTCCTGTGTTGTCACCGGGACCACGGGGACACAAGGGGCAACAACCCCCCCCCCCCCAACAACCCTTCCCCCGCTCTATTCTAAACTACAGCTTAGGACAGGCGCTTCCACCTTACAGGTCTGCAGTTCTATACATGTCCTGTACGGCATGCCGAAGTGGTCGTCCCCCCCTCCAATGACGTTATCCCTTGTACAATTGATTGAGGCCGCTTTAGCATGCCATAAGTGCGATCGCAGCTTTTTCAATCGGATGTAAGTTGTTTTGTAACTCTAGTGACCTGCTGACCCCCCCCCCCCCCCCCCCTCCTCCCCTCCTCCCCATGTCTATTGACATTAAGCCTTGTAATATCGATTGAGGCCACCTTGGCATGCCTTCAGTGCGACCGCAGCTTTTTTTCAATCGGACGCAATTCTTTTGTAACTCCAGTACCTCCTTCCTCCGTGTTCATTGACGTTATCCCTTCTACAATTGATTGAGGCCGCTTTAGCATGCCTTAAGGCCGGATTCACACCGATGGCATTTTTGGTGCTTTTTGCAGAACGTGTTCCATAGGAAACCATGTTATATGGACTGTAGTGCAAATCTGCAAAATGCAAAAGGCACTAAAAATGCCATCGGTGTGAATCGGGCCTAAGTGCGATCGCAGCTTGTAACCCTCCCCCCAATGTTGTCACCGGCACCACGGGGACACAAAAGGCCCCCAACAACCCTTCCCCCGCTCTATTCTAAACTACAGCTGAGGACAGGGGGTTCCACCATACAGGTCTGCGGTTCTATACATGTCCTGTACGGCATGCTGAAGTGGTCCCCCCAATGACATTATTCCTTTGTAGAATTGATCACTCTAGTGATGTGCTGACACCCCCCCCCCCCCCCCGCCCATTGACATTAAGCCTTGTAATATTGATTGAGGCCACCTTGGCATGCCTTAAGTACAACTGCAGCTTTTTCAATCAGACGCAATTTGTTAGTACCTCCTTCCTCCGTGTTCATTGACCTTATCCCTTCTACGATCGATTGAGGCCGCTTTAGCCTGCCTTAAGTGCGATCGCAGCTTTTAACGCTAATGATCCCCACCCCACCCCAATTGCACGACAAAAATCACCAAATCAGGAATAGAGGGGAAATCTTCCAGTTGGGGAGACCTGTTCCTGTGACAAATTTTGGAGAGATTGTAGCCTCGCTTTCCGTGTCACCGGCCTTAGTGATGCCAGTCCATGCTGGCTATCAGTACTGTCCATCAATGCCGCCTATCAGTGCCCATCGCTGCTGTCAATCAGTGCCCATTAGGCTGCTTTCACACTGGGGCGGTGCGGACGGCGACAGTAAAGCAGCGCTATATTTAGCGCTGCTTTACCATCGTTTTACCCGCGGTATGCGGCCGCTAGCGGGGTGGTTTTAACCCCCGCTAGCGGCCGCAAAAGGGTTAAAAACCTCCGCAAAGCGCCGCAAAGCGGCGGTTTGCGGGCGGTATCCCAGCAGTGTCCCATTAATTTCAATGGGAAGGAGCGGTATAGGAGCGGTGAACACACGGCTACTTCACCGCTCCAAAGATGCTGCTAGCAGGACTTTTTTTGCCGTCCTGCTAGCGCACCGCTCCAGTGTGAAAGCCCGCCGGCTTTCACACTGGAGTTAAAGGGGCCGTTTTTTTCAGGCGGTGAACAGGCGCTATTTTTAGCGCTGTACCGCCTGAAAACCGCCCCAGTGTGAAAGCAGCCTTAGTGATGCCAGTCCGTGCTGGCTATCAGTCCCACCTATCAGTGCTGTCCATCAATGCCGCCTATCAGTGCCCATCGCTGCTGTCCATCAGTGCCCATTAGTGATGCCAGTCAGTGCCCATCACTGCTGTCCATCAGTTCCGCCTATCAATGCCCATCAGTGCTCATTAGTGATGCCAGTCCGTGATGGCTATCAGTCCCGCCCATCACTGCTGTCCATCAGTTCCGCCTATCAATGCCCATCAGTGCCGCCTATCAATGCCCATCAGTGCCGCCTATCAGTGCTCATTAGTGATGCCAGTCCGTGATGGCTATCAGTCCCGCCCATCACTGCTGTCCATCAGTTCCGCCTATCAATGCCCATCAGTGCCGCCTATCAATGCCCATCAGTGCCGCCTATCAGTGCTCATTAGTGATGCCAGTCCGTGATGGCTATCAGTCCCACCCATCACTGCTGTCCATCAGTTCCGCCTATCAATGCCCATCAGTGCCGCCTATCAATGCCCATCAGTGCCGCCTATCAGTGCTCATTAGTGATGCCAGTCCGTGATGGCTATCAGTCCCGCCCATCGCTGCTGTCCATCAATACCCATCAGTCCCGCCTATCCGTGCCCATCAGTGAGGGAGAAAAATTACTTAATTACAAAATTTACTGACAGAAACTAAAAAATCAAAACTAAGTAAAAAAAAAAAATTATTTTCCAATTTTTTTGGTCTTTTTTTATTTTTTACCTAAAAAAAATAAAATAAAACTCCCAGCAGTGATGAAATTCCACCAAAAGAAAAGATAAGAATGTCCTCTGTGTACAGAGCAGGATGACGGCGTAATTGTCATTCAAAGTGCGACGGGGCTGAGAGCTGAACACTGGCGTCTGGGTAGGAGGGGAGGGGGGGGAGGGGGTGCCCGGTAGGCGGGTGGTTAATGTTACATTTGGCGTCTGGGTAGGAGGGGGGGGAGGGGGGTGCCCGGTAGGCGGGTGGTTAATGTTACATTGTGAAGTAAATCTAATGCATTCGAATGAGTGCGTCTCCGAAGTCGCATGACTTTAATGTGACTATTTATTTTTTCGCCTCTAAAGTCGCAGCAAAATATCGCAGACACTTTACCAAAATCGCAGCGACCTGAACGGTCGTCACTGCAAACAATGCGACTGCGAACTGCCGCACCCCAAAGTCGCACGACGAGCCGCGCAAGTGTAAATGGGCCCTTCCCCCTCCCCTCCCCCGTTCACACTTGTGCAGCTTTGTTATTGCGACTTTGGACACATAAAGTCGCATTACAAGTCGCGGCACCATTTTGTTTTCAATGGCGCCCGTTCAGAATAGGTGCCTGCGCTACTTCTGATGCGGCTTGGTGCCGGAGAGCGAAAAAGTCGCGCCCTGAAGGGGCGCTGGAAATCGCGCGACTTTCGAGTCGCACAAATGTGAGCTAAAATAATACTGACATCGTGTTGTAAGTTGTGTTCGTTGTAAAATCCGTTAAAAAAACGTGCGTTTTACCGCACTGCGTTACCTCGAATAACACCTCAACGCACTGCAGTACGCGGAGGAGATCGCCCTGCGGGTTGTGTTGGGAAAGATGAAGTGTGATGAGGAATGTGATTCCAAACGCAACGCATGTAAAACGCACATCCAAGCAACGCACTAATATAAAGGACTTCATAGAGTACAATGATGATGTGTGTCGTGTTCCACCCAACGCCGACCAGGACCGGGTCATCCAGGGCAACGATCCAGTATTGCACCCCCTCCCCCACTGTTACTACACCTGGGGCAGCTGTCGCTCCTGCCCACCCCTTGTCCCGGCCCTGCCCATCCCTCCTGCCCACCCCTTGTCCCGGCCCTTACCCAATCCTCTTACCCACCCCTTGTCCCGGCCCTGCCGCCCATCCTGCCCACCCCTTGTCCCGGCCCTTACCCAACCCTCTTACCCACCACTTGTCCCGGCCCTGCCCACCCCTCCTGCCAACTTCTTGTCCCGGCCCTACCCACCCCTCCTGCCCACCCCTTGTCCCGGCCCTGCCACCCCTCTTACCTACCCCTTGTCCCAGCCCTGCCACCCTTCCTACCTACCCCTTGTTCTGGCCCTGCAGCCTCTCCTACCCACCCCTTGTCCCGGCCCTGCCACCCCTCCTGCCCACTTCTTTTACTGGTCCTGCTGCCCCTCTTTACTCACCCCTTGTCCCGGCCCTGCCGCTCATCCTACCCACCCCTTGTTTCGGCTTTGCCACCCCTTGTCCCGGCCCTGCCGCCCCTCCTACCCACCCCTTGTCCCGGCCCTGCCGCCCCTCCTACCCACCCCTTGTCCCGGCCCTGCCGCTCATCCTACCCACCCCTTGTCCCGGCCCTGCCACCCCCTCTTACATACCCCTTGTCCCGGCCCTGCCGCCCCTTGTCCCGGCCCTGCCACCCCTTGTCCCGGCCCTGCCGCCCTTCCTACCTACCCCTTGTCCCGGCCCTGCCGCCCCTCTTACCTACCCCTTGTCCCGGCGCTGCCACCCCTCTTACCTACCCCTTGTCCCGGCCCTGCCGCCCCTCTTACCTACCCCTTGTCCCGGCGCTGCCGCCCTTCCTGCCCACCTCTTGTCCCAGCCCGGCCACCATGGTGCGAATGGCCTCGGGACCTATAGGGCAGTGAGGGGTTAATCGCCTGTAACGGTCTGCGCGGTGGGGTTTCGGGGTTGGGGGCGGGGCGGTCATAACGTCACGACGGAAACAACTTTCCGAGCTGAACGGAGACGATCGATTTTCACTTCTGGAGCGGAAAAATATATTTCTGTGACCCGCCCCCCCTCCCCCACCTCCGGGGACAGGTCCTCGTGTACACGGCTCCGCCTCCCAGCAGAGGCCAATCATTCTACCAATGCGTCTTAAAGGAGATGTACATCCCAGACTAGATTATGTGGAGTTTGCTCTATGTACAGCCCACCGCCGGCCCCTCCCACCAGCCAGGATCTGCCTGCATTGCATAGAGAAGCACAGAGACCCGGTGATGACGTCACCCTGCCGGCCCCTCCCACCAGCCAGGATCTGTCTGCATTGCATAGAGAAGCACAGAGACCCAGTGATGGCGTCACCTTGCCGGCCCCTCCCACCAGCCAGGATCTGCCTGCATTGCATAGAGAAGCACAGAGACCCGGTGATGACATCACAGTGGCTAAAATAAGATATGGAATAAACACAAAAAATGTTGATGGGGGAGGGGGACCAGGGAAGCAAAAACATAATCCCATTAAACTCCGGCGTTGGCCTCTCCGCGGCCCGAGCGGTGGAAGCGATCCTCCGGAACAATCGATCGGAAGCTTCCCCGGCCGCGTCGGCTTTTTCGGATATTTATAAAGGGATTTTATAGAAACGTGTGATTATTTTTGGTGGTGGGGGGGGGGGGGGGAGGGGATAAGAGCCGGCCCCCGGGGGCCCTGAAATCTGTTTTGCTGTCTGTGATTCACGCCGGAGACTGACAGCTGCAGATGTCTCACATTCGACGATCGCTGAAGATTTCAACAGCAGAAACCGCAGATTACCCCCCCCCCCCTCCCCTCCCCCACCCCTCAGCCTGTGCCACCCCTGCCAGCTCTCTGTGCCAGGCTGCGCTCACCATGTACAGTTGGCAGCTGGAGACGTTTCCCGGGGGGGGTCTTCCCATGACCTGCTAAGGAACCGGTGACGGGATGGTGGCCAATGTGCGTCTCCCCTCCCCCACATTGATCAGACTGTACATTGTAACTTTGTAGAAGGGGGAGGGGTCATTTCCTCAGTCTCCCCTCCCCCAGTGATCAGACTGTACATTGTAACTTTGTAGAAGGAGTCCCAGCGATCGATCATCATCCTACCAACCAATGACGACTTGCAGCCCAACCGCCAGCGTCCTGACAACCAATGATTTTGTGCTGCTTGGCCAACAGCGTCTTGGCAACCAATTGCTGCTATGTGGACCAGCAACCAATGAGGCTGTGCGGCCCAGCCACCTGTGTCCGGGCACCCAATGACACGCGGCATCATTGGTTGCTAGGATACTGGCAGCCAAGCCACAGCATTATTGCTTGCTGCTAGCAACCAATGATGTTGTGCTTTGCAGTCACCAGCACCCTAGCAACCAAGGACACTGTGGCCAGGCCACCTGAGTCCTAGCAACCAATGATGTTGTGCTTTGCAGTCACCAGCACCCTAGCAACCAAGGACACTGTGGCCAGGCCACCTGAGTCCTAGCAACCAATGATGTTGTGCATAGCAGTCACCAGCACCATAGCAACCAAGGACTCTGTGGCCAGGCCACTTGAGTCCTAGCAACCAATGATGTTGTGCTTTGCAGTCACCAGCACCCTAGCAACCAAGGACACTGTGGCCAGGCCACCTGAGTCCTAGCAACCAATGATGTTGTGCTTCACAGTCACTAGCAACCAAGGACGCTGTATCTCAGTTGCCTGTGTCCGAGCGACCAATGACACACGGCATCATTGGTTGCTAGGATACTGACAGACAATTATTGCTGCTAGCAACCAAAGCTGTGGGGTGAGGGGTGACAAAAATGTGGGGGGGGGGGTGGCACCCGGAGTGTCTATGGAACACAGTATAGCAGGACCACCAGAAGCCGAGGAGCCTCCCCGATATCATGGTAAGAGAAGGAGACAATGTTTCCAAATCGATGGTGAAGAGGACCTGACCCCAGGCGGCAATAAACCGCGGCGCCCCCCTGAGGAAAGGGATGGTGGTGGTGGGATTGGATTGTTTATCGCTCTGTTTATTATCCAGACCTGATTACCATGAAATCTAATCACCGCTTCCCAGAAACGCCAATCTGCCTCCCCCGCTCTGCGCAGGATACCAGAATAACGAGGGCGGCCAATCCAAATTCTATTTTCCAATTAAATGTCTCCGGCCGGGAAGCGCGGAATTCCCTGCGGCGGAGAACCCTGGAGGAGCTCCATTTCTCTCCATGATTCTTCTCTGCTGCAATTCAGTACAGGCCTCCCCCCCCCCCCCCCCGGCCTCTGATTGGACAGTGAAAAGAGAAGTAGCAGACTGATGAGCCTATCTCTCTCTCACTCTGCTCTCTCCTCCTATCAGCGTGCTCCGTGTTCTGCTGCATAGCCGATTGGCTCCAGGTGTTGCTTCTCCCTCCTGCAGTCTGAGCTCTGCTGTACAGACCTAGCAGGTCACATTCAGGTACTCTCACTACTTCTACTACTAAAAAATGAAAGTGATTAATAAATACAGAGCTGCATAAATGTGTGTCTATTATATCTACCCGGAGCGGTACAGGAGATGGTCAGAGACTGCAGACATAGTACAGGAGATGATCAGAGACTGCAGACATAGTACAGGAGATGATCAGAGACTGCAGACATAGTACAGGAGATGGTCAGAGACTGCAGACATGGTACAGGAGATGATCAGAGACTGCAGACATAGTACAGGAGATGATCAGAGACTGCAGACATGATACAGGAGATGGTCAGAGACTGCAGACATAGTACAGGAGATGATCAGAGACTGCAGACATGATACAGGAGACGGTCAGAGACTGCAGACATCGTACAGGAGATGGTCAGAGACTGCAGACATAGTACAGGAGATGAATGATCAGAGACTGCAGACATAGTACAGGAGACGATCAGAGACTGCAGACATAGTACAGGAGACGGTCAGAGACTGCAGACATGATACAGGAGATGATCAGAGACTGCAGACATAGTACAGGAGATGGTCAGAGACTGCAGACATAATACAGGAGATGGTCAGAGACTGCAGACATAGTACAGGAGATGATCAGAGACTGCAGACATAGTACAGGAGATGATCAGAGACTGCAGACATAGTACAGGAGATGATCAGAGACTGCAGACATGATACAGGAGATGGTCAGAGACTGCAGACATAGTACAGGAGATGATCAGAGACTGCAGACATGATACAGGAGACGGTCAGAGACTGCAGACATCGTACAGGAGATGGTCAGAGACTGCAGACATAGTACAGGAGATGAATGATCAGAGACTGCAGACATAGTACAGGAGACGATCAGAGACTGCAGACATAGTACAGGAGACGGTCAGAGACTGCAGACATGATACAGGAGATGATCAGAGACTGCAGACATAGTACAGGAGATGAATGATCAGAGACTGCAGACATCGTACAGGAGATGATCAGAGACTGCAGACATAGTACAGGAGATGGTCAGAGACTGCAGACATAGTACAGGAGATGGTCAGAGACTGCAGACATAGTACAGGAGATGATCAGAGACTGCAGACATAGTACAAGAGACGGTCAGAGACTGCAGACATAGTACAGGAGATGATCAGAGACTGCAGACATAGTACAGGAGACGATCAGAGACTGCAGACATAGTACAGGAGATGATCAGAGACTGCAGACATAGTACAGGAGATGATCAGAGACTGCAGACATAGTACAGGAGATGGTCAGAGACTGCAGACATAGTACAGGAGATGGTCAGAGACTGCAGACATAGTACAGGAGATGATCAGAGACTGCAGACATAGTACAAGAGACGGTCAGAGACTGCAGACATAGTACAGGAGATGATCAGAGACTGCAGACATAGTACAGGAGATGATCAGAGACTGCAGACATAGTACAGGAGACGGTCAGAGATCACTACTGTTACGGTCTCTATGCTGTATTTGCTGTCCTGCTTGCTGGGGCCCGAGAGTTGCACCGAGGGGCCCCAAGTCGGGCCCAATGGCTGTAGATTTGTTCAGCTACTAGTTTTATTTTTGCTACTTTGTTACTATTTCGCCGTCACAACTTTCTACGTTAAACTTTTACAAGAAGAATTTCGAAAATATTTCCGGGAGAAGTGCGAGGGGAGAGCGGGCAATCTTTTTAAACACCCCCCCCCCCCGATCGTTGGGTGCCTTTTCGACCACAGCGTTGCGATCGGCGCCTTCCACGCAATCAATACATCCGCCGCCGGTCGATCGATCGACCTTTTAATAAGAAAAACTGCTGGGATCGGAGCGGCACTTAGCAGACGTGGGCCCGCCAGCTGCGAATTGCCCCCATTGACCGGCTCTGAGCCGTAATCTGATTTGGCCTTTTCCTGCCGGCTCTCGCTAATGGGCGCCGGCGTCCTCTCCTCCGAGATCCTCGAAGATCTGAAGATTCACAGGCCGATGGTGCTTCAGGCTGCGGGGGGGGGGGGGGGGAGCCTTTCAAAAAAAAAAGGAGCTTATTATGACTGCAGAACGAGAGGCGAGCTCATTGTACATTCCGCCCGCTTCCCCGCGAGCCGCGCTCCTGAGACGAGCGAAGAATAGCACCAGTCAATCGGCGGCGGGGGCCCCCCCTTGACACAGCTGCAAGATGCCAGTCAGCTCCGATCCCTTTCCTTCCTCGGCGGCGCTTGCTTCTTGCTCTCGCCTTGCCTACTTGACACCTGTAGCCATCTTTTTCTCTCTCCCCCCCCCCCCCCCCCCCCCCCCCCCCCCATCGTTCCCGAAAACGCAATCCCAGGGCACCCCCCTCCCCCAGCACTTCTTCTTGGCCGGGATGGAACGGGAAGCTGCCGCCGTTCCCGGCTCGGGAGGACTTCTGGGCAATTACCAGGAGCTTTGATTTCCTCGGGTTAGGAAGCCAGCAGCCGACACGTTAAGCGTGCGCGTTCCACAAAACCCTTAACTATTTTCTGGCAGCGAAGGAGTCGCTCGGTTGCAATCAAGCAAGCTGAGCGAGATCCAAGGCTCTGGGTTTTCCAGTCTCACCATCTATTGCACACAAGGGGGTTGGGAAGGATAAAGGGAAGATTAAAAAAAAAAAAAAAAGGATACAAGAAGCCATTTCCCTAATGATACAATGTAATAAATACAACCCCCAAATTCCTAACCATCCCAAACCTTCCCAAAGCATTCCCCAACCATCCCCAACCACCCTCAACCATCCTCAACCATCCCCAACCTTCCTCAACCATCCCCAACCTTCCTCAACCATCCCCAACCTTCCTCAACCATCCTCAACCATCCCCAACCTTCCTCAACCATCCCCAACCTTCCTCAACCATCCCCAACCTTCCTCAACCATCCTCAAACCATTCTCCAACCATCCCCAACCATCCCAAACCTTCCTCAACCATCCCCAACCTTCCTCAACCATCCTCAAACCATTCTCCAACCATCCCCATACTTCCTCAACCATCCCCATCCTTCCCCCAACCATCCCTATACTTCCCCAACCATCCTAAACCATTCTCCAACCATCCCCATCCTTCCTCAGCCATCCCCATCCTTCCTCAGCCATCCCCATCCTTCCCCAACCATCCTGAACCATCCTCAAACCATTCTCCAACCATCCCCATACTTCCTCAACCATCCCCATCCTTCCCCAACCATCCTTAACCATTCTCCAGCCATCCCCATCCTTCCTCAGCCATCCCCAACCATCCTCGAACTATTCTCCAACCATCCCCATCCTTCCCCAACCATCCTAAACCATTCTCCAACCATCCCCATCCTTCCTCAGCCATCCCCATCCTTCCTCAGCCATCCCCATCCTTCCTCAGCCATCCCCATCCTTCCTCAGCCATCCCAATCCTTCCTCAGCCATCCCCGTCCTTCCCCCAACCATCCTGAACCATCCTCAAACCATTCTCCAACCATCCCCAGCCTTCTCCAACCATCCCCATCCTTCCTCAGCCATCCCCATCTTTCCTCAGCCATCCCCATCCTTCCTCAGCCATCCCCATCCTTCCTCAGCCATCCCCATCCTTCCTCAACCATCCCCATACTTCCTCAACCATCCCCATACTTCCTCAACCATCCCCATCCTTCCCCAACCATCCCCATACTTTCTCAACCGTCTCCAGCCTTCCCCAACCATCCCCAGCCTTCCCCCAACCATCCTAAACCATTCTCCAACCATCCCCATCCTTCCTCAGCCATCCCCATCCTTCCTCAACCATCCCCGTCCTTCCCCCAACCATCCTGAACCATCCTAAACCATTCTCCAACTATCCCCATCCTTCCTCAACCATCCCCAGCCTTCCCCAACCATCCTGAACCATTCTCCAACCATCCCCATCCTTCCTCAGCCATCCCCATCCTTCCTCAACCATCCCCATCCTTCCTCAACCATCCCCATACTTCCTCAACCTTCCCCAACCATCCTCGAACCATTCTCCAACCATCCCCATCCTTCCCCAACCATCCCCATCCTTTCTCAACCATCCCCAACCATCCCAAACCACCCTCAACCTTCCCCAACCCTCCAAAACCTTCCCCAGCCATACCAAACCCTTCCCCAACCAGTCCCCAACCATTCTCCAACCATCCCCATCCTTCCCCAATATTCCCCAATCATCCCCAACCATCAATGTGGCGGTGACCCTACCTTTTCATACAATCCCCAAGACAGTTCGGTCTCAATGACCATGACCACTATCCCAAACATTCCGAAGATGAGAGCGTAGTCGCTGAGCCTCTTCCTCTTCTCGAAGAGCGCCCGCCGGTGCCCGAGCTTGTAGCCGATGTTCTGGTGCTTGCGCTTGTTGGCTTTCGGGTAGGTGGTGGTGCTGTTATTGCCTGAGTGTTGGTGGTTGTGGGTGGCGTTGGGGTGGTGGTGCAAAGTCTGGTTGGAGTGGTGCTCGCTTTTGGAAGAGATGACGATCTCGGGCGGGTTGCTGGAGTTGAAGATCTGGAGCGGCTGGCTCTCGGGCTCCGAGTCGATCAGGTTCCTCCTGGAGGCACTTAGACGGCTGAGGGGCTTCATGACCCCTCCGGTGTATTTACAGGAGCTCATGGCTATTTCGGTAAACGGGTTGCTGTCCCTCCTGTGGACCAGAGGGCTGGCTTGTCTGTGCTTGCAACCTCCGCCAGCCCCACTTGTAGATGCCGAACTTGGAGAGTGTCCAACTAAGTGGTCACTTAAATTGAGCTGGCTCCCCTGCCTGGAAGAAGGGTGGAGAGCCGTGGAATTGGCGCAAGGAGGGGCCCTGAACGCAGTCGGGGAGGAATGCAACAGGCTGTGCTGAAACGGCTGGCTCTGCAGCTGGTTAGTGGGGTCGCCAGACGACGGGCACTGGCACTTGGGCTCGTCCTCCATGTCTCCGACCCCGGAATCATGAAAATGACCCGATGAGTCCATGGTCTGGATGTGATGGATTACCTTCGGCCCCCCAATCCTGACTCCCGTTCCAGGTTCGGTCTACGAGGGGGCAACGGGCAGGGGCATTGGTGGTCCAGATCCCGGCTCGGCGGACCTTTTCGCTGGGGAATGGGGGTCGGCGCTCCCTCAGGTCTTTGGCGCGAGTTCCTGGCTCCCGTGTTTCATTTTCCGGGAAAGGTAGGCTCATCTGCCGAGCTATCTCTCTTTTTTTTTTTTTTTTTTTTTCTTGCTTCCCTTTCGCCTCGGCTTCTCTCTGTAACTAGCTCCCTCTCCTCTCCGTTACCAAGCCAAGCCCACCTCTGGCAGCTCCCTCTCATTGGCTTGCCTGGCAGCTGAGAACGTGCTGAGACAGCCCCATAACACCGTCACTTTAACCTCTCCGCGGCTACAGAGGTGCACACAGGTGGCCTTCGAGCAGCCGCGCCGGCAGTTTGCCGAAAATTTGCGGGATCCTGGTCCCCGATGAAGGAGCTCCATCTCTAATTGGTCCCCCCTCTTCCTCCCCTCTTCTTCTCAATCATTACACGCTCCATCAGCTGCTGGGAAAAGGCTTCATTTTATAGGTCCAAAAGAGTGACTGGTGGGTGGGGAAGTCTATGGATCTTACACGGCTCGTTAGC